>SJYT01023418.1:42536-84983 GCA_006410635.1 Cephalophus harveyi | reverse complement strand
GAAGAGTTGACTCATTGGAAAAGATTCTGATGCTGGGAGGGATTGGGGGCAGGAGGAGAAGGGGACAACAGAGGATGAGATGGCTGGATGGCATCACCGACTCAATGGACATGAGTTTGAGTGAACTCAACTCATGGACATGGTCATGGACAGGGAGGCCTGGTGTGCTGCAATTCATGGGGTCGCAAAGAGTCAGACACGACTGAGCAACTGAACTGAACTGATGTATGTGTATAACTGATTTGCTTTGCTGTACATCACAAACTAACACCACATTGTCATTCAACTACACACCAATAAAGAAATAAATTAAAAATAGTTTTCATAGTGTAATATGGCCTCAAGATAGAAAACTGGAAAACATAAAGAGAAAGGAAACATCTCTAATCTCATTCCACAGAGAAAACCCCATTGAACATTCTGCTGTATAGTCTTTCAGTCAGTTTTCTATGTAGGTACAGGTTGAATAGGAAATGTTGATCCGCTGGGGAAACTCTTATTTTGGAGGGAAAAATACACTCAGTTTAGTGAACAGAGGTACAGGAAATTGTGTGAATCTTGAGCATTCAGGGGAACATGTGTGGATTGCCAACATCTTGTGGAGAAAGAGGAAACAATAGGAACACAACTGGAAAATGTTCCCAGTACAGGGAACTTGGGGAGCAGGTAAGGCTGGGATTCATGGAGTCAGAGGGGATGGGGCAGAGAATGCTGTTGTTTAGTTGCTCAGTCGTGTCCCAACTCTTTTCAAACCCTTGGACTGCAGCATGCCAGGCTTCCTTGACCTCCACTATCTCCCAGAGCTTGCTCAAACTCAAGTCCATTGACTCAGTGATGCCATCCAACCATCTCAGTCTCTGTTGCTCCCTTCTCCTCTTGCCCTCAATCTTTCCCAGAAACAGGGTCTTTTCCAATGAGTCAGCTCTTTGCATCAGGCGGCCAGAGTACTGAGTGCCCCCAAAGTGTGCATGCATCCGCTGTTCACTCCATCAATGCCATTTATGACAGTGAAATTACGAGAAGAAGCAGATATAATTGGAGCAATCAGTTATAACACCTGAACAGGTGTTTGGCAGAGTTTGTGCTGCAGACAACATGAGATTCAGAGCCAAAAAATTGGAACTGGAAACACAAGGGTTAAATCTAATAACTTTAGACCCTGCATGTGTAAGAATCTGAGCCAAGTCTGATTTTCTATGTCCCAGAAATATTGCTGTGAGTCAGCTCTTTGCATTAGGCGGCCAGAGTACTGAGTGCCCCCAAAGTGTGCATGCATCCTCTGTTCACTCCATCAATGCCATTTATGACAGTGAAATTACGAGAAGCAGCAGATATAATTGGAGCAATCAATTATAACACCTGAACAGGTGTTTGGCAGAGTTTGTGCTGCAGACAACATGAGATTCAGAGCCAAAAAATTGGAACTGGAAACACAAGGGTTAAATCTAATAACTTTAGACCCTGCATGTGTAAGAATCTGAGCCAAGTCTGATTTTCTATGTCCCAGAAATATTGCCTGTTTCAACACTGTTTTCAAATTTGTCATAGGAGTTTTTCATAGTATCTTCTTATAATTTTCAAATCTTTTTGGTATTTCTGTGTTCGTGTTTCATGTTATTTGCACCTCATGTTTCTTGATCCTATTTGCCTAAGTTTCGTCCATTTTATGAGTCATTTCAAAGGTTTCAGTTTTGCTGATCAAATCATTTCTTGGGAAGAAGAAATCTTTTTCATGAACTTCAGCTTTTATCTCAGCTATTTCCTTCTTTCTGATTTTCCCACCCACTAATGAGATTTTTTTGGATTTCCTCCTTACTGCATTGCCTGTGTGTTGCCCAGAGGTGTCAGGGCATATGGTTAGTAAAAAAATTAATGACAATAAATGAGAAAAGGTCTTGGTCCCTAGAAACATGGAGAAGGGCTTTCCATAGAAACAAAGAGGAAGTCAGAGAGACCCTGGCAATGTCTAGTATAGGAGGGAGCGACTGAATGAGGGGCGGGGCTTGTCATAACATCTCAGATTAGAGGAATAACCTTCACAAGGGAACTTGGATAGATCAGGTGGTCAGCCGTTAAATTAGGTGGAGGAAAATATTTGTGGTTATCTGCTGAGACTTTCCCAGAGAAGGCAATGGCAACCCATTCCAGTATTCTTGCCTGGAGAATCCCAGGGATGGAGGAGCCTAGTGGGCTGCCGTCTATGGGGTCGCACAGAGTCGGACACGACTGAAGCGACTTAGCAGCAGCAGCAGCAGCTGAGATTTTCCAGCCCCCAAACTATCCACAGAAATCTTAATATCAATTATTTTAATGATTACATTTACTAAGAATGTTCTTGTACCAAGAGTAAATCAAAATTTCCAAGAGCTCCAAATATAACACCCAGAGGCACAAGGAGACCAAGTTAGTAATTCTGGAGAGCAAGAAGTCTATGCTCAGTCAAGTCCAATCTGTCTTCCTTTGAGTTTTTTATTAAAGTTTAGCCTTAGTCATTGTTGCTGTTTAGTTGCTAAGCCCTGTCCAACTCTTTTGAGACTCCCTGGACTATAGCCCACCAGGCTCCTCTGTCCATAGGATTTCCCAGGCAAGAATTCTGGAGTGGGTTGCCCAACCCAGGGATCAAACCCAAGTGTCCTTCTTGGCAGATGGATTCTTTACCATTGAGCAACCTGGGAAGCCTTGGTTAGGAGTCTGAAAATCTCACCTCCAGAAAGGTACTGAAGAAAACAAAAATGTGAGATCTCCAAGACATTTAACTATTACAGTTCAGTTTTAGTCGCTCAGTCGTATCTGACTCTTTGCGACCCTGTGGATTGCAACACACCAGGCTTCCCTGTGCATCACCAACTCCCAAAGCTTCTTCAAACTCATGTCCATCGAATCGGTGATGCCATTCAACCATCTCATCCTCTGTCATCCCCTTCTCCTCCCGCCTTCAGTCTTGCCCGGCATCAGGGTCTTTTTTAATGAGTCAGTTTCAGCTTCAACATCAGTCCTTCCAATGAATATTCAGGACTGATTTCCTTTAGGAAGGACTGGTTGGTAACCTTGCAGTCCAAGGGACTCTCAAGAGTCTTCTCCGACACCACAGTTCAAAAGCATCAATTCTTCACCACTCAGCCTTCTTCATAGTCCAACACTCACATCCATACATGACTACTGGAAAACCATAGCTTTGACTAGACAGACTTTTGTTGGCAAAATAATGTCTCTGCTCTTTAATATGATATCTAGGTTGGTCATAGTTTTTCTTCCAAGGAGCAAGCATCTTTTAATTTCATGGCTGCAATCACCATCTGCAGTGATTTTGGAGACCCCAAAAATAAAGCCTCTCACTGTTTCCGTTTTTTCCCCATCTATTTCCCATGAAGTGATGGGACCAGATAACATGATCTTAGTTTTCTGAATGTTCAGTTTTAAGCCAACTTTTTCACTCTCCTCTTTCAATTTTAACAAGAGGCTCTTTAGTTCTTCTTCACTTTCTGCCAAGGGTGATGTCATCTGCATATCTGAGGTGATTGATACTTCTCCCAGCAATCTTGATTCCAGCTTGTGCTTCTTCCAGCCCAGCATTTCACATGATGTACTCTGCATATAAATTAAATAAGCAGGGTGACAATATACAGCCTTGATGTACTCCTTTTCCGATTTGGAACTAGTTTGTTTTTCCATGTCCAGTTCTAACTGTTGCTTCCTGACCTGCATACAGATTTCTCAAGAGACAGGTCAGGTGGTCTGGTATTCCCATCTCTTGAAGAATTTTCCACAGTTTGTTGTGATCCACACAGTCAAAGGCTTTGGCGTAGTCAAGAAAGCAGAAATAGATGTTTTTCTGGAACTCTCTTGCTTTTTCCATGATCCAGTGCATGTTGGCAATTTGATCTCTGGTTCTTCTGTCTTTTCTAAAACCAGCTTGAACATCTGGAAGTTCATGACTCATGTATTGCTGAAGCCTGGCTTGGAGAATTTTGAGCATTACTTTACTAGCATGTGAGATGAGTGCAATTGTGTGGTTGTAGTCTTCTCTTGTGTTGTTGGAAGAGGGTGTTTGCTATGACCAGTGCATTCTCTTGGCAGAACTATTAGCTTTTTCCCTGCTTCATTTTGTACTCCAAGGCCAAATTTGCCAGGTATCTCTTTACTTCCTACTTTTGCATTCTAGTCCCCTATGAAGAAAAAGACATCTTTTGAGGGTGTTAGTTCTAGAAGGTCTTGTAGGTCTTCATAGAACTGTTCAATTTCAGCTTCTTCAGCATTACTGATTGGGACATAGACTTGAATTACTGTGATATTGAATAGTTTGCCTTGGAAATGAACAGAGATCATTGAGTCATTTTTGAGATTGCACCCAGTAACTGCATTTTGGACTCTTTGTTGACTATGAGGGCTACTCCATTTCTTCTAAGGGATTCTTGCCCACAGTAGTAGATATAATGGTCATCTGAGTTAAATTCACTCATTCCAGTCCATTTAGTTCACTGATTCCTAAAATGTCAATGGTTATTCTTGCCATCTCCTATTTGACCACTTTCAATTTACCTTGATTCAAGGACCTAACATTCAAGTTTCCTATGCAGTATTGTTCTTTACAGCATTGGACTTTACTTCCTTCACCAGTCACATTCACAACTTGGTGTTGTTTTTGCTTTGGCTTCATTTCGTCTTTCTTTCTGGAGTTACTTCTCCACTCTTCTCCAGTAGCATATTGGGCATCTACTGACCTGGGGAGTTCATCTTTCAGTGTCATATCTTTTGCCTTTCATACTGTTCGTGGGGTTCTCAAGGCAAGAATACTGAAGTGGTTTGCCATTGCCTTCTCCAGTGGACCACCTTTTGTCAGAACTCTCAACCATGACCCATCCATCTTGGGTGGCCCTACGTGGCGTGGCTCATAGTGTCATTGAGTTAGACAAGGCTGTGGTCCATGTGATCAGTTTGGTTAGTTTTCTGTGACTGTGATTTTCATTCTGTCCACCCTCTTATGGAAGCTTCTTGATGGGAGAGACTGAATGTAGGGGAAACTGGGTCTTGTTCTGATGGGCAAGGCCATGCTCGGTGAATCTTTAATCCAGTTTTCTATTGATGGGCAGGGCTGTGTTCCCTCCCTGTTGTTGACTTGAGACCAAACTATGGTGGAGGTAATGAAGATAATGGTGACCTCCTTCAAAAGGTCCCGTGCGTGCACTGCAACATTTAGTGCCCCTGACCCTGCAGCAGGCCACTGCCAACCCACTCATCTGCTCGTGACTCCTCGACACTCACAGGCAGGAGACAAAAATTTGCATCCAAACAAGATGAATAATTCCACTCACTGTTAATGCAATTATTCCTCTATTTTGAATTCCTTTGCTCAAATGTTGAAACCTATATGAGGCCTTTGTGCTTAACTTGCAGCACTAAGCAGCTTTTCTCCCTCCAGTTTTCTACACACCCTCCAGAACAGTCTCCAATCAGCCTGTTGCTCTCAGGACTGGTTTTCACATTAGCATGTTTTTATAGTACACAACGGTTTCCTCAGTTACACAACAGACCCAGGGCCAATAAACTCTCTTCTGGGTAATGTAAAGCATATTTGAGCACAAGAATGATTGCCTTTTTGTAGCTAAAAATAAGCACTTGTTTTTAATTTTCCAGGAGAATGTGGTCTCTCAACCCAAGAAGCCACCTCCTACCTGGTGAGACCTTTATGGTAAAGTCCTTGCTCCCTGGGTGGAAGTGTGGGATTCAAGCTTCGTTGTGTAACACAAAGGGAAAAGCCCATATGCAAATCTCTCTTTAATTCCACCATATCCCTACAATGCTTTAAAACCAGGTTCCTCTGTTGTTGGGATTTTCCAGGCAAGAATACTGGAGTGGGTCACCATGCCCTCCTCCAGGGGATCTTCCCAACCCAGGGAAACAACCACTGACTCCTGTGTTTCCTGCATTGCAGATGGCTTTTTTTTTTTTTTTAACCACTGAGCCACTCGGAAGCCCCTTAAAAAAAAAAAAAAAGATGATATCAAATAACAAAACAGATGACATCAAATTCATTATAGAAGCAAGTCCCACCACAGCCAATCTGCATGGAAAGAGTATCTATATTTTTATACTACTAACAATAGCTGGCATTACCTCATTTAAGCACCATAATAGCATTATGAAGTTGGTAAGATTATATCCACATAAGGAAGTCAGTCACTTCTCATTTCCACCCAAATGCTGTAAGCTTACCCTGCTGCATCACCTTTGCTTATTGGAGGAATTTTCTTTCTCTCCAAATGTTTGTTTTTGACTGTGATGGTGTCCTGTCCCTGTCACGAACCACTGATCAACCCTAAAAGGATGTTTAAAAACCATCCACATCTAGGAACTTCCTTGGTGGTCCAGTGGTTATATCTCCACCTTTCAATGCAGTGGATGTGGGTTTGATCCTTGGTAGGGGAGCTAAGATCCCACATGCCTCATGGCTGAAAAGACCAAAAACATAAACAGAAGCAATATTGTAACAGATTCAATAAACACTTTAAAAATGATGCACAGCAGAAAATATTTATGAAACCATCCACATCTACATTTTTCTCACTATTGAATACAAAACTTTTCCTTGCAAGAAGTAAAGTCTTTATATCTGTTGAAGATTGGGCTATCATTACAGGATAGAGCCCAACCTTGAAGAAAGCCACTCCTTTAAACGATCTCATTGCAAAAATTTAGAAAAGATGCTTTTAAAAAATGAGCTAAGAGGAGCTATCATTACAAGTGAAGACACTTGAATCAGACAAACCTGGGTCAAAGTATTATTCGACCAGTGTAATCTGTTATTATGATCTTGGTCTCCATCATCCAAGAATATCCAATATATCTTCTATTAATCCTAAGGATCTAATGTTCTACACCATTACAGAATGCGAAGGTCATGCTTCATAGGCTGGTGAAGACAAAGACTCCATCTCAGTCTCTAACAGGGAAGGAAATAGAAGTAGTATTTACTAAGCACCTATAGTGAGCCTGGTATCTTTGTCAGAAAGTAAAGATGCATTGTCTAACGGAATCCCTTCACCACTCTGAGAAGGTAGATATTAGCTTAACTTTTCATTTTAGTAAAAATTGCTGAGAAAAGTTAAGTATACGTTTGTGCTGTGTTATGTGGAGTTGCTCAGTTGTGTCTGACTCTGCAACCCCATGACTATGTAGCCCTCCAGGCTCCGCTGTCCATGGGATTTCCCAGGCAAGATTACTGGAGTGGGTTGCCATTCCCTTCTTCAGGGGATCTTCCTGACCCCACATCTCCTGCATTGGCAGGCACAGTCTTTACCACTGAGACCCTTGGCAAGTCCAAACCTACCCTATCATCCAGGAAGTCCACCCTTAGATATTTATTCAAAAGACATGAAAATATATGTTTATATAAAGACTTCTACAGAAAGAGTCATGGCAATTATATTCATAGTAATAAGATGAAAACAACCCAAATAACCCAAATAATTCACAAAAGAATGGATAAACAAATTTGGTATATTTGTAAAGTGGCATACTACTCAGTAATAAAGAGGAATGAGCAGTGTGATTGATTCTCAAAAACAGTGTGTTTAATGAAAGAACCCAAACGTGAAAGATGACATGTGATGTCACTGATATGAAGTTGCACAACAGGCACAACTCTTCTATAATATAAAAATTAGACAAGGTTGCCTGTGGGGAAATGAAGCTTGGGAAAGAGAGCGAAAGAAATTTCTGGAGGGTTGGAAATGTTCTATATAGCGATTTGGGTGGTGGGTGCATAAATATTTAGAACACAAATTGTATCATGAAGATCTCTGTGCATTTCGACAGATATAACTTTTACCTCAGTTTTAAAATGAACTCTGGAAATACAGCACAGTCCATAGGAAATAGAGCCAATAATGCAATAGGCATTCTCAAGTCAGTACATAGACTTCAGATCTTACCAGAAGCATCTAGTCTCTGGATTTTCTGACTTAGGTCAAAACTTCAAAGAAATTCTAATTCCTGGAAAATAAACCAGGAATCATTAAAAAAAAAAAAAAAATAAAAAAAATAGAAAATATTTGAACTATTAACTACGATTCTTAAGTCAGTCTCATTGCCGTCTGTGTGCACGATTCTCTGTATCTCATTAGACAAATGGAACATGTGATGTTTACAGAATTCCTAGAAAAAATATGTCTACAAGATTTCCCTAGTGCTTGTGAGAGATATGTGTCTATAAAAGTACACAGGGATCCGAGAACATTGAAACTTCCTTAAATAACATAACATCTACTTTAAAATAAGGTGAAATAAAGTACATTAAGAGAGGTTTATAAGCTGTCAAAATAGAAGAAATTTTAAAAAATGAAAATGCTTACAAATTCAATATAAATAATTTGTTATGAAATATTAAAATATTTTCATAGTTATATGATACAACATGAGACTAAACCTGTAAAAATATTAAAACCCAAAATTATTTGTTTATATACATTCAAATAAGGTCTAATTTTAAAAACTGAAGAGGTTACTATAAAAAATATTGAACTACAGATGTATAAGAATATGTGTTTGTATTTAGGTATAAATATATAGTTGTATATACATGCTAATACACACACACACATATCCAGAACTCTTCCAAGTATGTATATCATTTTATCCACTTTATTCTATTTATAGGAAGCAAGATATTATATACAGCCAACCCCAATCAAGAGGAAGAAATTACATTTCCACACTTTTTAAAGAATTTGTAGCTATAAGAAAAAAAGGCAGGGAGGGAGGAAGAGAGGGAGGGAAAGAGTGGAGAGAAAAGAGAGAGAAAGAAACAGCAATCAGCAAACTTCAGGTGATTATGCAGGTAAATATATAACACACATTGAATACAAAACTACACTATTTCTTTAAAAGAAATCTGATAAATCCCTGAGATTACTGTTATTTTTTATCATTCTACTCCAGATCTTGAACCAGAGATCGAACCCAGATCTCTTGCATTTCAGACTGGTTCTTTACTGACTGAGCCACCAGGGAAGTCCCCCATTTTTAACAGCACCAATATATAAAGAACTATGAATGTAAGATGACTGACATAGCATTTTATGCAGGAAGATATTGGTAACAACCATAATTCATTTATTCAGCAACTGTATGGTAAAGGTTAAAAGAAATGAGGCCAGGTAAAGTGCAACAAATTCTGATAATCAGTTTAGAAATATCAGGGAAAACCTCTCTAATTAGGTGATATTTGAGCTAAGACCTAAATGAAATGACAGATCAGACCTTACAAATATCTACCCAAGAATTACATCAGCTAAATGGAAATTCTAAACACCCAAAGGCTAGAATATGTTTGGTGTCTCTGAAGCAGCCTAAGTAAAGAGGTGGGACAGGAATAGAAGAAATGACAATGAAAGTGAAATCTGAGGAGTAATGGTCTGTGTGTTGGGGTGGTGAGACAGGAGTCACACGTACATAGGGACAGGATTTCAATGAGTGAAGGGAGATGTGGTGGGTGGGTTAGTCGCTTAGTCGTGTCTGACTCTTTGTGACTCCACGAACTGTAGCTTGTCAGACTCCTCTATTCGTGGGATTCTCCAGGCAAGAATACTGGAGTGGATTGCCAGTGCCTTCCCTAGAAGATCTTCCTGATCCAGGGATCGAACCCAGGTCTCTGGCATTGCAGGCAGATTCTTTACCATCTGAGCTACAGGGAAGATCTTGAAGGAAGATGAGACCTGGGTAAATATGATGTGACCTAATTAATATTTTCAAAGTATCACTGCTGCTGCTGTATAGAGATTTAAGGAGACCAAGAGGGAAGCAGGGAGAATGACTGGGGTATGACGTATTCCATGTGAAAAAAAGTGTTGTCTTTGACTATGAAGTGGTAAAAACTGGTTGTATTTCGGATAGGTTTCTAAGGTAAGAGCAGAATTTGTCAATGAATTGTTGCACGATATAAAATAAAGTGAAAATTCATGGACAACTTAAGGGATTTTTGCCTGAGAACTCCAAAACAGAGTTGCCATTTGCTGAACTAGAAAAGATAAAGGAAAACAGTGGAAAGTCCAAAGTCCTAATTTGGGCACATTAAGTGTAAGAGGCCTATTGAATGTAAAATTAGAGATATCAGTAGACTACATTAGATAAATGGTCTACAGGGCATTTTAAAAGACCTGGTGCTAGATGAAATAAGACAATGAGTGCATATAAAAGAGAAAAGTCTTTGGGGCTTAGTTACTAACTTACAGCTAGAGAAGATAAGGTACTACCTACAAATGTTGCAGCAACAGTTAAATAGGAAATTGAGAGATAGTGAGATCTAAGAGGCAAAAAAAAAAAAAGTTGAAATAAGGAAGGATTGAAGACTTGATCAAATGTTACATATAGTTGGAGAAAGATGCTAGCAATTCAACATTGGCTTTTCTGGTATTATGGAAGCCAAAGTAATACTGGAGTGTGTGCAGAAGAGAAAGGAAGAAAAGTAAATGGAGAAAATATGGTTAAACAGCTTAGGGAACAGATACTGTGAAAATATGATTTAGCTCTGTATAGAAGAATGAGCTAGTACTTGTGGTGTGATATTTTGAAAACAAAAAAAAAGCAAAATGTTTAAGTGGAAAAAGTGCAGACCATTATGTATATTTTCATCCTATTTTCCTGAATAACAAAGTATAAGTAATTTTTTAAAAGACACATGAATATGTATATGTGTTTAACTGCACACTAAGAGAGATACAATAGTTGAAAGTTCATGTAAATTTAACTACATTTATGAATGGGATAGTTAGTGGTAGATTAGGAAAATAGAAAATGTAACTGACTCTGTTTAATTTATTTTAGTGTTTTCTGGCTGATTTTGTGGAATCTGCAAGACTGTTGCTGCTTCAGAGAAAATTTAATAGAGATTAAATGTACAGGTACAATAAACTAGGAGATTATTTTTTATGCAATCCTTCATTCAGCCTGCCTCCAATGCGGGAGACCCGGGTTCGATCCCTGGGTCGGGAAGATCCCCTGGAGAAGGAAATGGTAACCCACTCCAGTATTCTTGCCTGGAGAATCCCATGGACAGAGAAGCCTAGTTGGCTACAGTCCACGGGGTCGCAAAGAGTCAGACACGACTGAGCGACTTCATCTTCACCTTCACCTTCATTCAGCCTATGGATACTTAGTTAATATGCAAGTGCTATACTTGTAAACAGGACAAATGCAGTCCCTGCCTTCAAAGATTCTACATTGTAGGGCAGGAGTTTTCAATCCTGACTGCATGTTAGAATTGAACAATCCTGTTGAATAGGCTGTACCATAGAGTAATTTAAATGAACTCTTGAGAATGAACTCTGGGCAGCTGTATTTTGTAAAGGTCAGTAAGCAATCCTATTGCACTGAGAGTTTCCAACTGTTAGTTGAAGAAATGGTTAAAGTTTATAAATATATCCAACCTGTAAAAACAATATCTTGGAGAAAACCAGAATGCCCTCCCCGCAAACATATCCCATTTCAACCAAGTGAATAACATAACTTCAATATTTTTTCCTTAACATATTCTTGCTGGAATTAATCAATATATATTTTTGGGTACAGTTTTCATTGTGGTAAAATATACATAACATAAACTTAATTGTTCTAACTATATTTAGGTGTACAGTTAGTAATCAGTACATGTTTAAGGGGAGAAGGAAGAAGCAGCTTGTGGATTACTAACAACTACAACCAAACAACTGTGGCCATATACAACTTTTTGTGTGGCAATGACAAAAAGTTGGCTTCCAAAAACTTCCATTGGCCACGTTTTTGTTTTTGTTTTCTGCAGGGATGCTACTTGTATGTTGCTCTTTGTTCACTGATAAAATTGTATAAAATCATACCTTTACTACAAATTACTTATATCATAACTTTACTACAAATTATATCAGGAAAATTATAAAAGTGTAGTCCTTCTAAATTTTGATTAAGCACCTTGGTAGCAAGGGCTTCCCAGGTGGTGCTAGTAGTAAAGGACCCACCTGCCAATGCAGGAGACACAAGAGACACAGGTTCAATCCCTGGATCAGGAAGATCCCTGGAGAAGGGAATGGCAACCAGTATTCTTTCCTGGAAAAGTCAATGAACAGAGGAGCCAGGAATGCTACAGTCCATGGGGTCACAAAAAGTCAGAGATGACTGAGTACACACTGTGATAGCGAAACAAGCACAACTTTACAAAAATCATAGACCAAGCACTCATTATCCCTTAGGTCTTATAGCAGGAAGGGTCTATAAGCTCATCTTCTTTTAACTATACTATCTGTTGGCTTATTTATTTTTATAAATAAGTGTAGTATTTAAACCCAGAGAGGCCTTAGCTATTCATACATAACAGAACCAAGACTAATACATAAGTTTGTGAGTCCTGTGGTCTCAAACCTGTTAATAGATTTTCTTTACACTTCGGTAAATCAACATATTAAAGAGTTTCAGCAAAGTTATTTGTTCACTTATAATCCTTTTGGTTGCCTCCTTTTCTCTACTTGCTTTCTTCTCTGATCTATTTTTTTTTTTTTCCCTTCCACTTGTCTTTCCTGGCTGAATTGTGATGCTGTATTTGCTTTTATTTATTTTCACAGCAAGACTGACTTTGGCTGTCAGTAAACCTTCACTTTCTGTAAAGAAGACAAGTGCTCTTTGTTATGGGCAATGTTGCTGTCTTCTGTTCTTGGAAAAGACAAATAGACAGTATAAAGAGCTAGCATTTTTTCCAGCTCATTTGGACAATGATGTTTCTTCTTCAGATTCCCTTCAGAAAATGACTTCAAATAAGCTCAGCCTCTGGCATTCAACTGGACTTTCAACATTGTGTTTGGATCTGGCTTTTCAGTTCAAACGTGTACTAATTCAATCTACAGACCTTTTGCCTTCCTCCCTCATTTTCTAAAAACACTTACCCATGGACAGCCATTTTATCTCCAAGACTTTTCCATCCCCTGTAGCATATTATCCTCAAAGATTACATTTGAACAAAATCAAATGCATACAATCAAATCATGTTGATAGAATCCAGGGAGATATTTACTAACAAAATCTTTTTTTTTTTTTGAAAATAGAAGTTATTCTTAAGGGCAACGGCCTGAAAGTCACTGACTTCACATAGTAATTTAATGAAAAAACAGGAATGTGTTTTTGTTTTTAAGCTCATTTTTATGTTTCTTCGGCACTCAGCCTTCTTCACAGTCCAACTCTCACATCCATACATGACCACAAGAAAAACCATAGCCTTGACTAGATGGACCTTAGTCGGCAAAGTAATGTCCTAGCTTTTGAAAATGCTATCTAGGTTGGACATAACTTTCCCTAAATCAACATAGAAAATATTTTCCTAATCAAAATCTCAAAGTGATTTTTCTTTAACTTTTTGACACAATTGTTATTTACAGCAATAAAGATACAATGAAATTGTCACCAGATAAGCAAATCAATAGAAAAAGCAGAAACCCCAGAAACAATTCTAAATATATGCAGCAATGTAGAATATAATGATTTTGTTACTTCAAAAGTTGGGAAAAGAATTGAGTTTATTCAATATATGTGACTAGAACAACAAAAACCAAAGCAAGCAAGAAAAAGGAGAATGGGGAAGTGAAGAAGAAATCTTCCAATTCCTCATGCCAAATGGATGCACTAAAAAGAAACATATATGGATGCACTGACCTGCCAATTTACGAGCATTCTTTCCCAATTTAAAAAGAACCACAATCACTTACCTACAGTATTGTACCCATTCTAGACCCTGAACTGCCTTTGAGTCAACTGTAACTAAAACTCAATGGCTATAAAGATGTGGTTGAGGTGCTGAGGGCTTCCCTGGTGGCTCAGATGGTAAAGAATGTGCCTGCAATGTATGAGACCTGGGTTCGATCCCTGAGGTGCTGAAGGAGAAGGAGGATGGAGAGACAAGGTGTGGAAATGCAGCCAGGTGAAAAGTGAAAGTGAAAATCACTCAGTCCTGTCCAACTCTTTGAGACCCCATGGACTATACAATCCATGGAAGTGGGTGGAAAGGCTTTTTCCTTCTCCAGGGGATTTTTCCAAACCCAGGGATCAAACGCAGGTCTCCCGCATTGTGGGTGGATTCTTTACCAGCTGAGCTACAGGGGAAGCCCAAGAATACAGGAGTGGGCAGCCTATTCCTTCTCCAGGGAATCTTCCTGACCCAGGTTTTGAACCAGGGTCTTCTGCATTGCAGGTGTATTCTTTACCAACTGAGCTATCACCGAAGCCAGGTGAAAGGGCATGTAAAAAAAGACATGGAGGGTAGAGAGAAAGAGTTTGTCCAAGTGGAAGGTTGTAAGTAGTAAAGAGTGGTTACTAAGAGGTCCATTTTGGTCAAACTCTGAAAGATGATTCTAGAAAGGTAGGCAGAGGCCACCACGTGAAAGATCTTGTAGATTTTACCTTGAACACTATAAGAAGTCAAAGAAGAATTTTGAGAAGAACAAAGAGAGTTGACCTTGGTGGACAGATGGGGGACTAGATCTGCTTGTTTCCAGAACTGATGACAGTATCAAGTCTAGGAACTCAGCTCATTATAATTCCACACTGCTTATCTTCCTTTCATGCTTTGCACTGTGTGTGTGTGTGTATGTGTCTATGTGTGTAGAGAGAGAAGGGACAACACTGACAAAGTCTGGAGAGAGATGATCTCATTAATTAACACAACAACCATTTGCTGCTAGGTGGAGCAAACTTGAGTGGTGATACAAAAAGGGCAACAGTGCTTATGAATCTGGGAAAGGGGATCCATCTCTGGTGCATTGGTTTTGATTATTTCTCAGCTATATAAACATCCAAAGAGATGACCTCATATATTCCACAGGCATGACCAAAGATTATGGCACAGATGTTCTGAAATAAACAATGTCAGTGCGAGCACACAGCCGCACAGCTCTGTAATGGCTCCAAGAAGAGCTTAGGCCACTTTTTCTTTTTACATAAACCGCAAGTTAAGGCTAAGTCAGAAAGAAAATAGAAACTTTTCTTCATCTGCTCGTACTTGGTTTCATGTTTTATTGACGGCCTGGGAGGCTCTCTGAACCCCTTCCTCCCCTCAGGAATTTGTGGAAGTCGCATTTCTCCTGTTGACAGGATTCTGCTGAGAACTGAATTTTCTGCCATTTTCATTATGTTTTTTGTAAAGCTTCCACAGTCCTGCTTTTTACAGGCTTCCACTTGATATTGGCTGTAGCTACACTAAAAGTACTACATTTGGACTACGTTTATGTCCAAAAGCCTGTAAATTGTGTGTTTTTGATCCTGGAATTCTTCCTGCATTTCACTAAGAGCAAAGATTATGCCCTGTGTTTTTTTTTTTTTTAATTTCCCACAATGCTTAGCTCTTGCCACAACATGTACTAGGTGCTTTATTCTCAGCACTGCTCTATGTCTTCCTGGATCAGAATGCCAGAAGTGACGGTTGCAAAAATGGGTGGATTGGGACAGGATTTGCAAAGACAGATGAGACCTGGATTTGTTTCACACTGAAATGGAATTGGAACAAAGCCCGGTTTTGATGAATAATTAAACACTCCGTCATTCAGGTTGGTGAGGGCTCAGAACCAGATTTAAATTATTTAAATAAACAACCATGACAAAATGTTTTACTGAGAACAAACTCTTCCCTCCAACAGCTAAGGATGCAGTTCCTACTATTAACTGCTGTTATAAGCTGAGCTCTGCATGGCCTTCTCAGAGTTGAGAGCTTAGTTACATAAAGAACTTTGTTCACTCAAGAAAAATGTTCCCCACAACATTGATATAAGTCACTTAACTCTGAGGGACCTACAATTACAAATCTTTTATTAGTTATACTATTATACTAAGCAATGGGCAGATTTTAGACTATTATAATGCTTTCCTAGAAATGGCTCCAGGAAAAATATTTTTATTACCTAGCAAAAGAAACCTGATTTTAGACCAAGGCATTTCTGCAAAACTTTTCAATATAACTACTATTCATAATTATACATAAATATTAATAAATATACATAAAATTATGGCTGATTCCCTGGTGACTCGGTGGTAAAGAATCCACCTACAATGCAGGAAAAGAGGGTTTGATTCCTAAGTTGAGAAGATACCTTGGAGAAGGAAATGGCAACCCATTCCAGTATTCTTGCCTGGAAAATCCCATGGACAGAGGATCCTGGTGGGTTACAGGGTCACCAAGAGTCAGACATATCCTAGTGACTAAACAATAACAACATAAAACTGTATTTATTTATACAGTAATAAAGAGTACACAAAGACCATAAAAATAGAAGTGCTGACTCTAAATACTATCAAAATTACCATCAAAATTAAGCTAATGTCACTCCATTCCTAGGAACATGGGTATTAATAAAGTAGATTTCAGTCTGTAGACAAGAATAATAAAATATCCCTACTTTGAAAAAATAGCTTAATATATGTACAAATTTTACCTTAGTACTGTCTACATTCACAAGCAAGCCTATTTATTTATGGAACAAACATTTATGTGACAACAAAAATGATCTAGATTGATAGCTTCCAAGATGAATAAAATCCAGACCTAACCCTTGAATGAGTCATGTGATAATGAGTTGGAACAGAGAAATGGACTTTTAAGGAGTGCCTAATCTTTTGGGGGCATGACCAACCCTGTTAACAAGGATGAGGAGGAGCTCAGAGATGTCAAATTACTTACTCAAAGAGACATTTACCAAGCCCATGAGTCTAGATATAAATTCATGACTGAAAACATATAATTCATCAAAAACAGAAGTACCAAAAAACCTTTATTCATTTTTTCTAAGAATTAAGTTGCATCTTTATTATTTGGGCCTTTCCCACATTTCTAATATATAATATGTGTTCAATAAAAGCACACTGAAAGGATTAATCAGTGTACAAATGAACAATGAGAATTTATGATATCAAACACAGGCAAGAGAAACTGGCCTTAGGGATGCAAAATTTAAATACATTAGCTGTGGGTCCTGAGCCCCCTTTTTAAAGTTTTTTATTGGAGCATAGATAGCTGCCTTACAATGTGTTACTTTCTACTATACAGCAAAGTGAATCAGCTATCGTATACATGTATCTCCTTTTCAAAAAAGACAAAGATATAGATGCTTATTCCAAAATTAAATTCTTCTCTCCATCTTCTCCTTTTTCTACCCCAATGACCTCACTCTCAACCTAGGTTTTGGGACTAGATGTTTTTCTACACGAATCACTTTTAACATTTGAGAACTAGATTACATTTTCAGTAATGGCTGAGTGGCCCCTGTTAGACAAAATCCGCAGAGAACTGTAAACTCTGGACAAAATTTGTAAAACAACTTCATGGAGGTACTAGAGAGGTACTCCGAACTGCAAGAGAGTGGAAACTTGGAAGAAAGGAATCAGACCAGGTGTTTTCTATTTTTACTGCTCTTTGCTTATGGGAAGACTGGTCAGCACCATGTGAAGCTGCTAAAACACACAGAAACCCACAAGCTTACACTAGCAACTCTCAGTCTTACTGGCTGGAAGAATGGGAGTATGATCACAGCAGATAAGAAGTAGCCTAAAGAAGAAAGAGCCAGAGAGGAGGAGTCACAACTTTTTGTGTGTAAGCCTTTGAACTACAAATGTACAAGCTGACTCGCATTAGCTCAGCTAAGAATAAAATAACAAAAGGAGATTTTCAAGTACGTCTCACCCAGGGGAGAAAGAGTTTGGAGTTTGAGTCCAGACAAATTAAATGCCTGGTAAAACAAAGCAAAAAGCAAAAACCGAAGCTCTTTAGAGGAATATGAAAGAGTATAAAGTAAAAAAAGTAAAGTCGCTTCAGTCATGTCTGACTCTTTGTGACCCTACGGGCTTGTAGCCCACCAGGCTTCTCTGTCCATGCGATTCTCTAGGCAAGAATATTCAAGTGTGTTGCCATGCCCTCCTCCAGGGGATCTTCCCAACCCAGGGATTGAACCCTGGTCTCCCACATTCTGGGTAGATTCTTTACCATCTGAGCCACCAGGGAAGCCTGAAAGAGTATTGTAGTCTCCTAAACAAATGACAACCCACTCCAGTACTCTTGCGTGGAAAATCCCATGAACAGAGGAGCATGGTGGGCTACAGTCCATGGGGTCGCAAAGAGTCGGACACGACGAGCGACTTCACTTTCACTTTCCAACACATCTTTCACAATGTTAAGTACGCAAACCAATATTACTCAACATATAAAAAAACAGGAAAATATGACTCATATGGAGACTGTGATAAAGTCTCAGATGTTGTAGGTCCCCCATATGACAAAGTTAACCTTCCTCAGGATTTCTCCCATCTCCTCAGACCTGCAGACTAGTACTTAGGGTTGTTGTCCAGCATAAGCCCACTGAGCTAAGAATGGTGGTACTAAGATGTAAACACATAACACATAACTCCAGAGTCCATGCTTTTAAATGTTTTACTGTACTTCCTTAAACAATCTTGTTACAAAGCATCAATAATCACTTAGGACTATGTCTTCCCATATTGAAGCCTGTAGCCAGATGTGACATTTAAATTTACATTAATTAAAATGAAATACAATGTAAAAATTCAGTTCTTCAATGATACTAACTTCATTTCAAATGTTCAGTAGCCACATGAGCCACATGGTTGGTGGCAGCGTTATTGATCGATGCAAATATAGACCATTTCCGTCATCACAGAAATTTTATTAGACAATACTAGTGTTCTTGCCTGGAGAATCCCAGGGACAGGGGAGCCTGGTGGGCTGCCAGTCTATGGGGTCGCACAGAGTCAGATATGACTGAAGCAACTTAGCAGCAGCAGCCTAGAGCATACAGTGGCAAAAATAAAATCACAGTTACATTAGCAATAATGTAGAGTGTGCATGTGTGCGTGCTAAGCCACTTCAGTCATGTCTGACTCTTTGCAAGCCTATGGACTATTGCCTGCCAGGCTCCTCTGTCCATGGGATTCACCAGGGGAGAGTTGCCATGCCCTCCTCCAGGGGATCTTCCTGACCCAGGGATCAAACCCGAGGTTCTTAAGTCTCCTACATTGGCAGGTGAGTTCTTTACCACTAGTGCCACCTGGTAAGCCCCATTTATACTATAAAATATTAATTAAAATACTGTGGAAGAATCAAGAATAATCTAGGCACTGAGGAAATGAAAGAAAAGGTAGAATACAGGAGGAAGACAGGGGCCAGTGAGCATATACAATGTTAATCTCACAAATATTCATAATTTAAAAATACTGAATGGTGGGGAATTCCATGGCGATCCAGTGGTTAGGAGTCTGAGCTTCTCCTGCAGAGGGCATGGATTCAATCTTAGGTTGGTGAACCAAGATCCTGCAAGGGGAATGGCCAAAACTAAATTAATGAATTTTTAAAAAACTAAGAAGACCTGATTTAAAAAAAAATAAAATAAAATACTGAATGTTTTCTTTGCTTTTGTCATCATCAAATATTTTATTTTTAATTAAATATCCAAGGCTGGCAATGATATAAGAGCTATCAGCTATTATACTGCTGATAGAAGTTCACATAGAGACATTTATAAAGCTAACCTTGGAGGCATTTTGGGAACATTAATCAAAGTACTTATCTTTCAGTCCAGCCAAGTGCCCTAAGAATTAGGGTATTAGACAAAGGTAATCATAGCTCAAATATTTTTAAAAGTAAAACTGAGAGAAAACCTAAATGTCTGATGATGGGCAACTTCTTGTTAAACAATAAGATATCCACCTAATGATGTTGTGAAGAATATAAAATAACAGAAGAGAATGTCTGTATGTAAAAGGAGACGTTTCAAAACAATGTACAGGATGATTGAATTAGTACAAGTTGCATACACATGCTGTTATGTATCATGTGTATAGAATTTATTTACAGAATATACACATGGAACCAAACAATAGAAGGGGATACACTAAAATATTAGTGGAATTAATTCGAGCATGAGTGCTAAGTCGACTCAGTCGTGTCAGAGTCTTTGTGACCCTATGAACTGTAGCCTCCCAGGCTCTTCCGTACATGGAATTCTCCAGGCAAGAATACTGGAGTGGGTTGCCATTCCCTTCTCCAGGGGATCTTTGAGACCCAGAGATCAATCCCATGTCTCTTCCATCTCCTGCATTGGTTCTTTACCACTAGCGTCACCTGGGATGCCCCAATGGAATTATTACATTTACTAATTCATTGTAAATTCACTGCATTTCTTAAAACAAAATCCGTGGCTTGAGTAATGATCAAATTCAATAAATATATGACTTGGAATTAATAACTCAATGAACAGTCTTTTGCAGAAAAGAAAATTGATGTCACTCAGAACCAGATGTCAGATAACAACAAAATGTGCTTCAACTCAGTTCTATACAGTTTAGGTGCTTCAGATCAATTTGGTCCTCAAAGACCTTATGAAGCAATTTTAAAAGGCTCACAAAAAAGCAGAAGTAAATGTTTATATTAAAATTTAAGGAGAGATGCGTGATAAATATGTACAGGTGCTAAGAACTGTCACTATGTAAAACTGTATTTTCAACAAGAAGACAGCAGGAAACAAAAAAGTGAACAGTTCTTTTAATGGAGCAGAACAATTATTTTGCAAAATCATTCTCTGGGTTTTATTGATTCTCAGTGAGGCTTTCAAACATGTGCAAAAGGCCCATTGCTTCACTCCAGGCCTTTGCCTACCTGTTTATGCAGAAACCATTTCTGTGCACTCACCATTGGCCATTGGGTTACTTAACCTCTCTGTTCACTTTGACAGTGAAAGTATCAGTCACTCAAAGTGTCTGACTCTTTGTGACCCCATGGAATGTAGCCCACCAGGCTCTTCTGTCCGTGGGATTCTCCAGGCAAGAACACTGTAGTGGGTAGCCATTCCCTTCTCCAGCGGATCTTCCCGAACCAGGGATCAAACCTGCATCTCCTACATTGCAGGCAGACTCTACCATTTGAGCCACCAGGAAAGCCCCTCTGTTCACTTTAGAACAGGAGCAAATGGCCTTCTTAGGCTTCCGAGGTGGTGCAGAGGTAAAGAATCTGCTGCCAATGCAGGAAATGAAATGTCAACCTACTCCAGTATTTTTGCTTGGGAAATCTAATGGACAGAGGAACCTGGTGGGCTTCATATAGTCCATGGGGTTGCAAAGAGTTGGACACAACTGAGCATGCATGCATGTTGCCATCCACACATCCAAGAGCTCATTTAAACATAATATATTCAAATGGAGACAATTGAACTACCCCTTTGAAAACTACTCCTCTTATTATAAGCAGAATTTAAGGAGACTGGAGGGACAATTCATATTGTGTAGAGTAAAGAATGAAATTGTGAAAATACTTTATGGCTTTGTTTCCTACAAGTCATGATATGGAGTAATTCATTAGAGTTCCCTAGGTCTTTGTTTTTTCACCTCTGAAAACAGAATTGAACTATTATATCAGAGATCTCCTTATTTTAACTGCTTGCTCACACACACACTCATATATTCATGATGGAAGTCGTAAAGATAATTATTATTAGGAAGCTGACCTATGTGAAAAGAAATAAAGCAATTCAAAATAGATTTTTGGAAACCACTGGATTTGAGTAGGTACTCTTCTGGGATATCTTGTGTCCAAAGAAATGGAGCCAGCACTCAGTTACACAGTACATTCTGAGTATCAGTTCAGTCAGTTCAGTCACTCAGTCGCATCCACCTCTGCAACCCCATAGACTGCAGCATGCCAGGCCTCCCTGTCCATCACCAACTTCTGGAGCCTACTCAAATTCATGTCTATCACGTCGATGATGCCATACAATCTTCTCATCCTTTGTCATCCCCTTCTCTTCCTGCCTTCAATCTTTCCCAACACCAGAGTCTTTTCCAATGAGTCAGTTCTTCACATCAGATGGCCAAAGTATTGGAGTTTCAGTTTCAGGATCAGTCCTTCCAATGAATATTTAGGACTGATTTCCTTTAAGATGGACTGGTTTATCTCCTTGCAGTCCAAGGGACTCCCAAGAGTCTTCTCCAACACCACAGTTCAAAAGCATCAATTCTTCAGCACTCAGCCTTCTTCATAATTCAACACTCACATCCATACATGACCACTGGAAAAACTATAGCTTTGACCAGATGGACCTTTGTTGGTAAAGTAATATCTCTGCTTTTTAATATGCTGTCTAGGTTGATCATAGTTTTTCTTCCAAGGAGCAAGCATCTTTTAATTTCATGACTGCAGTCACCATCTGCAGTAATTTTGGAGCCCCCCAAAATAAAGTCTGACACTGTTTCCACTGTTTCCCCATCTATTTGCCATGAAGTGATGGGACCAGATAACATGATCTTAGTTTTCTGAATGTTCGGTTTTAAGCCAACTTTTTCACTCTCCTCTTTCACTTTCATTTCATTTTCATAATCTTTGAGTCACCTGAGCCACAGTATTTTTGCATTTTTAATGGGCTCAACAGACACTTTGTCATCATTTCCCCAGTGCCCCTTGTCCTAAGAATCAGATGAGGACTTTATAGAATGCTGCCTAGAAGTTTCTCAAGATTAAAAAAAAAAAGAAAAGAAAACTCTTTAAAAATGTATGTGAGTTTCCATATGTTTTGTCTTTAGATTCATTTCAACTTTCCAGATCTGATTTATCTCATCTGAAAAATGAAGATATAAATAATTGTTCCACCTTCATGTCTGTGTTTTCATGAAAGTGGAATGCTTGGGGAAGGGCAATGTGTTCCAAACAAGATGTAAGATGTTACATGCACAAAGGAGGGTGAATAAAGCTCTTCTTGACAGGTAAACAGCATTGCTCGACATATGGTTGCACAATCAGATATGAAATTGTGGTTTTCTTGGTGCACTTATGGTCATTGAGGAAGACCAGCAATAGAAGGAGAACGTTTTAAAATTAAACAGAGCTAGTTTCATTTTTTTTACAAGTGGTTGACCAGTTTTCCCAGCACCACTTGTTAGATTGTCTTTTCTCCATTGTATATTCTTGCCTCCTTTGTCAAAGATAAGGTGTCCATAGGTGCGTGGATTTATCTCTGGGCTTTCTATTTTGTTCCATTGATCTAAATTTCTGCTTTTGTGCCAATGCCATATTGTCTTGATGACTATGGCTTTGTAGTAGAGACTGAAGTCAGGCAGGTTGATTCCTCCAGTTCCATTCTTCTTTCTCAAGATTGCTTTGGCTATTCAAGGTTTTTTGTCTTTCCATACAAACTGTGAAATTATTTGTCCTAGTTATCTGAAAAATACCATTGGTAACTTGATAGGGATTGCATTGAATCTATAGATTGCTTTGGGTAGTATACTCATTTTCACTATATTGATTCTTCCGATCCATGAACATGGTATATTTCTCCACCTATTAGTGTCCTCTTTGATTTCTTTCACCAGTGTTTTATAGTTTTCTATACATAGGTCTTTTGTTTCTTTAGGTAGATATATTCCTAAGTATTTTATTCTTTTCATTGCAATGGTTAATGGAATTGTTCCCTTAGTTTCTCTTTCTGTTTTCTCATTGTTAGTATATAGGAATGCAAGAGATTTCTGTGTGTTGATTTTATATCCTGCAATTTTACTATATTCATTGATTAGCTCTAGTATTTTTCTGGTGGAGTTTTTAGGATTTTATGTGTAGAGGATCATGTCATCTGCAAACAGTGAGAGTTTTACTTCTTTTCCAGTCTGGATTCCTTTTATTTCTTTTTCTGCTCTGATTGCTGTGGCCAAAACTTCCAAAACTATGTTGAATAGTATTGGTGAGAGTGGGCAACCTTGTCTTGTTCCTGACTTTAGGGGAAATGCTTTCAATTTTTCACCATTGAGAATAATGTTTGCTGTGGGTTTGTCATAGATAGCTTTTATTATGTTGAGCTATGTTCCTTCTATTCCTGCTTTCTGGAGGGTTTTTATCATAAATGGATGTTGAATTTTGTCAAAGGTTTTCTCTGCATCTATTGGGATAATCATATGGCTTTTATTTTTCAATTTGTTAATGTGGTGTATTACATTGATTGATTTGCAGATATTGAAGAATCCTTGCATCCCTGGGATAAACCCACTTGGTCATGATGTATGATCTTTTTAATATGTTGTTGGATTCTGTTTGCTAGAATTTTGTTACACCATACACAAAAATAAACTCAAAATGGATTAAAGATCTAAACATAAGACCAGAAACTATAAAACTCCTAGAGGAAAACATAGGCAAAGCACTCTCTGACATAAATCACAGCAGGATCCTCTATGACCCACCTCCCAAAATATTGGAAATAAAAACAAAAATAAACAAATGGGACCTATTTAAAATTAAAATCTTCTTCACAACAAAGAAAACTATAAGCAAGGTGAAAGACAGCCTTCAGAATGGGAGAAAATAATAGCAAATGAAGCAACTGACAAAGAATTACTCTCAAAAATACACAAGCAACTCCTGCAGCTCAATTTCAGAAAACTAAACGACACAATCAAAAAATTGGCCAAAGAACTAAACAGACATTTCTCCAAAGAAGACATACAGATGGCTAGCAAACACATGAAAAGATGCTCAACATCACTCATTATCAGAGAAATGCAAATCAGAACCATAATGAGCTACCATTTCACACTGGTCAGAATGGCTGCTATCCAAAAGTCTACAAGCAATAAATGCTGGAGAGGGTGTGGAGAAAAGGGAACCCTCTTACACTGTTAGTGGGAATGCAAACTAGTACAGCCACTATGGATAACAGTGGGAAGATTCCTTAAAATATTGGAAATAGAACTGCCATATGACCCAGCAATCCCACTGCTGTGCATACACACTGAGGAAACCAGAATGTTTCCTCAATGTACCCCAATGTTCATCGCAGCACTGTTTATAATAGCCAGGATATGGAAGCAGCCTAGATGTCCGTCAGCAGACGAATGGATAAGAAAGCTGTGTCTGCCTTATGACCCAGCAATCCCACTGCTGGGCATACACACCGAGGAAACCAGAATTGAAAGAGACACATGTACCCCAATGTTCATCGCAGCACTGTTTATAATAGCCAGGATATGGAAGCAGCCTAGATGTCCGTCAGCAGACGAATGGATAAGAAAGCTGTGGTACATATACACAATGGAGTATTACTCAGCCATTAAAAAGAATACATTTGAATCAATTCTAATGAAGTGGATGAAACTGGAGCCTATTATGCAGAGTGAAGTAAGCCAGAAGGAAAAACACCAATACAGTATACTAATGCATATATATGGAATTTAGAAAGATGGTAACGATAACCCTGTATGCGAGACAGCAAAAGAGACACAGATGCACAGAACAGTCTTTTGAACTCTGTGGGAGAGGGCGAGGGTGGGATGATTTGGGAGAATAGCATTGAAACATGTATATTATCATATGTGAAACAAATCGCCAGTCCAGGTTCAATGCATGATGCAGGGTGCTGGTGCACTGGGATGGTGCACTGGGATGACCCAGAGGGATGAGATGGGGAGAGAGGTGGGAGGGGAGGTTCAGGATGGGGAGCACATGAACACCTGTGGCAGATTCGTGTTGATGTATGGCAAAACCAATACAATATTGTAAAGTTAATTAGCCTCCAATTAAAATAAATAAATTTATATAAAAATAAATTAAAATATACTAAAAATAAATAAATAAATAAATAAAATTAAAGAGGACTTTCAAGATTTCCCCTGTAATTCCTCCATGGCAATGTCAGGTCCGGATGGACAATGGGACAAGGGACTGCGGTCTGGAGGAGCAATGCCACCTGCTGATGGCCGATACTTGGACATAACCCAAAGAATAGAAAAACAATTACCTTAAAAGTCAATTGATCAAAAAATAAGTTTCCAGAACCATCAATTCATTTCATCATTGTTTTACCAAATGATTCAACCCCACCCCTGTATGTCCATTGTCCCTTGTCATTCTGCATTGATTCCTACCCCATCCCTCCTGGTCTCTGCCTTTGCTCTGACTTTTAGTGGCCGGATGACTACAGCAAACCATCCTAGACTTTGTTTCAGGAATCCGTCTTAGTTTTTGGTGAATAGGTGATTTTCAGCAAAATTATTTTATTTTTGGGGGGAGATTGACTTTGAGCCTATGAGTTCCTTTTGGTCTTTAAAACATACACTTTTAAGAAAAAATCTGCCAATAATATTTATGACAAAATTAGGATGCAACCGTCAGGAAACTAACATTCAAGAAAAAGTATATTTTGAAGAGGAAAGGCAATGGTTGGAGAGAGACTTGCCATTTTTTATTGGGTCTTATATGCAAAGCCCAAAGGCACATAACTGTCAATTTTCAATTTTCAACCCCTTTTGACCTAGGCTTCTCCCCCCCCTGCTCCACTGGCAAAGAAGTCATATCAGTTGTGCAAGAGAAAAAAAAATGAGAGAGAGAGACAGAGAAATAAAAAATGACCTGCCTTTATTATGTATGTCTTTTAAAACTTCAGACATGCTTTTCTCATCCATAGTGACTTAATGGAGTCTAACAACCAATTAATGGTTTTAAAACCAGTGGGGATCCTGTGCTACCCCATAACCTGAAATGAATTATTGATAGATGCTTTCAGCCCTGTGTTCTGTCAGATATTTCAAAGTCAATGTCAGCCTGTGCATTTTCTCATTCAGTCTCCACTGAGGTCAAGACTTGTGAAGAGATGCTTTCCCCAAAAGAAAAAATAAAAAAAGAGAGTTCGGTCCCTGCGAAGTGTGGAGCTAGACATAATTGGCCTCTCTTTAAACCAAATCTCTGTAAGACATTAGCAACCTCTACACACATTAGTGGGACTGGTGGCATTATTCCTTCAAGGTAGGTGGAACACAGCACATTTACAAGGGGAATGACATTAATAAGTCCTTTACAATTACAATAACTTTTCACTGAAGTTCACGTTTTCTTTCATTTGAGCCTTAGAACCATCCTGTGAAGTGAGCAGGGCAAGTGTCACTATTTACAACTGATATGAAGAAAAGAAAAACTTGAAACACCTTTCCTTTTCTCTTCTCTTTCCCCTCTTCCTCCTGTTATCCGTGTAATTGTGGTGCAAGTTTTATGGGTCTGTTTGACAAAACGACAGTTCTTAAAAGGTGATTTTTTTAATGACTTGGATTTTAATGTCATTCTGCTATGGCAATCTCTGAATTAGCCATTTCTTAGCAAAATAATTAGCACACTATTAAAGTGTTCCTTTTAAGTGTTTCAAACTGACTAGTGGGAAAGGATAAAATCATAATAAAATATAATGGGTAAATATGTGACAAGTTACTAACCTTTAGAGAACTTCCAAATAAAAGGCATTTAGGGACATGACAATATTTTATATACACAGTTTAAAACTTTGAAAAAGATCTTGCTAAACTAATCTCTTAAAAAGGAACAAAAATTAATCATTGCTAACTACCCATAAATGTATATGCTTCCTACATGTATGTTGTAGCATTTTTTTTAAATTTTAATTGGAGGCTAATTACTTCACAATATTGTGGCGGTTTTTGCCATATATTCACATGAATCAGCCATGGGTGTACATGTGTTCCCCTTGCTGAACCCCCCTCCTACTCCTTCCCCATCCCATCCCTCAGGGTCATCCCAGTGCACCAGCCCTGAGCACCCTGTCTCATGCATTGAACCTGGACTGGTGATCTGTTTCACATATGATAATATACAGGTTTCAATGCTATTCTTCCAAATCATCCCACCCTCGCCTTTTCCCACAGAGTCCAAAAGTCTGTTCTTTACATCGTGTCTCTTTTGCTGTCTCGCATATAGGATCATCATTACCATCTTTCTAAATTTCATATATGCTTTTCAGTTAGTCCATAATTTTTTCTGGTATGCTACATAGCTTTCATAGTTTTTAATGAGTAGGTATTATTTCATTCGGATTTCCCAAAATTAATTACTGATTTCCTTATTGCTGTCTATTTAGACTCTTACCAATTTTTCCCTATAATAAGTAATACAACAGAAAATGTCTCCATACATATAAAATGTTCATTTATTTTAATTATTTCTCTTGATAGATTATAAGAATACTATTACTGAATCAAAGGATAAGACTACTTTTACGGACTTGGCTGCATAATTTTTTTACTGATCTCTAAAATTACAAAGTAAAACACCAGTCATGGACATGTCACAATGCCCCATCGATATCAGCAACTTCAGTTGTTATCATGTGTACCTTTTGGAACCACACATACTACACATTACGTATCATTCTTAATCTGTACTAAATATAAAAGTGTAATATCAACCCATTAACAAAACAACGTGATATTGACATATGAAGAAACAGGTTAGTAAAACAGAACGGACCATTCCATAAGTAGAACCCCCAAAATGGAACATTCTTTAATAGTCCCTATGAAACTCCAGTACTTTGGCCACCTCATGCAAAGAGTTGACTCATTGGAAAAGGCTTTGATGCTGGGAGGGATTGGGGGCAGGAGGAGAAGGGGACGACCGAGGATGAGATGGCTGGATGGCATCACTGACTCGATGGATGTGAGTCTGAGTGAACTCCAGGAGTTGGTGATGGACAGGGAGGCCTGGCGTGCTGCTATTCATGGGGTTGCAAAGAGTGGGACACAACTGAGTGACTGAACTGAACTGAACTGAACTGACTGATAGGGGAGTCTAAAACCATTAGAGGAAAAGATTGCCTATTAAATAAGGAAGAAAATATGAGCTATTTTATAAATTCAGAATTAAAAATAGTTTCAGCAATGATATATGACATAGTTTAGTCATGTCAATGATATATGACATGGTTTAGTACTTTCTGTACTAATAAACATAATTACATAAAAATACAAAGCATAGTGAAAAAAAACTAGAAGCAAAATTAAAAGTTAGATAAAATCAGAGAGTTAATCACTGCAAATTATGTAAGACTTCTCTGCTGGTCTCTCAGATGGTAAAAATCTGTCTGCAATGCAGGAGACCTGAGTTCGATCCCTGGGTTGGGAAGATCCCCTGGAGAAGGAAATGGCAACCCACTCCAATATTCTTGCCTGGAGAATTCCATAGACAGAGGAGCCTGGCAGTCTACAGTCCATGGGGTTGCAGAGAATTGGACACGACTGAGCAACTAACATACAGCAGATATATATGTCACAAACACACACATACACACACACCAATTTTCCCCATGCATTACTAGGTCTTACAATTATTCTTGCCTGGAGAATTCCATAGACAGAGGAGCCTGGCAGTCTACAGTCCACGGGGTTGCAGAGAATTGGACACGACTGAGCAACTAACATACAGCAGATATATATGTCACAAACACACACATACACACACACCAATTTTCCCCATGCATTACTAGGTCTTACAAATTCATCACAAATGAGCCAAAACTTCAATTAAAACATGGGCAATGTATATAAACAGATTGCTCACCAAAAATAAACATAATTGAAAGAGAGGATCTAGGGAAATTCTCTGTACTATGTTCAAAATTTTTCTCTAAATGTAGAACTATTCTAAAAGATAAAGTTTATTTTTCAAAAGTGAGTTAACAAATTCCAAGCATGCAGCCAATTTAATTTAGTCTCTGTATTATAACCTCTCTGATTATCACATGCAACCTGGTATTTTACAAACACATGGAAGACTAATCTGTAAATTTTTTAAAAAGTAAGTGCAGAAGTCATTTCAATTTCCTGAAACTGAGAGACTTGTTTCTCAATAACCATCACTTTAAAGAAATACTAAAGAATGTTCTTCAGCAAAACAGAAATGGAATCCCTCAGGAAAGAACAGGATGAGAAGAAAGAATCTACTCAAGAAATTGATTAATACTTTGATTCATTTAAAATGTCCTATTAAATCTTATAGAAAGTGCTAATTTGTGTAATTCGTTCTACAAATATAAAATTAAGTGCTTAACAGCAATAACATGGAAGCAGTAGAGGGAAATTGTAGTTAAAGCTTCCCTTTGTATTGTCTGGCTGGAGAAAGATATATTGATTAATTTTTAGCTTTAGACTTCATTATATCAAAAATACCCATTTTTAAAAAAAGAGTCATCACTGAAAAAGAGAATAGGATGAGTAACTATCAAAATACAATGGAATATTACTTAGCCCTTAAAAAAAATGAAATAACATCTTTGCAGCAAAATGGATGGACCTAGAGATTCTCAGCAGTGGCCACAGGACTGGAAAAGGTCTATTCATGGGGTCACAAAGAGTCGGACACAACTGAGCGACTGAACTGAACTGAGAGATTCTCATGCTGAGTGAAGTAAATTAGACAGAGAAAGAGAAATATGCTATCCCTTATACACTGAATCTAAAAAGAAATGATACAAATGAACTTATTTGCAAAACAGACTCACAGACTTCCCTGGTAAACCAGTGGCTAAGACTACAAGCTCTCAAAACAGGGGACCTGGGTTCAACCCTTGGTCAGAGAACTAGATCCCACATGCCACAACCAAGATCCGATGCAGCCAAATTTAAACTAAAATATAAAATAAAGTAGAATAAAATAAAACGGGATGAAGATTGGAAAGGAAGATAGGAAACTATCATTCTCACATGCTGATCTTCTCCACTGAAAGACAATAGAGACTATAGTATTTATGGGTCTATATCTGGACATAGTGTTCATGTTTATCCCAACTTTATCATCTACTAGCTGTGTGACTCTGGGCAAGCTACTTAACCAACCTGTGCCACAGTTTCCTCATTTTTAAAGCAGAGACAGCACCTGTATACTTAATAGGGTTGTTGTATTGATGAAACAAGGTTGTACATGTAGAGCAGGTACTAAGTAAAAGTGAAAGTTACTCAGTCATGTCTGACTCTTTGTGACCCCATGGACTATACAGTCCATGGAATTCTCTAGGCCAGAATACTAGAGCGGGTAGCCTTTCCCTTCTCCAGGGGATCTTCCCAACCCAGGGACTGAACCCAGATTTCCCACGTTGCAAGTGGATTCTTTACCAGCTAAGCCACAAGGGAAGCCCAGAGAAGGTACTAAGTTTACAGTAAACATTCATTGTTGTCCAATATTATAGCTTTTGATATTTATTCTCTTTTTTTTATTATTGTATAAATGCTAACCCTCTATTTGATTCTTCTGTTAATGTGAATCCATGTTCTTCTCGTTTTACTTTCAGAGACTATAATTTTTGGCCCAATAAGAGCATTTCTTCTTGTTTCCTTGTGAGTACAGAAATTGTTAACCTTGGTTTTCTGTGACTAGTAGGCTCTGGGGGACTTTCACTTGCTGGACTATACTTATTAACTGAGTTTTTATTTTTTTCAAAGAATATATTAATTTTTAAAGATTTTTTTAATGTGGACTTTAAAAAAAATCTTTATTGAATTTGTTACGACATTGTTTCTGTTTTATGTTTTGTTTTTTTGGCCATAAGGTACATGGGATCTTAGCTCCCCAACCAGGAATTGAACCTGTACCCAGTGATTGGAAGGTAAAGTCCTAACCACTGGACCTGCCAGGGAAGTCCCTATCAGTTTTTTATGGAAAGGAAAAACAAACATTTAAAAACTCCAACAACCAAACATTCAAACCACCTATTCCTCTTGGCTTACAATCAACCTAATTGAGAGTAGGCAATTTATTGAATTCAACAAGGTCTGGTCAATCCTATTTGACTCTTATCTTTATCTTACCTTGATCTTCGAAAAACAATTCAGGGATCATTTTATTTCAGGAAACAGCGACAACTCACATCTACAGATGAGAAGGAAATGGCACACCCCGCCCCCAGTGTTCTTGCCTGGGAAATCCCATGGACAGAGGAGCCAGGCGGGCTACAGTCCATGGGGTTGCAGAGAGTCGGACACAGTTTAGTGACTCAAACACACAAACACACATGTCTACAGAATATTTAAGGCATAGCCATTTCTAGGACAGGGTGATACTCAGATGAGTATAATCTGGCCTCAGCCCTCAGGGAATTACAATTCAAGAGAAAAATACTAAGAACTCATGAGGGACCACACCGGGGACTGTCTAATGGATTCTGTGACAGTGACGCCCGTAGGATTTCTGAGCAGGGAACCAGCGCTGAGAGCCGAGGCTGCTCCCAGAGACTCTCTCCTCAGATGCTGTGAGGGTTGTTCATCTGTAAGGGAACTCCACAGACAAGAAGGGCCTTTACATTGCTGACTGAGTAACAGAGTCAGCCAGAGAGAAGAGAGCACTTTCTGCTTGAGCTAATGGTCAAGCCACTTTGGGGACCGTGGACTCCAAGCTATGACATTGTGCAGCCTAGAGAACTCAGGCAACCCTTTTGTCAAGGGAACCTCTCAGTACACTCTCTGAAGCTGTATTATAGACACCCAACTCAATATTACCTATCTTTCAAAGGAGTAAGTGTTTTGTATGTGCTTATTTTTCTCACGTGTGTGTATGTTTTGCTGGCTCTGCACTAGAGATTTTTTTAGTTTAATGAATTAATTGCTATATACATACATACATTTATTTTATGATTGCGCTGGGTCTTCGTTGCTGCACAGGCTTTTCTCTAGGTGCAGCCAGTGGGGGCTACTCTTCGTTTCAGGACACGGGCTTCTCGTTGCAGTGGCTTCTCCTGTTTTGGAGCACAGGCTCTAGGGCATGCAGGCTTCAGCAGTTGCCGCAAGTGGCTCAGCAGTTGGGGCTCCCAGGCTCTAGAGCACAGGCTCAGTAGTTGTGGTACACAGGCTCAGTTGCCCCTCGGCATATGGGATCTGCCCAGACCAAGGATCAAACCCGTGTCTCCTGCACTGGTAGATGGATTCTTTACCATGAAGCCACCAGGGAAGCCCAAGAATTTTTTAAAAGATATTTTTGATGTTGACCACGTTAAAGCTTTTACTGAACTTATTACAATATTCCTTCTGTCTCATATTTTGTTTTTTTTGGCCCCAAGACATGTGGGATCTCAGCTCCCTAACCAGGAATTGAATCTGCATTGCCAGCATTGAAAGGTGAAGTCTTAACCAGTGGACTGCCTAAGAAGTCTCCCTAGAGACTTCTTTTGAAATTCATGAAACAATGAAATACTGAGGCAGCCTAGAGAGGGCAAGACCTATCAGACCTATATTCAGTCCCCATCTCCCTGGGACAAAAAGCCATTTTCCCCATGGGCCAGTTATTAGAAGGAATACTTAAGAGAAAGACATGGGACCAGATTTAAGGGATTTCTCCTAGTATAAGGGATGCAGAGCAGAGAAGGATGCTGGTGCCACCAATGCTGTTGGCCCTGGAGGATCCCAGGGGAGCTGCCAGCCAGAGGAAGCCCCCAGCCACCTCTGGGAGATGTTTGGGGGTCCATGCTGGTGAACTTTCATCCTCATTATGTTTAAAAGCCTTTTGCCTTGAAGAGTTTGTAAATTAGCTCCGAGAACCATGCTCCTCCTTTATGGTTAATTTCTCCAAGGCTGCTTTGTTAAATATATGCAAATCACATCATTAATATGCTAAGTCTCTCTCCAGGGGGCTGGTCTTTCAACCCTGCTCTGCTGTTGACCGACAGCTGTGCTTGTCCCTTTGGGCTTGTGGCATAGGGGCTTCCTAAGGTGGGCACTTTGGGAAACTTCTTAATGCTGGGACTTAATAGTCAGTTCTCCACATCTTTCACTTTCCTCATTCAGTTCTCTTTCTGAAGACTCTGGCCTGAGTATGAGAAGTCTCAGACCCAAGTCTTAATGCTTCATCTCTCTGGTCCTTCTTGAATTTTCTCCATTGCAAAATAAGCAAAAGAGTGTGGGGGCACCATTGAGGAATAGCTGAAAAACCAAAGCAACCCCAAGCAAAATATACCACAGCATCAATTCAATGGACATGATAGTCAAGGGCAGTAAAGCCTGACATGCTGCAGTCCATGGGGTCGCAAAGAGTCGGACACAACTGAACGACTGAATGACAACAGATATACTCCAATAAAAATCAACTTAAAAAGACTGAACTGAAAAGAAAAGCACTGAATTACTCAGCAGGAATGATTAATCCCTGCTCTATAACCATGTGCTCACGCATCTTTGTCTATTGAACATCCACCGCATATTTCAGTTCCTCCAAGGGCTGCTTCATGGCTGGTCACTGTCCAACATCACTCCCCATCCAGACAACACCTGTTGATAGGTCCACAAAGCAAGGCATTTGCTTTCACTCTGATCCTGAATGAGGTGGAGGGGAGAGCTTGATTTCCCCATCTTCATGTTTCTGAGAACTTGGTCTTCCAGAATGAAGCAGTTTGAAATAATGATTGCATTGTTCTTTTCTACCTTCTTCATTCCCTCCCCATGGTGAAAGTAGAAAAAAACTGGTGTGTGTGTGTGTGTGTGTGTGTATGTGTGTGTGAGCTCTTCAGATATGTTTGGTTTTTTAAAAAAATTAACATGTTTATTTGGCTGCATCAGGTCTTAGTTGTGACACACAGGATCTTTATTCCATCATGCACATGGACTCTACTTATGGCTCGGGCTCAGTAGTTGTGGCACACACCCTTAGTTGCCCCACAGCATGTGGGATATTATTTCCCTGACCAGGGATTGAACCCACATACCCTGCTTTGCAAGGCAGATTCTAAACCACTGAACCAGCAGGAAAGTCCCAGATATATTTCATTTTGGATCAGCCTGTCTGCAGGAAACGGCCATTCTCTGACTTTCCATGAGGTTGACTAACCAAGGCAGGTATTGTCCTTGAGAAGGGGAGGCAGGGGCGGGGGGTGGGTATACTGGGTCTAGGAGGATGTCTTCAGGCTCCATTGCATGGCAGATGCAAGACTTAGTTCTTCAATCAGGCACTGCAATCATAAAACTGCTATTTTTTTTTAAATCTCTATCTTTCTGACTCCTGTACCATGTTTCTCAACAATAAACAAACTACAGAGAAGGAGAAAAAAGAATATAATTATTCCTCTAAACCCCAGGAACCAGTTTTTACTCACAGCAGGGGTACCAGCCTTTGTTCAACCCATTTAGTTTAATGGTCCTTCTAAAAGATTTCTCAGTAAGAGTCAACAGCCTCGGTTTCAACAAATACGCACTTTACACAGTGAGCGAGACATAGTGGGGCTGAGCAGAGCTTTAATGTAAACTTGAAGCCACTAAAAGAATATTTAACACGGGAATTACCAGTCACAGGATGACATCACCCAGGTGTGCTGTGTCATCAGTTCTGTGCCCATCCCAATTTTTCATGCTCACTGTCAAATACTGAAATCATGAAAGACACTTTTCTAAAATGAAACCTGACATTTGTGAAGGACCCATTACATGGGCTTTCGAATTGCTGCTTTTGAATTGTGGTGCTGAAGAAGACTCTTGAGAGTCCCTTGGACTGCAAGGAGATCAAACCAGTCAATTCTGAAGGAAAACAACCCTGACTATTCATTGGAAGCACTGATGCTAAAGCTGAAGCTCCAATCCTTTGGCCAGCTGATGCGAAGAGACCACTCATTGGGAAAGACCCTGATCCTGGGGAAGATTGAAGGCAAAAGGAGAAAGGGGGCAACAAAGGATGAGATGGTTGAATGGCATCACTGACTCAATGGACATGAGTTTGAAAGCACTCTTGGAGACAAGCCTGGCAAACTGCAGGCCATGGGGTCACAAAAAGTCTGATACAACTTAGCAACTGAACAACATGCACAATATTGCATGGGAGGTATATGATATGCGAGCTATCTAATCCTCAGAGAACCTCATAAGCAGGAGTTATTCTTGTTCCCATTTTGCAGCAAGAAAACTGAGTTTCTGACAGATTGAGAATATTGGCCCACAGTTACCTGTCTGGTGAATAGTAGAGACAGAACCCAAACCCACATCTCCCACAGTCCCCGTTTTTCCATAAAACGCACTGCTCACCCCCCACCCCATCTACTGACTGTTGGAAGATACTCCAATATTTAGCTGGAGAGATTCTGTGTTCCTGAAGGCAGTTCACAACTATTCTGTTATGCCACCTTGGAAATGCAGTTCCCTCTAAAACTGAAATATAAGCACAGATGCCTTTTAATGACATTTCAAGACACTTATCAGTGAACACTCCCCAAGGAAAGGATATTTCCAGTCTCTTTCCACTAAGACATCTTTTGAGGAATGCCTTTCCTTTTACCAAAGGCCAACCCCTTCACCTGTGCTCTGACTCACATCCCTACCCCACCTCCCCAGGAGAGGTTTGTCTTTCCATCATCACCTCAATGTGACCACGGATCCAATTTCTCCTCTCCTTCAACAGACACTCCCACACCAGGCTTCATTTCCTTCTCCATTGCTATCCTGACTAGCTTTATTCTTTCACAGATGCATTATCCACTGCCTCATCTCTTAATGTCTCTTTAATCCACCCAGAGACTGAGATGTTTTTCTGCCTCTAGATGAAAGAAAGAGAGGAAGGAAGAAAGAAAGAGAGAGAAGGAAGGAAGGGAAGGAGGCTTAATGCAAGTTTCTGTGCCTGGTGCATAGTGAGACCAAACAAACAGAATTGTCTGAGTTTGGAGCAGAGAAAGGTTTACTGCAGGGCCATGCAAGGAGACTAGTTGCTTATGCCCTAAAAAGCCACAAGCTCCTGGAAGGGTTTGGGCAAGTTACTTTTAAAATCCAGGTGGGGGTCACAGGGTCTGCGATCAGCTTATGTACCACTCTCTGATTGGCTGATGGTGAGGTAACAGGTGGTGTCACAAGAGTGAACTTGATCGATCCTTAGGCTCCAGGAGGCCTGGGGCTCTGTGCTTATGGATATCAAGTTGTTAACATCTTCTATTTGTTGCAGAGGGGAGGTTTTCTACATCTGCAAAACAACTCTGGAAATGTGAATTATATACTATTATCTAGATACTTCAGTCCTCTCCCTAACTCTGCTCAGTCCAGTTAACTCTTTGAGACCCCAGGCAAAGGGTAGCTTGCCAGGCTTCTCTGTTCTTGGGAATTCCCAGGCAAGAATACTGGAATGGGTTGCCATTTCCTCTTCCAGGGGATCTTCCTGACCCAGGGATGGAACCCACATCTCCTGTACTGGCAGGCAAATTATTTTACCCACTGAGCCACCTAAGAAGCCAGGTACTTTAGAGAGGAGCTAAAGCAGAGGATATGGGAGAAGGCCCTAAAGGGTTCTGCTTGGGAACACTTGTGAGCCAATAGGCACACAGGTAATCTAAGATGGTCTGTGACCTGGTGTGGCTGAGCCCAGGGGAATATGGGAAAGGGTGTATGATGTAGGAGGTGGGGTGTCAGCGGGAACCCAGTGCCATCTTTCACTACTGAGCTGAGAATTGGGATTTGATTCTTCTGATCCTCTTGACATTGGGAGCCAGTAAATCAATTTGGACTGGGATGACAGCCCCTGGGCTGTGGTTTGGATGCTCATTCTAGTTATGCATGTGAAATGGCAGTAAGCAAAAATCAGCAACCAAAAAACCCATAAGGCTGATATGAAGTGATAATAAAGGCATAAGCAAGGGCAGTAGAGACTGGAAAGAGAGCAAGGAAACTGCAATTAATAAGCCTTGGTTTACCTGGATATGAGGGGAGAGGAATAGGAGAAACTGAAGCTAAATGATGCTCAAGTGGCTGGCAGGAGGGAGAACCCCTGAAAGGACCAGGAAACAGCTGTACACTTATATGTTGGTCAAAACTTCCATAGCATCTTACAGAAAAACCTGAATGAACCTTTTGGCCAACCAAATATTTGGAACACTTAGCACATAGTCCAGCACCTAGTCCAGCACATATTTACATCTTTATTTCCCCCTGGACTGTGACCTTTTTGAGAGATTTTTGGGTGGAGCTTATTTTTGTACAACCCAGATGAAAGAGGCTACTGAGTCATAGATGTTCAACCAAATAAACCAGATAAGTATCAGAGGGATGACTGGTGATGAGCTTAGTTTTCAAGATTGTATTTGAAGGAGAAGCAGCAAGTCATTATAAGAAGGCCTAACAGGCAGGAAGAACTTTTATTTGCTTTTAGGAAGTGTTTGGGGGTACTTGAAGAAGGGGTATTTGCCAATGTGAGAGGTGAAGATGATGAGATCTCATAACAAGCCCTACATTTTACAGTTGGCTTGTTTTTTGTTTTTTTTTAATTTAGGAAAGGACATTTGGTTAAATATTTCATGTCCTTTAAACATTTTGGAAAGTGCAAATGAAGGAAAAGTTAAATCACCAAAGCACCATTATTAATAATAGCTATTACAAATATTTTGTTAAATATTGTATTTAATTGATAAGGGAACTGAAATAAGAACTAGCTTTCAGCTATACCACTAGTTAGAGGTATAAGCAGATGTAGAACCTAGCTAGTTCTTTTAACCCATGCACTATTGTTGTCATCTCTATGCAAAACTGTTTCTCCATTAAAGATTAGTGAGAAATATGCAAACATGTATATAGTGTTTCATTTCTTTTGAGCTGCAAGGTTATTTATTTTCCTATTTGAAAACCACACATGTGTCTATGTGCATACCCAGGATATTTTGTGGTATTAATTAGACTTTTTTTTTTTTTCTTATGCTTTTTAATACTGCTGTCTTTTCTCCACTAGTCAGGAAGTCATGATAATTTGTTTCATGGACTGGTCTCAGAGATCTCAGGCCCTGGAATTATAGTAACAACAGACATCAGTGAAGTTACTGAATGGATTTGTTAAACTCATAAATAATAGTTTTTAAAGCCAAGGTTTTCATTTCCAGGATATAAGTCTTTGTTTGATTATTTGCTTTTGAGAGAGAAAGGAGGTCTTTTGAATCTAAAAAGACTAAGAGCTCTAAAGAAGGAAGACATAAAATTTCTAAAATAAAATAATTTGGAAAGAGAATGCAGACTATTATAAGATCTAGTTCCTGCCCAAAAGAAAATAAAAATCCAACACTCTGGCAGAAGAAGGACATGCTGCCTCCCAAATGGGTTTGGCAAGGAATTCAGAGGATTGTAAGAAGAACCCAAGAGCAGAGGTGATTTATGTCTTACTTCCTGGGGTGACATCTGTGCATGCCTCATAAAACCAGAGGGATAGATTAGTAATGATTGGGGAAGGTGCTCAGGGGAAAGGGGCAGAGACACCTCCAGAGTCCTAAACACCCAGGAATGAATCAAAACAACCTACTGAAGTAAGAATTAGGTCAAGGAGGCAATTTATCTGCCACTGACCATTCGTTAGAGGTCATGGCTGAGGGTGCACATCAAAATTGAATGCTATAGACCAAAAGATAATGAAACACGATAGAGAGCCCAGAAATAGACCCATAAAAATTTTGTCAACTGATTTTTTACAAAGGAGCAAAGGCTATACAAGGAAGAAAAGGTAGTCTTTCCAACAAATGCTGTTGGAACAACTGGACATCTACATGCAAAAAAATAAATAAATAAAAGAATTCACAGATCTTATTATGCCTTACAAAAATTAACTCAAAATGGATCATAGACCCAATGTAAAATGCAGAACTGCAAAAATCCTTTAAGATAACAAAGAACAAAATCTAAATGACCTGGAGTATAGTTATGATTTTTCTTTTTTTTTTAGATACAACCCCAAAAGTGCAATCCATGAAAGAAATAATTGGTAAATTGAACTTCTTTAAAATTCAAATCTTCTGCTCTGCAAAAGACACTGTCAAGAGAATGAGACTATAAACTACAGGCTAAAAGAGCACATCTGGAAAAGATATATCTGATATTTAAAAAAAAATCTCTTATCCTAAATATGTAAAGAACTCTAAAAACTCTACTTAAGAAACCACTTAGTTGAAAAATGGACAAAAGGCCTGAATAGGCACCTCACCAAGGAGATACACAGATGACAGTAAGCATGAAAAATGGTCCACATCATATATCATCAGGCTGCAAGTTAAAACAACAATAAGATGCCACTGCACACCTATTTTTTTGAAAATGAAACTTGCTCAGTCGTGTCTGACCCTTTGCGATCCCATGGACTATATAGCCCATGGAATTCTCCAGGCCAGAATACTGGAGTGGGTATTCTCCAGGGGATCTTCCCAATCCAGGAATTGAACCCAGGTCTCCTGCATTACAGGCAGATTCTTTACCAGCTGAGCTATCAAGGAAGTTCTATTAGAACACACCTACTAGAATAACCAAAATCTGAATTATGAGATCTTCCAAATGACCTAATGGTTGTCCAACAGACTGACTCTTAAAAAGGTGGGAGTGGTGGTGACTGAGTCTATTTCAAGTTGGTGAGGTCATCTCTTCTGGTATCAGCAATATCGAAGGCTTAAGAACCAAAATAACTGGATAGAGTTCAATGACAGAACAAAATAAAGAATATCCCACACCTGGATTTTATCGCTCTGTGTAGTAGTAAAGTCTGCTCCTTGTGTTTTCATTGATTACATGGAAAAGTTTGACCTTAAAAAAGAAATCTCAAAAAAAAAAAAAAATTGCATAGAACTTATCCTCTCGGCAGCAAATAACACTTATGAGCTGGCATCTGGCAGGTAAGACACACCAACACACATTTGTGATAGCATCTTCTGCACCAGTCAGGGAGAAGTCACCCTTTTGCCATTGAGCCTGCCATTCTAGAGCACACCATCTTCACTGGGAAGTCCATCTGAATTGGAATACTAAACAAAGCTTGGAATCTACAGGTGACATGAGCATCTCATCTCCAGTCAGCCCAGAAGTAGAAAAACTCCAGGCAGGGAACCAGATAGGGTCAGCCTTGCTCCTAAGCGAGATGGAGGCAGAGATAGAATGCACATGGCAGGCTGGAGAGCAGTGAGCAGAAGCTTCCCTCCTTCTGCATTTCCCTGAAGACAGGATGCTCATATACCTAGACTATAGTCTTTCTGCCTTTGTGTCTGTGCTCATCCCAAATCCTCCAAAAAGACAGCTTCAGGATTTGGACCTGTTAGGTAGTTGGAATAGGAAAAAGGAGTCCAAAATAGCAGTGGCTAAAAGACAAAGAAAGGAAACAGCCTGCAAAAATAGAAAAAAGAAAAGTCCGAGGACCGGAGTGAGAACCTCAGGTGAAACAAACAGCCCTCCTCACTAGCCCAGTTCATGTAGGGCAGGCTCAACGGGAGGAGGAAAAAACATGTAAAAAGGGGAGCCAAAATTGAGTAGCTCTCTTCTTTTGGGTCAGCCCTTCCTTAGGCCTCAAGGATGTATTTTCCTTTGCTTGCAAAATAAAACAGCTGTAACACAGGTCCACCATTTTAAATGAGCTGTAACCAAGCTGTAACACTGGTCCGCCACTTCAAATTTTTGCTGCAGCAAGACAGAACCAAGGAAATTATACACTCCCCTAACAGACCTTTGGGCAACAAAAAAGTTCTTTGGATTAGACCTAACTGAGCCAGGGCAGTCAGATGGACTTAAGTCTTTGAAAAGCAGGAACCTGGGCTGTTGTTCCAGAAACCAAACTTTTATCTATATAAGGAAACTCGCCTAAATGTTTGCAAACTGGAAAAGAGAAGGAGGAATCAAGAAAACTCACAGAGGGTGGTTTAAAAAAAAAAAAAACTCAAGAAATTATTCTTACAGGGATGAAAAATCATTTGCAATTTCCAAGGGTTCTCTCCTCCTGAATCTTCTCTCTCCAAAGAAAACTTATCCGAAATAGCTGCAGCACAGAGGGCAAGGGCAGTCTTGGAGCTATAATTGTCATATGAGGTAGTGTTGAATGGATGATTACACTGTGGCTAAAGAAATCTCCTCTATCTAGAATTTTACTGTTAATATATGGCACATGCCCTCTAAGTGCAACAAGTGTTCAGTTCAGTTCAGTCTCTCAGTCGTATCCAACTGTTTGCGACCCCATGAATCATAGACGGCCAGGCCTCCCTGTCCATCACCAGATCCCAGTGTTTACTCAAACTCATGTCCATTGAGTCAGTGATGCCATCCAGCTATCTCATCCTCTGTCCTCCCCTTTTCCTCCTGCCCCCAATCCCTCCCAGCATCAGGGTCTTTTCCAATCAGTCAACTCTTCGCATGAGGTGGCCAAATTATTGGAATTTCAGCTTCAACATCAGTCTTTCCAAAGAATACCCAGGACTGGTTTCCTTTAGGATAGACTGGTTGGATCTCCTTGCAGTCCAAGGGACTCGCAAGAGTCTTCTCCAACACCACAGTTCAAAAGCATCAATTCTTCAGTGCTCAGCTTTCTTCCCAGTCCAACTCTCACATCCATGCATGAACACTGGAAAAACCATAGCCTTGATTAGATGGACTTTTGTTGGCAAAGTAATATCTCTGTTTTTCAATATGTTATCTAGGTTGGTCATAACTTTCCTTCCAAGGAGTAAGTGTCTTTTAATTTCATGGCTGCAATCAATATCTGCATTGATTTTGGAGCCCCCCAAAATAAAGTCTAACACTGTTTCCACTGTTTCCCCATCTATTTCCCAAGAAGTGATGGGACCAGATGCCATGATCTTCATTTTCTGAATGTTGAGCTTTAAGCCAACTTTTTCACTCTCCTCTTTCACTTTCATCAAGAGGTTTTTTAGTTCCTCTTCACTTTCTGCCATA
>SJYT01023418.1:0-39799 GCA_006410635.1 Cephalophus harveyi | reverse complement strand
GACTGAGTGACTGAACTGACCTGAACTGTCCATTTTAGTTTGCTGATTCCTAAAATGTCAATGTTCACTCTTGCCATCTCCTGTTTGACCACTTCCAATTTGCCTTGATTCATGGACCTGATATTCCAGGTTCTTATGCAATGTTGCTCTTACAGCATTGGACCTTGCTTCTATCACCAGTCACACCCACAACTGGGTATTGTTTTTGCTTTGTCTCCATCCTTTCATTCTTTCTGGAGTTATTTCTCCACTGATCTCCAGTAGCATGTTGGGCACCTACTGACCTGGGGAGTTGCCCTTTAAGTATCCTATCATTTTGCCTTTTCATACTGTTCATGGGGTTCTCAAGGCAAGAATACTGAAGTGGTTTGCCATTCCCTTCTCCAGTGGACCACATTCTGTCAGACCTCTCCACCATGACCCTCCCATCTTGGGTGGCCCCACACGGAATGGCTTAGTTTCATTGAGTTAGACAAGACTGTGGTCCATGTGATCAGTTAGTTTTCTGTGATTATGGTTTCAGTATGTCTGCACTTTGATGCCCTCTCACAACACCTACTGTCTTACTTGGGTTTCTCTTACCTTGGACTTGGGGTATCTCTTCAAGGCTGCTCGAGCAAAACGCAGCCACTGCTCCTTACCTTGGACAAGTGGTATCTCCTCACAGCTTCCCCTCCTGACCATGAATGTGGAGTAGCTCTTCTTAGCCCTCCTGCACCCCAAAATCTTCTCATGCTAAGACATGACTTGAGTGATGGCTAGAATTGGAGGGGGTGGCAGGCTGACATTCTCATGAAGGTAGTCTAACAAAGTGATGTAATAATATGGCATATGAGGCACATTTATTAATAAGAAAGACTACAAATCCATAACAGAGACCTGAGTAAAATTTAAGGGAGATTAGAAAGAAAAGAGACAGAGAGAGGCAGTGGAGACTCAAAACACAAAAAACCTATCAAACTGAAAATTCTGAGGAAACTTTTCTTAAAAAATAGAACAAGCCGATTATCACATATACATGGAATCTAGAAAAATGGTATAGATGATCTTATTCGCAAAGCAGAAATAGAAAGACAGATGTAGAAAACAAGAAAAGAAAGAGGGTGGGATGAATTGGGAGATTGGGATTGACATGTATATAGTACTGATACTATGTGTAAAATAGATAACTAAATGGGAACCTGCATATAGCACAGGAAACTCAATTCAATGCTCTGTGGTGACCTAAAAGGGAAAGAAATCCAAAAAAGAGAGGATATATTCATTCATGCAGCTGATTCACTTTGCTGTGCAGTATGAGAATACAAATTAATTTTAGAAAAAAAGGGAGATTTTAAAAAGCAAAAACAAAATAAGAATAGGCTGGGAAATAAACGGAGATATGATGTAGAAATTGATCAGAACCAATGGTAAATCTAACACCATTTAACCAAAGGTTTAACTACATGCTTAGAAGAGAAAAGTAAAAGATAAAGGGAAATATTTGACCAATATTTGAAAAAAAGGTCAAAGTGGGGAAAAAATTGGCTACAGTTGGAAGCGAATTGAACACAAAATGGATCACAAAGTTGGTGAACAAACAGATGTCCAGTTGGCACAGGTTTGAATGATGACTGAGTTTCCAAAGATTATTAACCACAATAATTTTAGTCAAATGCAAGACAAAAAAGGACAGACACAGGATGCACAATGAGAAATATCTACTGAAGAGGGTACAGTGGGAGGGCTTTGGTGGCGGGGAGGATCCAGGCTGTGAACATTGAGGGCATCTCTTGACAAACAGTTGCTGGCAATATTTGTGGATTTGTATTTCATATCTGATAGTGTTAGTGTTAGTCACTCTGTCATGTCTAACTCTGTGAAACTATGGACTGCCGCATGCCAGGCTCCTCTGTTCATGGAATTCTCCAGGCAAGAATACAGGATTGAGTTGTCATTCCCTTTTTCAGGGAATCTTCCTGACTCAGGGATCAAACTGGGGCCTCCTGTATTGCAGGCAGATTCTTTACCACTGAGACACTGGGGAAGTGTTATGCCTGAAGTCCGAGTCCCCAAAACTGAAAGAATAAGACATCCACAGCAATGCAAGNTCCCTTTTTCAGGGAATCTTCCTGACTCAGGGATCAAACTGGGGCCTCCTGTATTGCAGGCAGATTCTTTACCACTGAGACACTGGGGAAGTGTTATGCCTGAAGTCCGAGTCCCCAAAACTGAAAGAATAAGACATCCACAGCAATGCAAGAGCATAAATGGGTTTATTTCTAGCTCGAGCTAGGGCTCAAGTCACACTCCAGCGCAGTGGAGTGGAGCAAGAGCCCCAAGCCCTGAATTACACCAGTATTTATAGAGTTAAGACAAAGACAGGGAGTTGGCAAGGGCGGATTGGTTGCAAGGGTTTCATGATATCTACTAATTGGCTAAATTTTCACGTGCATGGGCTTTCTTAGGGGATTTCCACCCTCTTCCTGATAGGCTGAAACTAGGCTACGGGAGCATACTGATTGGTCGAGTCTTGATGCCACAGACCAAAGACCATTTTCTTCCTGGCAATGACTCAGCTCCTCTGCAAGGGAGATTTTGGCCTGCCTTGGCCCCCTGAAGCCTGTCATGGCACCTGTTTGGGTCCTAACACAAGAACCTCATATCTAATAAGGATTTGGAAACCCTCAGGCACAGTTCTTTCCTGGAGAGCGGATAGCATGTAGGCCACATTTCCAACCCTGAATAAAATAAATACAATGTTCCAATGCAGATCTGTCTCTGTAAAATCTCTCTTCTATAATATGGAAATTTTAGAGCATGACCTGAACCAGACTAGGATTATCATAAAATATATAAAGACACCAAGAATAGGAGATTCATTTATATATCAGTGTCTGTCATCTTTGGGGTTGTACACACCCAAGATGGAAATAGCACGCTCCCTGAGTTATAAGATCTGTCTATGACACAGCTGGAATTTCAGAAACTTGGGTACATGCATGTTAAGTCACTTCAGTCGTGTTCAACTCTTTGTGACCCTAAGGACTGTAGCCCACCAGGGTCCTCTGTCCGTGGGATTCTCCAGGCAAGAATGCTGGAGTGGGTTGCCATTCCCTCCTCCAGGGAATCTTCCCAACCCAAGGATCGAACCCACATCTCTTTTGTGTCCTGCATTGGCAAGTGAGTTTTTTACCACTAGGATCACCTGGGAAATCCCACGCTTGATCCAAAGGATAACTGTTTCTCCCTTTTTCCTTAAGGTGGCCAGGGTTGGAGACATGAAAGTTTTGCTGACAGGTGAGACACACCAACACAGGCATAAGAAAAGTTATAGGACTTTTAACATTTGTGGGAAATGTGGCTCGTGGCAAACACTGACCCATGAAACACTGCCCAGAGATGTTTGTTCCTCTCCATGTCGCTGAGAGGCAGCTGGCTTTTCCAGTGTTCCTGCCCTGCTCCGGATGGGTATTAATGTAATTTGACCTCCCAGGCAGCCTGCCCTGAAGGCATCTCGGTGGGGAAGAATGATGACCTAGCTCACCATTAAACCCCAGCTGCCCTTCACACAATTGAGGCTTTGGGACTCTTCGTAGGTGCTCCAATTAGATTACACTTGGGAGGGAACCATCAGATATCTATTATTTTCTAACAAAAGTCAAGTAAAGCCCTAGAGGAACCTTGTACCTCCTCTATGCATCTCAGCAAAGAACACATCGTGCTGATTGTTTTCTATTTGTCCTCTTCCCCATCCCTACAAGGGCTTCCCAAGTGGCTCAGTGCTAAAGAACCCGCCTGCCAATGCAGGAGATTCGGAAGACACGGGTTCAATCCCTGGGTTGGGAAGATCCCCTGGAGGAGGAAATGGGAACCCATTCCAGTATTCTTGCCTGAAAAATACCAAGGGCAGAGGAGCCTAGCGGTCATTAGTCCATGGGGCCACAAAGTCAGACATGAATTAGTGACTAAACAATAAATGACATAAACAGAATAGCAGAGCAAGAGTAGACACCTTGCAACTCAGCCTGGACCAGGACAAAGGCACTGTATTTCATTTTTTAATAAGTTTTTTGTAAAATACTTACTTATTTGGCTGTGTCTAGTCTTCATTGAGGCATGCAGGCTCTTTTTGCTGGGGGTTAGTTGCTCTGCAACATGTGGGATCTTAGTTCCCAAGCCAGGGATCGAACCTATATCCCCTCTGTTGGGAAGTGGATTCTTAACCACTGGACTACAAGGAAAGTCCCTGCATTCTATTCTGATAGTGAGGAGGAGGTTGAGACTTAGCTGGGTAAGGCAGAAGAAAAGGATCCAGAGTGAGAGCCTGTTGCCTCCAGATGCACTCTTAACTAAGGTTATTTGTTATTTTGTTACGAAAGAGTACAATGAAGACCCGGTTGAGGCTTGGAGAAATGGCCACAGGCAGGCTTGGTGTTTCCTTTTTCAGCAAAGCAAAACTGACTCTAATAATTAAGCTTTTCTTATCCAATATATAATTAATTCTGCAACTGAAAAGCCAATGAACTAGACGTTGTCTCTACTAGGGATGGTTAAAGAAGCTATGGAGATTTAACCAGAAAAAAAACAGACATGACATTCATCTTCAAATATCTGAGAACTTGCCATATGGAAGAAAAGATGCACTTCTGACCATTGGATAGAATTAACAAAGAGACAGACTTTAACTCCATATAAGCCACATTTTCTAATTATTATAATCATCACATTGTGGAATGGACAATCTGGGGAATGTTGAGACCCTTGCACACTGAAAGTGTTCAGTTGGCAGATTATCTGCCAGAAATGTGATCAAACCAGATGATCCCCTTTTAAAAATAACATTTTCTAGTCATTATTAGAGTAGAATGTTTCCACAGGAGGCTATTTGGGAAACAAAATAGTAAGAAGAAAAGATGAATCCTTAACCCCATCGCCCATGCATGCAAGCATGCTCAGTTGTGTCTGACTGACCCCATGGACTGTATCCTGTCAGGCTTCTCTGTCCATGGGATTCTCCAGGCAAGAATACTGGAGTAGGTTGCCATTTCCTCCTCCAGGTGATCTTCCTAACCCAGGGATCAAAGCCACGTCTCGTGCATTGGCAGGGATAGTCTTTAACACTGAGACACCTAGGAAGCTCTCCCACTGTCCATAATTGACCTCTACTAACACTGATATATTACCATTTGGTACTTTTTCCTGGGCAATAGAAATCAACATGAACTTTGTAAAAGCATATGTGTACATACATACACACACACATACATATATGGTTTTCACAATGTGGCTTTTGTATTTTCTTTAAGTTATGTAAGATCTTTCTATGTTGTTAAATAATCTTCAGAAACGTGATTTCAACACAGGCCATGACTTAATTTCTATGGATGGAAGTGTCTGTGTAATGTTCATACAATTAATGTTCCATTGAACACATACACACATGTATGCACACACATCACATTCACATGCATACTTTGTTAGTTCTGTTTTTTCTGGAGAATCTGACTGATGTGCCAGTAATGCCAACTTCTAACATCTGAATAATTGTGTTAAATCTCATATCATATCGGCAATACATAAACATTTAAATAAAAATATTTTTCTGTTTTATTGTTTATTGCTCTACCCATATCTGAGTCTTTAACTTGCAGTTCACAAAGAATCCCCCTGCCAATGTAGGGGATGCAAGAGATGCAGTTTTGATTCCTGGGTTGGGAAGATCCCTTGGAGGAAGAAATGGCAACCCACTCCAATATTCTTGCCTGGAAAATTCCGGGGACAGAGAAGCCTGGTGGGTTACAGTCCATAGGGTCACAAAAGAGTCAGATGAGACTGAGGACACACACACACACACACAGGGTTGTGACACGTCCTTGAGTGGTTGGTTTGTGAAGAATAAACGCATGAAGGGAGATAATGCGTGACTCCTCGCAGGTTACAAGATGGCTTAAGACTGACCTCACACACATCCTAATAACTCTCCACTGCCAATAGCCCTTTCCAAGAGAAATTTTCTAAATTTTAGGGAAAAGTTCTTCCATGACTTCCTTAATCATGTCTTCTCCATCTCCCCCATTTTCTCTTTTGTGGATTCCTATTACTTATTTTTTTGGCAATCCTTGGCAGCATGTGGGATCTTAGTTCCCCAACCAGGGATTGAATCTGTGAACCCTTCATTGGAAATGCTGAGTTTTAACCACTGGATCACCAGGGAAGTCCCAAGACTCTCTTCTCTGTGGCACATCACCCGAACTTTCCTCCCTGAGAGTTTGGCCCCTGGGTGCATATGACTTGCCAAAATAGCTGCTCTCCTTAGTAAAACAGGAACTTGGGGAGAAAAGTGTCAAAATATCTAAGACAATCTGCATACAAGAAAGAACATACATTGTTGAGTTTTTATGAAGAAAGAAAAAGCTGGAACGTAAAATAAATATAGAAATTAGTTTTAACAGCAAATTTTGGTAACATGAAATAGAAACCAGCAGTTATATGATAAAAACAATTACAGATACCAGACCTGAAAAATACAAGAACTGGGATAACAAACACAATGCCTGAAGTGAATAACAAAATAGGTACAGCTGAAGATCAAATTAATAAGCAGAAGAATAGGTTAAGACCCTGTTTCAAAGGCATTAGAAAAGCAGAGCAACAGAAAATAACAAGGGAAAAGTTGATGTAGCTGATTAAGTACCATGACAATGACAAATGGAAAATGCAATTTACATAGCACATACTTACAACAGCAACAGAAACAATAAAATCCTTAGTAATGAATCTGACAAATGTAGAGGATGTGCACAATGATAAAAATTCATTAAAAGACATAAAGAAGTTGCTCAGTCATGTCTGACTCTTTGAGACATCATGGACTGTAGCCCTCCAGACTCTTCTGTCCATGGGATTTCCCAGGCAAGAATACTGGAGTGGGTTGCCATTTCCTTCTCATCTCGTGGTTAGGAAGATTTTATATAAAAATGATGCTAATTTTCCATAAATTAATCTAGATTTAACACAACTCCAATTAAGAGAGTTTTCCATGGAACCTGACAAAATGCTACTAAAAAGACAGACTTGTCTGAAAAAGAAGAATAAGGGCAGGATGTGTGCTTGACTAGAAGTCAGGAGTTACTCTGCAGCTATATTATCCAGAACACTGTGTTGTAACACAAGGATAAACAAATTACCCAGTGGAATATAATAGAAAGCTCAGAAACTTACTGCTACATTATAGAATTTTATTAATGATGAAAGTTGCATAACAAATCACTGGGTTATAAAGTGACTAGTCAATAAATTAAGCTGGAAAATATATTTATTTATATGGAGGAAAAATTAAGTTGTATCCTTACTTTACATCAAAAACCAAACATCAACTCCAAAAGGATTAAGAACTTAAATATCAAAAGAAGGTGGTACTTTAGTAGAAATACAGATCAATATCTTTACATCCTTGAGATTCCGAAAGCATCCTTGAACAGGAACAAGAAGGAATAAACATAAAAGATGACTGAAGTTGGGTATCTTGAAATCTTGATCTTATAAAAATTAAAAGATATTACAAACTTGGGGGAGAAATTATTGCTGGGGGGAATATGACTTACCTAATGAAGGAAAATCATTCTGGGTTTCTATCACACAATATGGGCTGCCCTCTTGGTTCAGATTGTAAAGAATCTGCCTGCAACGGGTCAGGAAGACCCTCTGGAGAAGGGAATGGCTGATCCATTCTTCTCAGAGTACTGGCAACTGGAATACTGGCAACTCCAGTATTTTTGCCTGCACAATTCCATGGACAGAAGAGCTTGGCAGGGTTGTGTCCACACAATATATGCAAATTTCAACTCTAAGTAGATTAATAAAAATCTGAATTTTTTTCCTACTTTTAGATGGCAAAGGTCTTCTTAAGCTTCCAAAAGCACAAAACTTTAAAAGGCATTATTGTTTATACTACTAAATACAATTTAAAACTCTCTTCATTAATAAAGAACAGCCATAAAGTTAACAGAAAGCTGACAGACTGGGAGAATGCATTTACTCATTAAGAAAAATAAAGAAGAGGGACTTTCTGTGTGGTGTCACAGCTAAGACTCCACGTTTCAGCATGGAAACCATTTCTGCCCTGTCCCCTCTGAGTCAAACCCCAGGTCTACACACTTGGTCCTCTGTCCAGCCTCATGTCTTCCTAAAGTCCCTTCCAGATGTCCTGCCCTGCGTGAAGAGAGCCCTGCCACATCCCTCTTTCTGTTTGTTGATGGTTTGCTTACCCCTCTCCCTTTAGATGGAGAAGACATGGCAACCCACTCCACTATTCTTGCCTGGAAAATCCTATGGAGAGAGGAGCCTGACAGGCTACAGTCCATGAGGTCAAAAAGAATCGGACACAGCTGAGCGACTGATCACACACTCCCTTTAGATTCTGGTTACTGTTTCTTAGTGAAATGGTCCCTGTGCACATACCCGTTGAAGCAGCCTTTCCACCTGACTTGACGTGAATACTGTCTCTCCTACATTCCCACTTTCTCAGGAGACAATGTGGAGTGGTCCTTCAGCCTGGCCCCACAGGCAGTGCACAGCTGGACTCCCTCGAGGACTTATAGATGCATGACATTCTTCTTCGTTTTCAGTGCTAGGGCAGATTTTCCTCTGTATACACTACTGTGGTCATTGCCATCAATGTTTGGGAAGAGCAAGGGAAATGACACCCCTCAGGTAGAATCACCTTTATTCAAAATAATTATTCATTTAGTCCATCCGAAAGGAAATCAGTCCTGAATATTCACTGGAAGGACTGATGTTGAAGCTGAAACTCCAATACTTTGGCCACCAGATGTGAAGAACTGGCTCATTAGAAAAGACCCTGATGCTGGGAAAGACTGAAGGTGGGAGGAGAAGGGGACAACAGAGGATGAGATAGTTGGATGGTCTCACCAATTCAATGCACATAAGTTTGAGTAAACTCTGGGAGCTGGTGATGGACAGGGAGGCCTGGCGTGCTGCAGTCCATGGGGTCGCAAAGAGTCGGACACGACTGAGCGACTGAACTGAACTGGACTGATGCTGGGTCTTCACTGCTGCACGGGCTTTTCACTAGTTGTGGCGAGTAGAGGCTACTCTCCATTTGAGGTGCAAGGCTTTCTCGTTGCCATGGCTTCTCTTGCTCTGGAGAAGGCTCTAGGATGCATGGGCTCAGTAATTGTGGCTCCTGGACTCTAGACACCTTTTTCCTCTTAAGTCCTTCTAACTTTCCATAAAGCGATCTTTTTTAGCCTGCACTCCTGGGAAAGACAAAGCATACCTCTTCCTACAGCTTATCTGCATCCACTTTTTAACATTCCCAGCATGTAACTATTAGTTCCAAAAGAAAAATTGCCATCAGCTTCCTTTAAAATATAATACTTTGTTTATTGAACTGCAAAATAACACATCCTCATTTTTAAAAGGCAACACTATAGAGATACTTAAAGGGAAGAGCAATCTTCCTCCACCTACTCTCCAGTTTTCACTCACTCTCCTCCACCTCTAAGATAACAAATGTGCAGTATATGTTTTCATAGTTTCCTCTGTCTGTTCACATATATGGTTGGTTTATGTTAAACATTTAAATGTCTATGATTTCATCTCTGTGGACTAATGGGAAACCATAGTTCCTGTCTGGTATCCCTTTGTCTCATGATTAATTTTACTGGTCAAGTAGTGAATAAACACCCCAAAAAATGCGTGGTCAAGTAACCACCTGAACCACGTCCCAGGGAGATCACCCTCTTTGGTTTTAACATAGAATTTCCAGTGAATGGGCAGAATTAGCTAGACTAGTGACTCAAAACGTTTTTTACTAAAAAACAGAATAGGTCAGAACATTTTTTAGTAAAACTCACTTTTCCACTCACTACCAACAGCTCACCAGGTTCAAAAGAAAAACTTTTCAGGCAATACTATTAATAATAAAGTGACAGACATCTGGTGTGTAATCACTGTGAAATCAAAAACAAAGCATTCACTGTTAAAAAACTGTCACTTGTGGGATTTCCCTGGCAGTCCAGTGGTTAAGTCTTTGCCTTCCAATGCAGGGGGTGCAGGTTCGATCCCTGGTCAGGGACCTAAGATCCTACTTGCCTTGCAGCCAAAAAAAACAAAACATGAAACAAAGAAATATTGTAACAAATTCAATAAAGACTTTAAAAACGGTCCACATGAAAAGAATCTTTTTAAAAATTGTCACTTGTTGAACATTTACACTGATAATATGAATGACCCATATAGGCCACCCCAGTCTTGTCATAAACCCCCACGGGAAAGACAGGGGGATGAGAATTTCAGTCAAGAAGTGATTACAAGGTTACAAGGACCAGATTTCACAGCCATCCTCCCTCCTGGGGCTCTGATTGTTTCAGTGGAATCACTCCAATTCAGGCCTGATATTTGCCAAAGCTTACTTATTCTCCATGGCACAAAACCGAACTGCAACGAGATGGCTTCACTACACGCTCGTCTGGACAGGTACGAATATTTGAGAGGCTCCTTGGTGTATCTATTTCTTGCACATGAAATGAATGTGAGCTTGTGAGGTTTGGAAATGTCAATGCATAGAATTGCCTGATCACCCGAAGGACTGTTATTGTGGGTGTGCAGAGAAGTGGAGAGGTGTGATGTGACTTATCAGCAAAGGGAGTGTCCATGGCAACCAGCCCCTGGTTTCCTTGGAGATGCTGTGCTTTGGCAGGGAGCCAATGCAAGTGCATTGGATTGGAGTCCAGAGAAGAACAATGACACAGCCTCTGCATGGGGACAGATTGCTCCAGACATGCATATCATGCTATAAATGGATGAGAGCTCCATATATAGAAATCATAGAGCAAACATGAGGATTCTAAAACAGAGAGTCTTGAAACAGGGTTCATACTGGGCCCTAATTTCAGTTGAGCAAAGGAAGCTATTGATTAAAAGTGAAAATGTTAATCAACTCTTTGCAACCCCATGAACTGTAGCCCTCCAGGCTCATCTATCCATGGCATTTTCCAGGCAACAATTCTGGAGTGGATGCCATTCCCTACTCCAGGGGATCTTCCTGACCCAGGGATCAGACCCTAGTCTCCTGTATTGCAGGTGGATTCTTTACCATCTAAGCCACCACGATGATCACTAAAGCTTTCAGGGAATTCCTCCGAATATCACCATTTACCAGGTAAATAAATAAATATTTTTCCATAATATAAAAATGTGAAATACAAACACGTTAGAGAACCAAAAAGAAATGAACATAATGATCTTGATATTAAAGATTTTTAGATGCAGCTAGGTCAATGGCAACCCACTCCAGTGGGTTTCCCACTCTTGCCTGGAAAATCCCATGGACGGAGGAGCCTGGTGGGCTGCAGTCCACGGGGATCGCAAAGCGTTGGACACGACTGAGCGACTTCACTTTCACTTTTCACTTTCATGCATTGGAGAAGGAAATGGCAACCCACTCCAGTGTTCTTGCCTGGAGAATCCCAGGGATGGGGGAGCCTGGTGGGCTGCCGTCTGTGGGGTCTCACAGGGTCGGACACGACTGAAGCGACTTAGCAGCAGCAGCAGCAGCAGGTCTCTCTTCTAAGGAAGGCAACTGCTTACATCCTCGGGTCTCTTTTATTTTTCTGCCTTTTACATTAGATAGCGTCTCTATTTAGAAACAAAACAGGAGAAAGGGGTTGAGATTTGGGACATTAGAATAGCTGAAGAGGCTCTGAGGAATATACAAGATCTCAGATGAGAACTGAACGGTGATGTAGATGAAAGCAGGGTTAACAGCCTGGCTACACAGTGCACTCAGTTTCTCTTGTGACTAATACAAAATTATTAGTGCTAAACTGAACCAAAGTTTATGCTGTTCAAGTGGTCCAGGAGACCCCAGGTTAAATTCCTTTATACAGACTTAAAGCCCCACTGACATTCACTGTATATTCCATGTGTGTGTAGTTTGAGCAAAATCCAAGAGATAGTGAAGGACAGGGGAACATGGTGTGCTGCAGCCCATGGGGTCACAAAGAGCTGAACACAACTTAACGACTGAACAACAACAACAAATGTGTGTTTTCTTCTTTTGAAAGGGAGAAGAAAACAAATTATGACTGTTAACCATTATTCTCAGCTTGAGACCATAATGATCTGTGTGCATAGTTCTTGGAAAAGTCAATGTTACATTTTAGGAACAAATGGACATGAAACACCTGACAAAGTTTCTGGAAGGACACTCGTTCAATACACGTACCAGCTTGCTCTTTACTACCAGCTACCAAAGATGAGTAAGGGACCTGCCAAGTAAGCAAGCTCCCGTCACCGGGATGGGGGCGGGGGGGATAATGTTCTGATTGGATAGCATCACTACCCATCTTTGATTATGGCGTTCTCATTGGATAACATCACTGCCCATTATTTTTCAGAAGGGTATTAGAAGGAAAAGAGCACCTCTCCGGTTTGAATTTACATTACTTAAGTCCTCGGTATCTGTCCTACCCACAGAAAGCGGAGGTTTTAGCTCCACTCAGATATAAGAAATAGGAATTAATCTAAAAAGTAGATGGCTGAGTACTCAGGCAGAGTATTTGACTATTGTTAAACACACTATAAGGTGCGGGGATATTTGTTTGTAAAATAATGAGCAATGGCACAACCATTTGGTCTCTAAGCTTCTTGGCAGCTTGAAATTTTGCCTCATTGCTCGTTAAAATATTCAAATATGAGTAGGCCACAGAATAAAATCCCCTCTGATTTTGTCAAGCACCTAACATTATAAATCATGCATAGAGCAGGGCAACTTTCCAAATGCTTTCTTGGTTAACCAAACACATGAAGGATTATGCTACTCAGAGTTAAAGGACATGCCTTTTAACTGCCCAGGGGAATAGCCCATCGTTCATGCCTGCTTCAGTGGTATACTGGCAGTTGTTTAACAATCAGCTCTCTAGTGGGGGAGGGGAGGGAAGTGTCCTGATTTGTAGCATTTGCCAATTTCCATGGTGTGAAGCTTCACCAGAGCTGATTTCAAGCTACTGAGGGTTTCACAAACGACTTGCAAAATTCCTGAAAGTATGACATTCAACTCTTGCAAACTGTCACAAGGCAGTCCCAGCACACCACTGTAGTTGGATTTCAAATGACTGGGGAAGTAATGGCAGGATATTCTACGTGCACACAAATTCACCAAAGGCAACAAGAAATAAACACCCCCTTATAGCTGGAGCTTAAATTCCAAACTGGACTAGCCTGTCCTAGAACTGGTTTCCACAAAAGGTCCAAAGTGTGTGAAGACCATTCTATGTGGATGTATGCTTTATTTTTTATCGTGAATGAAATGGCATGCTCATTATGAAACAGTTGGAAAATGCAGAAAATAATTTTCTCAGGAAGCCCATAGAAATGTCTCTTGGGAACTAATTTGAAAATCACTGACAAGAACTGAGAAATGACCCAGGGCTTAGAAAATCTAAAACACATTTTCTGATCTGTCCCGTTCTCTGTAAATTGATTTCACCCACCCGCCAAACCCAGGTCTCCTGTATTGCAGGCAGATCCTTTATTGTCTGAGCCACCAGGGAAGCCCAACTAAGATCCAGCACTGCTAAATAAATATTTTTAAGTTATTACTAATATTAAGCAAAGAAGTACCTCCAGCTAATAACCATTGAAATTGGTAATATACAGATGGAGGTTCAAGTCCCCATTAGTATGATTATATAAATTAATATTTAAGATATAAATCCTTCATGTATTCAACTAAAAAAATTATTTGAAGGTAATAGGGTCATCAAAACACAGTCTCTTCCCATGTGGAATTCATAGACTACTGGAGAAAAGAGACAGCATACAATTATGCACAGGTAAGTATGTAACTGGGGCTTCACAGGTGGCACCAATGGTAAAGAATTTGCCTGCCAGTGCAGGAGTTGCAAGAGATTCTGGTTCCATCCCTGGGTTGAGAAAATCCCCTGGAGGAAGGAATGGCAACCCACTTCAGTATTCTTGCCTGAAAAATCCCATGGACAGAAGAGCCTGGAGGGTTATGGTCCATGGGGTTGCAAAGAGTCAGACATGATTGAGTGACTTAGAATACACACAAGTATATATTAATAATTACCAATTCTAGTAAACACCAAAACTGAAATAGGACAAAATATTGTCAGAGTATGCAAGAGTGATGTAATTTGAGATATAGAGGATGAATGGGAATTAATTAGGAAAAAGGGAGAAAGGGAAAAATACCCCAAGTAGAAGGCATGGTTTGTTCTGGGACCCTGAGGTGGGGAAGTGGGAGGTGCCTCTCCAGAACTGGCCCATTGCTGGTGTGGCTGGAGAAGTGGGGAGGGGAGAGGAGAGGGGAGGGAAGAGGTGGAATGGGAGCCAGGCAGACAGAACTAAAGAAGCAGAGGTAGGTGCCAGGCCAAGAGGGCCATGAACAGAAAGATTGAGAAGTCACAATGTAGCTGGTATTCATCAGAGAAATCTAGTGTTACAAAACTGTGGTGTGTGTGCTGTCTTGTGAAACTCTTTGCAACCCCATAGCCAGGCTCTTCTGTCCATGGGATTTCCAGGCAAGACTGGAAAGAGCGTTTTGCTATTTCTCCTCCAGAGGACCTTCCCAACTCAGGGATTGAACTTGTGTCTCTTGCACCTCCTGGATTAGCAGGCAGACTCTTTACCACTGCGCTATCTGGGAAGCCCTAGATCATAGCCACAAAAGCTGCTCTGTAGAATAGGTCAGGATGAAGGGATTTATTGTCAGCCAACCAGGGGGACTGAGTGAGAAGTACTATAGTGACTTAGAGAAAGAATTTACGGTTACCAGGGGAAAAGGCAGAGGAGAGGGATAGTTAGGGAATTTGGGATTGACATGTGCACACTGTTATATTTAAAATGTACAGCACAGGGAACTCTGCTCAATACTATGTAACAACCTAAATGGGGAAAATACTGAAAAAGAATAGATACATGTATATGTATAACTGAATAACTTTGCTTTATACTTGAAACACAACATTGTTAATCAACTTACTCCAGTATAAAATAAAAAGTTAGAAAAAAAGCAGTACTATAGCATTTACCATTGAAAAGAATCTGAATATAAGCAGAACTTCAGTTCAAATTTGTGTTGTTAATTCTGCTGATAAGTCAGAAAGATAAGAACCAAGCAATGACCTAGTATTCAGCACTGTGCACGTTACTTGTGACTGTGACAAGCCTGGTTGTGTGTTGCTAATCAGAAGATTGAAAAGATCGACATCATTAGGGCAAAAGTCATTACACTAAGTCCATGGTTGGTAAAGAATCTGCCTGCAGTGCAGGAGGCCCAGGGTTTGATCCCTGGGTGGGGAAGATTCCCTGGAGAAGGAAATGGCAACCCACTCCAGTATCCTTGCCTGGGAAATCTCATGGACAGAGGAGCCTGGTGGGCAGCAGTCCATGGGGTTGCAAAGAGTCGGGCATGACTGAGCGACTAACACTTACTTACTCATTCATGGTTCTAAAAGTAGGGTCCCAGGACCTACAGTGTCAGCATCACCATGGCCCCTGTTAAGCAAGCAGATCTGAGGGTCCTGCTGAGCTCTACAAAATTAGAAACTCTGGGGATGGGGCCTTGTACTCTGTTTTAACAAGCTTCCCAAGTGGCGCTAGTGGTAAAGAACCCACCTGCCGATGCAGGTTAGATATAACAAATGCACGTTTGATCCCTAGGTCTAGAAGATCCCCTGGAGGAGGGCATAGCAACCCACCCCAGTATTCTTGCCTGGAGAATCCCATAGACAGAGGAGTCTGGCAAGCTGCAGTCCATAGGGTCATATAGCACACAGGCACGCACAGATTCAGGGTCAAGTTTGAGAACAGCCACTATAAGGTGATGGGATTGCTGTAGATTTTTATTTTCTTCTTTTTCTTCTATTAATCACATAGACTTTTGTCTTGAGAATCAGTATTAAATATCCTCGATAAGAGTCTCCATTTTTAAAGATGCAATGTCATTTATCTGCGTTGAAGTTGCTGAATGACCCAATTGAATGTTGATATATTCTTTGCAGAAGAGCTAAGTGAAGGTAGCGTTAGTTGTTCAGTCATGTCTGACTCTTTGCGACCTCATAGACTAGCCTGCCAGGCTCCTCTGTCCACGGGGTTTCCCAGGCAAGAATACTGGAGTGCATTGCCATTTCCTTCTCCATGGGACCTTCCCTACCCAGGGACTGAACCTGAGTCTCTTGCACTGTGGGGAGATTCTTTACTGTCTGAGCCACCGGGGATATATTCTTTGTAGAAGAGCTAGGTTACTGAAAATGGTTAATTGTATATTTCATAAAGGTGCTCACGTGAGGGTGACAGTGTTTATCAAATCACCACATACGTCATAGAACATCCTCCGTCAGCAGTGCATAAACATCGCTCTGATAGGATGAGTGCATCTGACAAGCTTTGGAATCCCTAGGAGAAAAGGCAAACTTCCTGTTTAAAAGTCTTTTCTATCTTCTGTGTGCCAGTCATTTTGACTGCCACAGGGCAATCTGTGTGCCTTTACCTGGTAAGGGGCTATCAGAAAAAAATTTAAAAGGTAAATGTTATACTCTTCACATTGAGATAAGGGACAGAGTGAAGGCTTTCTATATTTTGGGTATTACATCACATTTTGGTTTTGTGGTTCATTCATCTTGAATTTCTAAAAAGTTATCCAGAAGCTCTGACTTTTATTACATAAACCATCTGGGAATGTTAAAAACGCCAAGACATCATTTCCAGGCCTTTCTCCAGCCTCCCCACTCCCAAAGAGACATCATAACAAAGAAATAGCTTTTGTTTTAGCAAATATTTATTTTTTCCCACTAGAAAAATAAATAAAGGATTTGGAATAACTACTTCAGATGCTACTTTTGTAAAATTTTAGTCTTAGTTAGGATTAAGTTTGCCTGTGACAAGGAAAAAAAAAAGATATCTTAAACAAGATAAAAGTTTTTCTTCTTTCTTAAGAAATGGAAAGAGACAGTCCTGAACTGACACAGTGCTTGTTGGTGCAGAACCCTGGTCTTCTCTCTGCTGGGTGAGTCTTTGTTCCCAGGGTCTGTCTCCCTGTGGTCTCAAACACCTGCTGTGACTCCTGCCATCACATCTCTATTCCAGCACATAATGAGGAGAAAATGGAAGGATAATACACACCCATCATTTAATGTTTTCCAAAGTTATGAAACCCAATTCCACTTACACACCATTGGCAAAACTTGTACACAAGAAACTACATGGCTGCCATATCATTTCAATTAATGCAGAAAAGAATTGCTCAATAATATTAAACATCAACTCCTAAAGACAAAATGTGCACATACACATACATATACTTAGCAACTTAGAAGGAAATTACCTAAATGGAAAAGGCATGAAAGTGTTAGTCTCTCAGTTGTGTCTGACTCTTTGCAATCCCATGGACTATAGTCTGCCAGGCTCCTCTGTCTATGGAATTCTTCAGGCAAGAATACTGGAGTGGGTAGCCATTCCCTTCTTCAGGGGATAGTCCCAACTCAGGGATCAAACCCGAGTCTCTTGCATTGCAGGCAGATTCTTTACAGTCTGAGCCACCAGGGACACCTCACCTAGATGGTAAGTATATATACATATGTATATATACACACCATATAGTGATTATCATCATTGATGGAAAAACTTAAAAACATTTTCTTTAGAATCAGAGGAAAATAGAACACCCATCACTCAAAAAATGTGCTAGCCATATAGTAGATAAGAGGATAAGGATTAGAAAGAAACAAAATAAATCATCATTATTTATAAATGATATGGTTATCTCATAAAAAGCCCTTTGGGATATTTTAGATTATGTCCCATTTTTTTAAAAGATTGAAAAATGAAACAACATTAAAATTTAAAACGTATATCAAGCAAAGACATCATAAATTTTTTTGTGGGACAAATAAGGAGATGTTCACAAAACACATAACAGAAAGAGTTTGCTTTGGAATAAAGTAATAAATCAATAAGAAGCAGCTAACACAATTTAAAACTGAGCAAGCCAAGTTATCAGACATTTCACAAAAGAGGAAACATGAATGAATGTCCAATAAACATATGAAAAGATGCTCCACTAGATTAGTCGTTTAAGAAATGTAAATCAAAATCACAACAAGACACTATTTCATACCAAGGAAACTGGCCAAAATCTCACGGTTAGATATTACCACCAGTCTCAGACCTTGGTGGAGACACACATGAGTTTAAAAAGCAGTCTGGTGTTAACCAGTGGCGGTGACTGTGAAACTCACTTGAAACAGCAGTTCCACTCTCAGAATTACATATCCTTGACAAGATCTTCCACATTCCAGGAGGCATATTTAAGAATAAGTAATGGTTAGTTTTAGGTGTCAGCTTGCCGAGGCGAAGGGATACCCAGAAAGCCAGTGAAACATTCTTGCTGGGTGTGCCTGGGAAGGTGTTTCCACAAGAGATTACGTTTGAATTAGTAGCTTGAGTACAGAGGATTATCCTCACCAGAGCTGGAGGGCATCATGGCATCTGCTGAGAGCCTTCATAGATCAAAAGGCAGAGGGAGGGTCTGCTCTCTTTCCTTGAGCTGGGACATCTATCTTTTCCTTCCCTTGGACATAGGGATCTGAGTTCTTTCAGACTCTGACCCTCACTTTCATCCATCAGCTCCCCTGGATGTCAGGCTTTTGGACTCAGACTGAGCTATAAACCACTGGCTTCCCTCCTCCAGCTTGTGGACAGTAGATTGTGGGACTTCTCACCCTGCCTGCCTAATTCTGTGAGCCAACTGCTAAAAGAAGCCTGTCTCCCTGTCTGTCTGTCTGTCTCTCTGTATATATACAAATACACAAATATATATATATATATATATATAGGGCTCCCCTGGTGGCTCAGTGGGTAAAGAATCTGCCTACAATGAAGGAGACACAGGTTCGATCCCTGGGTCAGGAAGATGCCCTGGAGAAGGAAATGGCAACCCACTCCAGTTTTCTTGCCTGGAGAATCCCATGGACAGATGAGCCTGGCAGGCTATAGTCCGTGAAGTCACAAAGAGTTGGACAGGACTTAGCAACTAGCCAGCACCATATATATATATATATTCAAGAATAGAAGGAATGCATACATAGTGTGTGTGTGTGTGTGTGTGTGTGTGTGTGTGTGTGTGTGTGCTCAGTCATGTGCACACATGGACTGTAGCCTGCCAGGCTCCTCTGTCCATGGGAATTCCCAAGCAAGAATACTGGAAAGGGTTGCCATTTCCTACTCCAGGAGATCTACCTGACCCAGGGGTCAAACCCACATTTCTTCCATCTCCTGCACTGGCAGATGGATTCTTTATCACTGCACCATATTTCCTAATACATAATGTCATCTTGGTGTTTTCATTAAAGCAAAAACAATTGCACATAATCTTAATGTTTGACAGAAAGATGTATAAATAAATATGGGTAGATTCACAGAATCAAACAGCAGTGAAAATAAGGGAAATAGGGGAATTTCAGCAACCTGAATCCAAATGGATTACACTCTCAAAATGGAAAAAGGAAGTCATAGAATGTATATTCCATATATAGTTGTATAAGGACATCTACATAGAGTTGAAAGACATGCAAAACTAAAATATACTCTTTATCAATACAAACCTATGTGTTTAGATTTAAAGAAATGTGAAGGGATAATAAGCACAAGATTCAGGTCAGAGGTTAATTCTGGGGGGTTAACACAATAAGGGTTCATAGGAGACCTCAAAAGTGTCAATACTGTTCTAATTCTTTAGCTATGTAGGTATCCATGTATTCTTTGTACCGTGCACATACTTTGTTTTGATGTATAGAATATTTTCATAACAAAAGTATGCATAATGTAGAGTGAGTTGAATGCATATTGCCGTTCTGTCCTTATTACTAGTCTTTACTCAGAATTGTTTCAGAAGTGAGACTAAATCTTACCTGAATCTCACCTGCAACCCACCACTTTCCCACAATGAGGAGAAGCTGGAAGGGACCAAAGGTACCTGAGAAAGCACAGGATTGACCCTCCAGAGCCAAGGCAGTGAGAAATAAAACACACGATTACAGATCTGAAGAAAGCAATCCTGGCTTCAAACAGTTGAGATGACAGGACGTATGCTGGGGGCAAAAATGTTTAAAAAGAATTTCCTGGGACTTCCCTGGTGGTACAGTGGATAAGAATCCACCTGCCAGTGCAGGGGACAAGGGTTCAGTCCCTGGTTCAAGAAGATCCCACATGCCTCGGAGCAACTGAAGCCCACATGCTGCAACTGTTGAGCCCAGTGCTGCACTTACAGCAGCCTGTGTGCCTAGAGTCCATGCTCCACAACAGGAGAAGTCACCGCATTGAGAGCCCCATGCACAGCACCTGGAAAGCAGCCTTGCTCACGCCACAGCTAGAGAAAAGCCCACACAGCAACAAAGACCCAGCACAACCAAAAATAAAAAATATAGACAAACATAAATAATTTGTCTTTTATTTTTAAAGAATTTCTTACAAGGAAGATCCTGAAATTATGACTTAAAAATATTTTTTAATGATTAGGAAAAAAATGTGTTAGCTTCCTAGCAGAAAATAAGTTACATAAAAAAGAAGAAAAGTTGAGATATCTGCGAGATTAAATGCCAAAAAAAAAAGAAGGCAATCTCCGAAGATTTGAGAGAAAAAGTTATTCTTAAATATACAGACACTTCAAAAACACATGGTCTACCTACCACTTGTGCAAATTTTACTTGAAAACACAAAGCAGTCAACTGAAATATGACAAAAATGCAGAAACCTAGAGTCCGACCATGGCAGGTTAAACTGACTGGCAGGATTTCCTAGTTTGGGATTACTAGATTTGTTTTTGTGTGTTTTTTTTTAAGTAATTAACTATTCCTAAGAAAAGCAATAGTGAATCTAGCTATTCGAGGAAGCATATTGTTTAAAATAAAATTCAGTGCTGCATAAGCAACTTGACTCCTGCTACTCTGCACATTAAAAAAAAAAACAAAAAATGTTTTAAATATCTTGCACCATTTTGGAAAAAAAAAAAAAAAGGAGCTAGTAGAAACTAACACAGATAATAACCTTCGTTAAGGCTCTCTGCCATCCTTCCCCTGGTACTTATTTTTCTCCCTTGTGCATGTGTGCTAAGTTGCTTTAGTTGTGTCTGACTCTCTGTGCCCCTATGTACTGTAGCCCGCCAGGCTCCTCTGTCCATGGGATTTCCCAGGCAAGAGTACTGGCGTGGGTTGCCATGCCCTCCTCCACGGGATCTTCCCAACCCAGCGACTGAATCCACGTCTAACCTGCACTGGCAGCCAGGCTCTTTACCACTAGCACCACCTGGGAAGCCCTTCTCCCTTGTAGCTACCCTTAAAAATCTGTAGGTACATTTTGCTTTCAACTATATAACTCTTCACCCGCAACGCGGATTCTTTACCTGCAACGCAGGAACTATATAATACTACACTGAAAAATAAGAAAATGTTTACAGTGGGAGGTGGGAACCTGGCAGATTTTTCAACTTTTCTTTATGATCTTTATTTACTCCAATTTTCTACCTTAAACAAATAGGTATTAGAGTGAACATGTCCTACATAGGTGATCATAAAACTGACTTAAAACCAATAAATACAATTATATATTGGCCACATTCAGTTCAGTTTGTCTCTGCTTTTCAATATGCTATCTAGGTTTGTCATAACTTTTCTTCCAAGGAGTAAGTGACTTTTAATTTCATGGCTGCAGTCACCATCTTCAGTGATTTTAGAGCTCAGAAAAATTAAGTCTGATACTGTTTCCAATGTTTCCCCAGCTATTTCCCATGAAGTGATGGGACCAGATGCCATGATCTTTGTTTTCTGAATGTTGAGCTTTAAGCCAACTTTTTCACTCTCCTCTTTCACTTTCATCAAGAGGCTTTTGAGTTCCTCTTAACTTTCTGCCATAAGGGTAGTGTCATCTGCATATCCGAGGTTATTGATATTACTCCCGGCAATCTTGATTCCAGCTTGTGCTTCTTCCAGCCCAGCATTTCTCATGATGTACTCTGTGTAGAACCATGTAAACAACATACTTTAAAAAGCCCACAAAGTAGATACAACCAGGGCTTAACAACAGTTACTTCTGGGTTGTGCAAACTGGGTGGGGGATTGTTTTCATCTCCTGAATACTATTTCTGTATTTCTCAAATGTTCTATGATGAACACAGAGTATTTTTATAGAGAGAAGTAAAACAACAATAAAACAAAATAAATCCAGGGAGTCTGGCCCAGCAGAGCAGAGCTATGGGAACTGCTCTAGTTTTAAAAGTGAAAGATGCTCTCAAGGAATTTCTGGGCATCCCCTGCCCTAGTCTTCCCTCCTATTGCTGTGATAGTTTCCCTCCCGCTGCTCCTAGGAGCATGTGTACATACATGTCGGTTTTGTATCTGTTGTGTGTGCCTAATTACATTAGTGCTCAGATGCTCAGCCATGTCCGAATCTTTGCCCTCTCATGGACTGTAACCTGCCAGGCTCCTCTGTCCATGGGATTCTCCAGGCAAGAATACTGGAGTGGAACTAGGTAGTCATTTCCTCCTCCAGGGGATCTTTCCAACCCAGGGATCAAACCTGTGTCTTCTGTATTTGCGGGCAATTACATTGGTAATACACCTATAAAATCTCATTACAGAAATTCACAGTTTACAGATAAATCTAATGCCTCTCTTGATCTCCAGCCCCAATCTGTTTCTGCAATCCAGAAGTCCGTTTGATGGTTGTACTTTATAGATGTATAAATTTGCCTGAGTGTTCACCATTATCCAACTCACAGAAAATTCAAACTTTCTTTTCCTCAATTGTACAAATATATGTCCATACAAAATTTTATAATATTGATTCATAGCATCACCCACTCAATGGACATGAGTTTTAGCAATTTCCAGGAGAGAGTAAAGAACATGGAAGCCTGGTGTGCTGTAGTCCATGGACTTGCAAAGAGTCAGACAGGACTGAGTGAGTAAACAACAACAGGGGCATGTATGCAGGATAAATGGCATTCTTTTAAAAAAAAATTTTAACATGGACTATATTTAAAGGCTTTATTGAATTTGTTACAATATTGTTACAATATTCTGCTTTATGTTTTGGTTTTTTGACCCCAAGTCATGTAGGATCTTAGCTCCCCAACCAGGGATTGAACCCATACCTCCTGCATTGGAATCTTAACCACCAGACCACCAGGGAAGCCCCTGATGTTGTTGTTTTAGTCACTAAGTTTGTTGGACTCTTTCCCATGGACTGTAGTCCGCCAGACTCCTCTGTCCATGGGATTTCCCAGGCAAGAATACTGGAGTGGCTTGCTATTTCCTTCTCCAGGGGAACTTCCCAACCCAGGGATTGAACCTGCATCTCCTGCAGGAGGATTCATTACCACTGAGCCACCAGGGAAGACCCATCCTCTATATTACAATGCCTTTAACTCTAGCCCTGTGACAGAAGCTGTGTCTCTTATAAAACTAGTTCATTTTGCCTACATCACTTTGGAAGCTCTGTTCAGTAAAAGGACATAATCTAGAAGTTCACTGAGTACTCAAGCCAAGGTTGTAGAACTGTCTTGGACAAAGCAGAGCTAAGATGGAAAGCTTCCTGGGATGGGAGCGTCCTGACTTCTTGTTCAACTTAAACATTTTTTCAGCAATAAAAAAGTGTCTGGCTGTTGTATTTAAGGTTAGGTTCACTAAACCCAAATCAAAGTTTAGAACAAAAATGACATAATACACTCAACACTCCATTATCTATTCTCAGATAACCCCAACATCTTTTATAGGGAATGCATTTTCCACTTTTGGCAGAAGATTTTTCTTCATAATTATGCTTGGCTTTGAATAAGGTTTCAATTTGTATCCAGGAGAAGATAGTGGGGGTGCCAAGATGCTCCTTCCCACAAGCCTCTTTAAAATACCAGAAGGTCATTGTTTTTTGAAACATTTTTGCAGCAGCAGCAATAAGAGAAATGAGCTTACATTCTGAAAATCCTGGCTTAACTCCCTCTCATAACTCATGCAGCAGGTAAATTACCTGTAAATGGGCCACTGATCCCAACTTCCCATGTTCACCTATCAGCTCCATCTCCTCCATACACACATTCATTGAGAGTACGGTGCTCAGTCACTCTGAGCATGTCTGACTGTTTGCAATCCCATGGACTGTAGCTCACCAGTCTCCTCCGTCCTTGGGATTCTCAGGCAAGAATACTCGGGTGGGTTGCCATGCCCTTCTCCAGGGAATCTTTTCAACCCAGGGATGAAACCCATATCTCTTACATTTCCTGTATTGGCAGGCAGGCTCTTTACCACCAGAGCCACCTGGGGAGCCTATTGAAAGTGTGGACTCTGGAAAAATACTGAGTTCTGATCCAAAATCTCAACTTGGAAGCAGTGTGATCTTCAGGCAAATCACTCACCATTTTTTTTTAACCTCATAAGGAAAGTATTTAAATTTTCTTGTAATAAAAAAAAAAAAAAAAACTGGCAACTGGACTGCGACTTCTACCTATGATAAAAGAGCTTATATGAAACCAAATCTCTCACTGGGGACAAATACAAACACATGTGCTAATTTAACAAAGGAGATGCATGGAACATCTACCTAAAAACTACAATGGGGCTTTCCTGGTGGTTCAGTGGTAAAGAATCTGCCTGCCAATGCAGGAGATGCCAGTTCGATCCCTGGGTGGGGGCAGTAGGAGGTGGGAGATCCCCTGGAAAAGGAAATGCCAACTCACTCCAGTACTCTTTCCTGGGAAATCTCATGGACAAAGGAGCCTGACAGACTACAGTCCATGGGATCACAGAAGAGTTGTATGTGACTTAGTGACTAAACAATAACAACAACAAAAACTACAATATGTTGTTGACATTAAATAAGGAGAATATACCATTGCAATGGATTAGAAGAGTCAGTGTTATGAAAAAAAACAATTTGTACAAACTGACCTGTAGATTTAGTACACTATCAGTCAAAATCCCACCATTTCAAGTGGAAATTGAAAATGGAAGATTCAAATGGATATATAACTGTAAATGACTGAGAATAGTTAAGATAATCTTAAAGAACAAGAAAGTTGGAAAACATATACTACCAGATTTCAAAACATATTGTAAACTGAAGTAATAAAGACAGTGGTATTGGCACAGATGTAGACAAATATACCAATGAAATAGATTAAAGAGTCCAGAAACAGACCAAACACACACGTGATCAGTTGATTTATAACAAAGATGACACAATATTGCTGAACTGGTGTTCAAGAAATCGTACATATTTGACTAGATGTCCATATGGGAAAATACTCAAACTTGACCATTCTTCTTTCACAAAAATTAAAGATGACTTGTAGATAAATCAACAACCCTTTTAATCAGATGGCATTGATAGGCAAAGTTTTCTTAGAGCACAAAAAAGTGCTAAAAAATAATAAATTAGATTGCACTTCTGATTATCATAATAGATCATTAGCAAAATGAAAGGACAAACCTTGGGTTAGGGGAAGATATTTTCAATACACATATTTGAAAAGAACTTGCATCTGGAATATGATGAATTTGTTAAAAAAAAAAAAAGGAAAAGGAAAAAATTCAAAAGGAAAAAAAGGTAAAAACTTCGAACAGATACTTCTTGTAAGAAGGTATTGGAATGGCCAATAAGCACATGAAAAAGTGTTCGTCATTGTTAAACGCCAGGGTTTTTAAAACCATCATTAAAACGTCAGTGGTTTTAATTTGAATTTTAAAACCACTATGAGAAACCACTACACGTCTGCTAGAGGTGGTACAGCACAAGAATGTCTGTAATGAAAAGGTAGAAACTGCATAGTGCCAGTGTTGGTCAAGAGCAACTGGACTTCTCACGCATCTGGTGGGGATGCAATCACAGCCATTTGGGAAACTGTTTGGCAGTAGATATTAAAGCCGATCAATTGCATTCTATATGGCCCAGAAATTCCACTCTCAGCAGTAGCCCCCCAAAAGATTCATATTATGTATACATCTAAAGACATGTACCAAAATGTTCACGGCAGGGTTATTTATAAGAGCCAAAATTGGAAACTTCTCCAAGTTTATCAATACTGGAATGGATCAATAAAATGTGATCTATTTAGACTGCTGCATAAATGAACTACAGGGCTTCCCTGGTGGCTCAGTTGTAAAGAATCCGCCGGCACAGCAGGAGGCTCGGAAGACTTGAGTTCAATCCCTGAAACAGGAAGATCTTCTAGAAGAGGAAATGGCAACCCACTCCATTATTGTTGCCTGAGAAATCCCATGGACAGAGGAGCCTGGTGGGCTCCAGTCCATGGGCCCACAAAGAGCGGACACGACTGAGCACACACAAAGAAGGCTATTTGCAACATGGATTTCATAAACATACTGAGCAATCTAATGTAAAACAAAAGAACTTACTATATGAGGCCATTCATAAAAACTTCAAAAACTAACAAAATTCATCTATGCTAATAGAAGTTAGAATGGTGGTTACCTTTGGTCATTAGGTATGTTGGGGCTAATAGGATTCAGATAACAATATTCTCTTGTTTTATGTATATTATGCTTTATAAAAATTCACTGGACTACACATTTCTAATTTTTGCATTGCTGTATATAAATTATATTTTTATTTTAAAGTTACTCAAAAATCACAGGACTAGGCAACAGTGAATGCCTTATCAATTTTCAAAATATAAAACATATAAATAATATTTGTGAGATTTTAGTGACATGCGTATTCTCACACATTACTGGTAGTGGTAGAGATGTCTATGTTTCTTGAGATGTAATTTGGCAGAAAAGCACCAATCAGACTCCAGTAAGGATCTAATCCACACTAGTTTTCAGGTTATATGCTTTCATAATCAACAATACTTTATCTTCACAATAAGTGTGGAAAGCAGATATTAATATCAGCCTTTTATGGGTGAGAGAGCAGGTGCCGAAAATGCTTGTTCAGTGCCTTAGGACTAGGAAGCAAATGAGCTGCAATTCTCACCTGGTGCTACTATAACCAGAGAAACCTCCACAAAGATACTCATCAAAATTTACCCAATTCGGATGTGAAAGTAGGGAACTGTCAATATAAGAAAGGGACTGGGAACTTTCCTGGAGGTCCAGTGGTTTGGAATCTGCACCCCCATTGCAGGGGCCACAGTTTGATCCTTTGTTAGGGAACTAAGATCCCACATGGCTTGTAGTGAGGTCAAAAAATAAATAAATAAAAAGAAATTTTTAAAAAAAAATAGGAAAAAAGCTGGATGTAGGAAAACTTATTTTAATGCTTTACTTGTAATACAAAATGGCAACCCACTCCAGTGTTCTTGCCTGGAGAATCCCAGGGACGGGGGAGCCTGGTGGGCTGCCATCTATGGGGTCGCACAGAGTCAGACACGACTGAAGCTACTTAGCAGCAACAGCAGCATAATACAGAACATTGAAAACCTAAACATTCAATAAAAGCATATGCTTCAGTGATGCTTCTTTATGGCATACTATGCAGACGTTATGTAGCCTTTTAAAAAGGCAATTATGACTTTTGTATTAACTGACTCATAGAAGCCCATTTGGGACTTCTCTGGTGGCTCAGCAGTGAAGAATCTGTATGTTAGTGCAGGAGACTCAGGTTTGATCCCTGGGTTGGGAAGATGCCTTGGAAAAGGAAATGACAACCCACTCCAGTATTCTTGCCTGGAGAATCCCATGGACAGAGGAGCCTGGAGGGCTATAGTCCATGTAGTCACAAAAAGAGTCAGGCATGACCGAGAGACTAAACAAGAAGAAGAAGCCCATGTTAGAGATATGGTTAAGTGAATACACTTCCCAGAAACACGGAGGATGCTTAGAATATAATATGAAGTGAAGGGCAAAATGAAATCTACTAAAACTCTGAGTATATCTATGTAAAATTATGTGTGTGCATATATGAAAACCTGGTGAAGAAATTCCAAGACATGAAAAAAAGGTGATATACAACGATAGAGGGCGCTTCAAGGAAATTTTCGTATTTTTTTTCTCTTCTTTTGTTCCTGCTAAAATGGTGTTTGAATCATGTATTAAAATGTAAAAAGAACAAAGCAACTGGTAAGCAAGAATGGGTAGCCCAGGTTATTGGGGATAAGTCAGATCTTATTAAGATGTGTAATTTAGTGCACTGAGGATGAAGCAGGAGGTAGACACCCCCCAGGGTAAAGCAACTGGAGATTTGCTGTGGATCAAAACTCCAAGATGAGAATAGCAACTCCTAAGCACAGCTGAGAGGAGGCTGGGCCCTGCCCAGACCTCATATTTATCATTCTCAAGGTGAGGAGACCTCCCTGACCACACATAGGCAGTCAGGTTCCTTGGGGGTCAAAGAGGATTGATGCCAAGGGATGTTCTACCCATAGGCTTTTGCAGTAGACTCTATCTTGGCTAGCAGATGAGTATGAACATATCGGAGGATCCTGAGATATACCCAATACAGACTCTGAATCAGGCAAATCAAAATGATTGGCCAAAGGAAACTGGAAGGAATGCCTCTTAAAGTAATCCAGACTGTCACAGAGTTGTGACTCAGCAATTCTCCCTGAGTCTGCCCATGTGTCTATCCACATGTGCATGCACACATGCGTGCTTAATCGCTTCAGTCATGTCTGACTCTGTGCGCCATGAACTGGAGCCCACCAGGCTCCTCTCTCCATGAGATTCTCCAGGCAAGAATACTGGAGTGGGTTGCCATGCCCTCCTCCAGGGGATCTTTCCAACCCAAGAATCAAACCCACATCTCTTTCGTCTCCTGCATTGGCCGGCATGTTCTTTACCACTAGTGCTACCTGAGAAGTTCCTATCCACACATACTGTTCTCTTTTTCCTCCTAATAAATATTTCACCTGCTTTACTACTTCCTATCCTTGTGGAAATTCTTTTCTGCAAAGTTGAAGGGCCAGGGCCTTGTCACTGACCACTGGTCTAGTGGCTAGGTTTGGAGCCCTCACCACCGAGACTCGGCCTCAGTCTCTGGCTGGGAACACAAGCCCCAGTGTGGCAGGCTGAGCAAGGCCTCCCAAGATCAAGGATAACAGAATCATGACTTAAAGAATAAAAGGATCTTTGGGGAACCAGAAAGAATGTGTAAGCAAGTCTGCCAAGGTCAATTAGTGGATTACTGGCAATCAGGACTGCAACACAGCCATTTTGACCACAATAAATGAATTTTAAAATTGGACAGTTTAAATAATAAAAATGTTTAAAAATAAAAACAAAGCAACAACTATCTACAAAAGCAAAACTTGGCCAGGGATCAATCATTAAATTGATAATCCATGTTTAAGTACTATAAGTAATATGTAGCATATCATATTTATCTGATGACATTTTTATTGCATTTATATTTAGACTCTTCCAACATTTTTAGCATTCTTAATAAGTGTCCACAAGGTATACATGTATTAAGAAGATGCAGACAAGATAATTAAGAAGTTGCAGACAAGATAATATAATTTGCTGAAATGTGTCATTTTTGTGTGTCTGATGTCCTTTTTGTCTGATTTGCTGAAATGTGTCTATTTTGTCTGTCTATTCAGAGGCTACTCACCTTACATCTCTTTGTCCTCATGTTGTATCTTTATTAGCTTTATTTCTTCAACTCAAATACTTGGCATCACCTTGTCAGTGTCACCAACAAAACCATTACCATTTGCTTTGGTTTGTGAGAAATAAATAAACAAACCCACTTCCTCCCTGTCTGAAGTTATGTTTAATGAGAGTTGCTGTTGCCCAGTCACTAAGTTATTTCTGACTCTTTGTGACCCCATGGACTACATCACGTCAGGCTTCCCTGTCCTTCACTATCTTCCAGAGTTGACTCGAACTCATGTCCAGTGAGTTGGTGATGCTATCCAATCATCTCCTCTTCTGTCACCCTCTTCTCTTCCTGCCCTCAGTCTTTCCCAGTATCAGGGTCTTTTCCAGTGAGTCAGCTCTTCACATCAGGTGGCTAAAGTATCAGAGCTTCAACTTTACCATCAGTCCTTCCAGTGAACATTCAGAGTTGATTCAGATTGACTGGTTTCAACATTCAGATTGACTGGTTTGATCTCCTTGCTGTCCAAGGGACTCTCAAGAGTCTTCTCCAGTACCACAATTTGAAATCATCAATTTTTCAGTTCTTGAGAATATGACAAGCTAAAAATTAATCTAGGTGCATTAAAAACACTGCAAAGAAATACAGGAAAACAATAGAATAGGAAAGACTAGAGATCTCTTCTTGCCTGGAGACTCCCATGGACAGAGGAGCCTGGTAGGCTGCAGTCCATGGGGTCGCTGAGTCAGACATGACTGAGCAACTTCACTTTCACTTTTCACTTTCATGCATTGGAGAAGGAAATGGCAACCCACTCCAGTGTTCTTGCCTGGAGAATCCCAGGGATGGCGGAGCCCAGTGGGCTGCCATCTGTGGGGTCGCACAGAGTCGGACACGACTGAAGCGACTTAGCAGCAGCAGCAGCAGCAGCAGCAGCATTAAAAACATCACTTTAATTTATAGTAGCAGTTACCCTTCACAAGACTCAAAGGGAATTGGGGCAAAACTTCATTAGAAAAGCAAAGGACATACTGGAAAGAAAATTGGGGTGCATTGCTAAAAGGGTGATTAACAGTTATATTTCCACACTCCGTGCCAGTGGGTACTGAGGGAGGAGGGGGCTGGGAGTGTACAGTGGCTAGACAGACCATTAAATTGGTATTAAACACTTTTCCATATGAAGGAAGTGTCCTCCTGCCAAAAGCCAGGAGCTGAGAGATCCATTTCCATGCAAACGCTGCTGGGAGAGTGGTGGGTAAACTTGGAAAGATTGAGAGGTCACTGGGGTGAGAACCCAGGACGCAGTCACGTCTGGCTCCACTTCCTCACAGACTCGGGAAACTTGGCACAGAGCAGCAAGATGAAGGGCTTGTATAAACACACAAACCCACTGACTCTTTTTTTCCGTTGAATCAACTCAACCAGAAATATATTACAAAAATAGAACAAAACTGGCTTCCATCAGTTTTCACCGCACCAGCCCATAAAGGATTTCTTGTCCCTCATCCAAAGCAAAGCGGAGCAATGACTGCTCAGGGCCCAGACTTCTCAGCGGTGGTTTCCTCCACTGACCACTGCCTGACCTCTTTGCAGAGTTGAGCTGGAACAAAGACCCCATTGAGTCAAATGCAGCCCATATGCAACAGGAGGGTCTCCCTGACCGACTTCCTCTTCTAAAATCCTCAAAGCCAAAGCGATTCATTTGCAAAAATGTTTCTAATAAGTACCACGTGGGTTCCTAGTTACCCCTGGGATCCTAGTAAGCATTTCCTGATGGTGCTCAGACCTTGACCTGTCTGTACTAACCCTAGCTAGGAAAGAGCAGCATCAGTCTTGCAAAGCAACCTTGGGCTGTCTGAAATAAAGTGTGTTATAAACCTTCGGAATTCTTTTAAAAATCGGTCCCTAAGCCTCTTCACCTTTACAGTTCTGGTAAATGCATTATGTTTAGTGGGGAAAGGATCGTTTTAGAATCTTGGACAGACTTCGACAATCCCGTTGATTATTGGAGAGTGACCTAAAAAACTTATGTAAGCGGTTCTTTATTAGAAAAATGGGAATCATACCTGCTTCAGAGGGTTGTTAAGAGAATTCTTAATAAATAAGAGAAGCAAGTCTAGTGTCTGACACATTGGTGATTCAATAAACCTGAGCGCTTTCCTCTCCCAAACAGAATCTGACATAGATTTAATGTGCATGACCAGCACATCCAGTAAGATTAGAAAGTGGTAGGCATTTCATCTTGAGATTGTAAATAATGGTCTGAAACCATTATTCATAGGTCAAAAGTTCCTTGCAGAGTAGCATTGTAAAATGTCTTTGGTCTAAGATTACACGATCAACCAAGACCTGTTTTTGGATTAAGTTCTTTCAGCATTTTGAAAGGAGTTGAGGTTAACACACATAAACACACACACATACACACACACAGCCAAAGGGAAACCATCAGATGCTAAAACCAGGGTAATACTGAGAAGAGAGAAGCCGAGAGTATCATAAAATCAATGACTTCCGCACCAAGCGTGACTTTCCACATTGAACTCTTCCCAGAATCTGTTGTCTTTTCACAAAAGCCAGAGTGGTTTTATAGCCACATAAAATCCCTGCCTCTGCCAGGGCACAGCTCAGAGGAAGATAAAGTGTGAATTAAAGAACACACAGACCAGAGCAGAGACATGGCTGAGGGAGGGAGGTCACGTCTGCGTTCAACAGGTCTGTTTTGAAGTGTGCACACTGCCAGCTCCAGGGCCTGCAGAGATCTGTCAAGTTCCTGGCTGAAAAAAGACATGCTTAAGCAATGGAGACGCAGACATAGAAAACCAACTTATGGACACAGTGTGGGAGGGAGAGGGTGGGACGAATTGAGAGAGTATCGTAGAAAGTATCATATGCTGCTGCTGCTGCTAAGTTGCTTCAGTCATGTCTGACTCTGTGCAACCCCATAGATGGCAGCCCACCAGCTCTCTGGGATTCTCTAGGCAAGAATACTGGAGTGGGTTGCCATTTCCTTCTCCAATGCATGAAAGTGAAAAGTGAAAGTGAAGTCGCTCAGTCATGTCCTCTACCATATGTAAAACAGATAGCCAGCGGGAATTTGCTGTGTGACTCAGGGAGCTCAACCCACTGCTCTATGACAACCTAGAGGAGTTGGGATGGGGTGGGAGATGGGAGGGAGGTTCAAGAGAGAAGGGACATGTGTATACCTGTGGTTGATTCACGTCGATGTATGGCAGAAACCAACACAATATTGTAAAGCAATTATCATCCAAAAAATTAAAAAAAAAAGAGAGAGAGAGAGAGAGACACTTAAAGATTAAGGAAAGTTTGCCTAAGACTCTTCACTTGATGTGGATAAATCTCGGGCTACTGACAATGGAGAAACTGAATTTTTTATTTGTCTTTTAACACTGGGAGCTGATCATGGAATGACAACTGGCAAATGCACATTGGGGAGACAAAGGACATTTCATAGTTAATGGAGAATTAAAAGCCATACCGGACAAGACTCAGTCTGGGCCAAAGAAAAAACATTTCTCTCCACCACATCTGGATCAGGAATTTGCCGATTCTCTAGGGAGAAAGGGTTGGGAGCTAATAGCAGAACCATATTTTATGCTATGTGTCATCTTTTGTAAATGTATGCTGCAATTAACTCTTCAAATAAACTGTGTATACAGTTGGGTCCCTAATGAGGTGCTGTCATTTTCACTTAAATTTTCTGGTATTCCTGCAGAAGGAATTCCTTCAGGAATTGATGAAGATCTTTATCTGAAGTTAACAGGCATAAGAAATCATTTAAGTTAGAGTCCCCTAACTAAGTTAGGAGCTGGATACAGACCCTCAGACATATCAAGTTTGCACCATGGGAACTTGAATTACACTGTCCGCAAAGCCTTAAAATGTCCCCAAGATATAGGACCCTCTTGAGTGAATTACTTTAGGGAATCTTCCCTTAAACATTATTCCAGACATCTTTCTATTACTTGCATTTAGATGGATAAAATCATCAGCACGATGAAACTGAAATGTATAGACCAGGAGACTGGGCCAGTGAGAATGTTAATAGTCACATCTTTAATTGCAGGGAATTAACCAATATTGGGCTTCCCTGGTGGCTCAGAGGGTAAAGAATCTGCCTGGAGAAGGGAATGACTACCCACTCCAGCATTCTTGCCTGGAGAATCCCATGGACAGAGGAGCTTGGCAGGTTACAGTCCACAAAGCTGCAGAGTCAGACACTGAAGCGACTTAGCAAGTGTGCATGCATGCATAGGCAATATTATACGATATTTCTCTTTCTCAGACTTACTTCACTCAGTATGACGATCTCTAGATCCAAAAGGATCATACTTTATTTCTTTGTTTATGCCAACACTGCCTGCTATTTGTGGTAGTAAGCCAAGTTTACCAGCACCACACAATTCCAAACGTTGTGGAAAAGGAGTCTTCCCTGATCACTCAGATACACTATGGAATTGAAACGTGTTGGTTCTGATTGGTCCATCGGAAAACAAATCATTGTAACCAGGGGAATAGAGGGCACTGATTGGCTTAAGTGGAGGTCACATGTCCCAGGATTGGAGCTGAATAAGGTAGCAGCTTCCAAAGACCACGATTGATGTTAACAGAGGCATCTGGAACCCTATTCAACAGCCATTATCCCTGATCTTCCTGAATGAATGAATGATGCTCCTACAATCTTCTCTATACTCAGCTCCCGCATAATGATGAAGGTGGTTGATCAGTATTTCATATCCACTCTTACTCACTTCAGCATGAAGTGAAAACCTGAAGATTTGGAATGCCATCATTGAAGGGTTGCTGAGTAAACCTTTGTTTTCACATAACAATATTCTTTATGTGGCATATCTATTTCAGATTTCTCTTGAAGCGTGAAGAAGTTTTTCCCTGCTTCTCCCTTCACTTTCCAAATGTATAGTCTTAAAGAAAAAAAAAAAAAACCTACTGCATTAGCACAATGAGATTTATTTCAATTATAGTTGAGACCCACTGGATCTTTAGCTTCAGCTTGTTATCTACTTCTCCATCTGGTTTAGTTTTTATTTTGGCCATGCCCCATGGCATGTGGGGCCCCAGTTTCCTCATCAGGGATGGAACGCTCACCCCCTGCATTGGAAGAGTTTTAACCATTGGACCGCCAAGGAAGTCCCTCCATCTGGTTTAATATTTCATCTCATATTAAATTTCTTTGATCTTTCCTATCATCATAAGCAGATTTTCTAATTAGTAACACCTTCTCTTTTTGCTTAGTCATTAAAGCTGTCAGTTTTCCTGAATTCAAAGGGTCTTCCCTGTCTCCAAGGACCTATTTAAATCTCCTGAATGAACAACCTCTGCTGTTTCTTTCAAGGTGTTTCTCTGTAGCTTGTCACCTTGACGTGCAGTTCCCAACTCTGGAGCGTACCTGTTAACAACCATCCTGGTATACCAGAACTCTTAAATAGCATGAAGTATAGCATCATTCATTGCAAATGCATTCTTTAGGAAAACGATTTCCAGCCCTTATAATAGTTTTCTTTCCAGATATTTTTTAAAGTTTCCTGTTTTGAATTCCCCTTAGACCTGAAATAATATGCCCCATCAATCTCTTTAGACTTATGTTGAGAAAAAAAAATTTTTTGCTTCATCGATATTTGGGACAGTTTTTCTTTTTCCTGACAGGTATTTCTCAGCCTAATTTTGTCCATCTCAAATATTCCATGTCTCCCTGGACTATTTCATGTTGACAAAGTTACTATATGTCAATTGTTTTCAATCCTACCCTGTTGATGCACAATATTTCCTTGATCCGTTCCTATTTAATTGATTTCTATGCCCAATATCAGACTTCTTTATACTATAATAGGCTCCTCAGGTGGCTCAGTGGGTGAAGAGTTTGCCTGCAATGCAGGAGACTCAGGAGATGTGGGTTCGATCCCTAGGTCAGGAAGATCCCCTGGAGGAGGGTATGGCAACCCATTCTAGTATTCTTGCCTGGAGAATCCCATGGACAGAGGATCCTGGTGGGCTACAGTTCATAGGGTCTCAAAGAATCAGGCATGACTGAAGCGACTGAGCACCCACATGCAACTTTATTCTTAAACTCATAAATTTACTTTATCTCTTTAGAAGAATTATCTTTTGAAACAAAAATTTTAAGGAAAGTGCATGATGTATTTTTAGAGTACTTACATATCTGGGAATGTCTCTACTTCCATCAGTCACAAACATGAAAGATCTTAGATGGATATATTGAAATGTCACAACCTTTTCTTTCTCTTCCAGGACACCTATAATTGCTCTATTTTATTTCTAATATTATTATTACACTAGAGAAGTATGTAGCAGCCTGATTTACATGACTGTGAAACTAACAATCTGTTTCATTTCTGCCTACATGCTTATTGGACTCTTACTTTGTATTTTAAAAGCATCTTAGTACTTAAAAATTTTTTTGTCTCACCTGAACCCAAGAGCGAGTGCTAAGGCACTTCAGTTGTGTCCAACTCTTTGCAACCCTACAGGCTAAAGCCCACCAGGCATCCAAGAGAGTCTACCTTTTAACTGAATTGCCTGAAATTCAGGAAACCATGTTCTTTTAGTTTTCACGATTTCTCCTGTATCTTCAGCTATTCTCTTTTTTATTTCTAAAGTTGCTTATTCTGCAATTTTATTTTAGCACAGAAATTTAACTGTTTTTATTTCTTTTACTTTTTTTGTAGAAATAACTATCAATTTTATTCTCTATTTTAAGAAAAAAATTATCCCTTCTATTGTTTTTTAATCTTAGTTATTTCCTTTTTCTGCTTTCTTTGGGTACCAGTGCGTTTTCTTCCTTCTATCCTTATGAGTTGAATTTTTATTTTCTTTGATTCAGAAAAAAAGTTCTCCTATTCTATCCCTGTATATTTATTATCCACCTATTCTTGTATCTCTTCTAGAACTACTGTTGGTAATGCTTTTTCTGTCATTAATACTTATAATCTTTTATCTCACAGTTTCCCATGAGATTAATAATATACTCTGAAATCTGGAAGAGTTACAAAGTTTTTTCCCACTTTGCTTAATTAACTTCTCTCACTATTAGCTCACTCTTTTAATGCCTCCAACAAATACTTTTTAATGTAGCAGAGATAGTCTTGGTCTGTGATCATCCTTACCTCTTCCAGTTATGCATGCCATCTATTTTCATTTTTTCATTTCAGCATATTACAATTCTAATTTTTTTCAGAGAATCTATATTGGCTTCAGTTGTTTTCATGATGCAAAAAGTTTCCAGGGTTTTTGTTTTGAATACTGAAATATATCCCTTTTATTACAGCACTCTCATATGTGTAACTGTAATTGGTTCTCTTCAAGTCTTCTTCTTGATAGCACTATCTTTTGATGAAATTTTTAGAATTACTGATTTGTGTGTTGTGCCTTTTCCTAGAATTTAATAATATTGTGGATGGTTTCCTATTATATAATAGTAAGAATACTACTACTACTAATAACAACAACAATAAGAAGTTATATTTCAGTTTAAATTTTAGAACCATAGTAGCTAAAAGGATTTGCAGACATTGCTATCTTAAAATCCAAAGAGGTGTGGTCAGATTTCTCATGAGTAGCATTGCCAAAATCATAAAATACAATAGCACAATTCACTTACGAGATTGTTGTGAGTTGACTTTGCCTTCACAGTGTAAAGATTGCATTTAAAAAAATAGGTCTTCTAGCAGTTCAGATAAAAATCATTGTTCTTCTCTATCTTCCCCTTTATTATTCTACTTTTTGGAGGCAAGTATTTATATATTAGTCATAAGTGCTTCATCACAAAATGTGACATAATTGGCAACTCCTTGAAGACATGGGAACTTTCTCTTGTCTGCAGAGTAATAGTTTCTTATAATAAGAAACACATGTGAGGAATTTTTTTTTAACTATGTCTAGACTTGGGATCTTTCCCAAGAGAGCCTCCAGGTGTTTATCTAAGCATAACAGGCCAAATTACTACATTTTAGAGGCTGGGAAATAGAAATGGCATAACAGAAATATAAACGTGACTGGACAGCCTCATAATTCTAAAATGAATTTGGAAACTGGAGAACATTGAATGAAATTAATACACTGGAACTATGGGTTGAATTTAATGTGGATTTCTATTCATTAATCTTCAATGGATGTGACTTCTCTGAGTTCTTTTTCACATTCGATTCTGCTTTGTCACTTATAAAATGTAAATTTCCCTAACTTCATGTGAAACGTTCACAGTAGACCTGTGATCTCAAGTCATTTCATACCATTGCACTAATTCAATGATAAATTCGCAAGGCTCACTTAGATCCTGATTCAGAAAAACCCCAAGAGAACACAAGGCTCATTCATCAGAGAAAGCTTATTCATAAATCTCTCTTTTCTTCCTTGAATGAACAAATTAAACTCTTCAAGGTTCTCAAAGGAAAATTGGCTGTGACAGTCACTTACCTATTGTCTTCCACCCAAAACCACTCCTCCAGGCTATGTCTTGTGATTCTGGGTCTTGGAGTATATATTTCTTTGCCAGATGACTTCATTATAGGTCCTGCCAATATGGAGGATGAGGGGGATCTCAGAAGGCATATTGTTTTTCTTTTTTTCTTCTCTGCATTCCATTCTTGCTAGTGTCACCTCCCCAGTAGCAAAAATTGTAGGGACTTTGCTGATGGTCCAGTGGCTAAGACTCCGAGCTCCCGGTGGAGGGGTCCCGGGTTCCATCTCTGGTCAGGGAACTAGATGCCACATTCAGCAACTGAAGATCTGGTATGCCACATGAAGATCTCATATGCTGCAACTAAGACTTGGCACAGCCAGACAAAGAAACTAATGAATTTTTCCAAGATCGTACTTCTGTTGTTCAATAGACTGTTTTTTTTTTTTTTTTAATTTTTACTTTATTTTACTTTACAATACCGTATTGGTTTTGCCATACATTGACATGAATTTAATTCTATTAATAAGATACCTGAAGTTCAGGTCACATAAGAAATGTCCTCATTTTTAAGCCTGTGTTCTATGAAGAACAAAATAAATAGTATTAGGAAAATAGGCTATTCATTTGGCGAAAAAAAGGAAATTAAAATTGCTTCCTATTCTGCTTCAGCAATTTTCCCTGGATCAAACATTTGCATGTAAAAATGAAGCTATAAATAGGAAAAAATAGATCATTTTTTTTCTTTAATAATAATTGATTAGGATAATTCTTTCTAAGCAAGAACAAATGTCTAAATGCCTAAAAGAATGTAACTGATTAAATTGTATAAATATGTATGGGTTTTCTGTGTTAGTAAATACCTTTCAAAACACCAAAAGACAATTGGCAAAATTAGTTTTTAACTGGTTAACTGATAAAGTTCCATTTTAGACATAAAAGTACATATAATTTTTAAATGTAAAAATAGTCTTCAAATCATTAAAAATGAAAAATCCAAGGAAAAATAAGCAAAAGATATAGAGTTAGAAAATAATGAGAAAGTAATAGAAATTATCCAAAGCAAATAAAAACATGCTCAAACTTTTCTCACATTATAAAAAAAAGCCTAGATGACATTAAAATCTGTACACTCTTAACAAAGTAGAGTTTTTGAAAGCGTGCAGATAAACATACAAATTCAAATAACTTCTCACAAGTTAGTTCAAGATGCTCAGTCACTGCATGTATGCTCACTCAGTCATGTCTGACACTGCAACTTGATGGACCGTAGCCTGCCAGGCTCCTCGATCCATGGGATTCTCCAGTCAAGGATGCTGGAGTGGGTTGCCATTCCCTCCTTTCTGCAGTCTTCCAGACCCAGAGATCAAACACACATCTCCTGCATCTCCTGCATTGGCAGGTAGATTCTTTTCCACTGAGCCACCTGCAGATAGTTCAAGGTAAGTATACTAAAAAAATTAAAATACATATTCCCTTTGGCTTATAGTCTCTACTGTTAAGAATTTGCTCTATAGGTAAAATGGGTATATAAGATGTTCACTGAAGGACTATTTTAAAAGAAAAATATGGGAAATTTTATTTTAATTAAATGCAGAATTAAAACTTTTCAAATAACTGAAGAAAATGAGATTTAATAAAATTTTGTCTGGTGGAACTGGTAAAAGTCACCTTTCTTTTTCTTTTTTTGGAAATCTGGCATAAGTGAATAATAGGAAGAGACTATTATAATTTTTTCAATCTCTTCATATACAGTTAAAAAAA
>SJYT01023417.1:59002-70232 GCA_006410635.1 Cephalophus harveyi | reverse complement strand
AAAAAAAAAAAGAGCTATCACTAATGAGCCAAAAAAGAAATGAAATCATTTTCCAAAAATCCTCAGTTAATCTAAAAAAAAGATAGAAAAACAGAGACAAGGTAATGAAGAACATATGGTATAAATAAAAAACGAATAACAAGATGGTAGATTTAAACCCAATCATATGAGCATTTACACTAAATGTAATTAATCTAAGCACCTTAATTAAAAGGCAGAAATTGCCATATTAGATAAAAATGCAAGACCTAAATATATACTGTCTACAATAAATCATTTTTAAATATAAAAATGCAGATATATTAAAAGTGAGCCAATATTTTTAAATGCCAAAATAACATTACTCAAAAGAAAGATGGGGTGTCCACATTGAAATGAGATGACAAATTTCAGAGCAAAGAATATTAGCAAGGCTAAAGAAAGTCATTTCATGAATGGGTCAGTTAATCAGAGGGCATAAGACTCTTACACATTTATACATCTAATAGCAGAGTTTCAAAATACATGAAGCAAGAACTGATAGGACTGCATAAAGAAACAAATCCAACATTTCAGATATTTCACTACCCCTCTTCAATAACTGATAGAACAACAAAACAGAAAGACAATGTGGACATGGAAGATTTGAGCAAGACTCATACCTGATCTAATTGACATCTAGAAAGCATTCTACTCAACATCAACAGAAAATACATGCTTTTCAAGTGTACACAAAACATGTACCAAGAGAAAATAAGTTGCAGAGTGCTATGTTTTTCTGCATATTAAAATGAGACAATTATTTGTGATTTGCAGACAGAAAGTGAGATAAAGAGAGGGCAAGGCAGAGGGAGGTCAGAGTTTAAAACCTGATTTGGAAAAGAATAGCTGAAAAACTTTATAGGTCAGAGAAATCTAATATCCAATTTCAAGTTATTTGTATTGTATATGGCCCTTCACTTGGCTTGCTAACACCAAATCTCAGCGTATGTCTTGTATTCACAGCTGCCTCTGTGAGCAGTATGGGGGTAAGGAAGACAAGGAATAAAAGGAACAGGAAATGCTCCCACATTTGACACGAAGCCAGGTCAGAGATAAGGAAGCAACCTCAAGATTCAGAGTAATGAGAATTCAACAAAAGCAGGAAACTGGAGTCAGAAGTGACTAGCACAAATACATCTGCAGAAATCCTGAGGGCATTGGGCTTGCCATAAAACATAGTTGCAGAGTTTGACCTAACCTTATCCCGATGCTTAGGAGCATGGTGACCTGAAGGAACATCTGTTTTACATTTTTTTCTCTCCCAACCAGTCACCACAAGAGAGAAGAAACAGTATACATTTACTTTGTTGTTGGGAATAATTTCAAAGCCCTTCACCTAGAAGGCAAAAGTGACTGCAAATTGTTTTTAAGCTCACATTTCTATTACACACCTATCACCCAATTTAATTTGAGCACAGTATCTGAAAGCCACAGCAATAAGTTGACACCAGCAGTGAAAAAATGAGAAAAAAATGGATGCTATCTCCAGGGCCCAGGAGAGCAAATATATACAGGAGAACTTACTGTCATAAATGGCCCGAAGGCTAAGCCCCAGATTCTTTTGTGTATCTGTCCCCACATATTTTTTACATTCTTCAACTGATAGCATATAGGAACAGGGAAATGCAAATTAAACCATCTCTTTTGGCTTACCTTCACAGGCAGAGGAGAAAACAAAACGTGAGTTTAGGATAGTGATAGCATGTTGTGTGCGTGCTGTATGCTTAGATGCTTAGTCATATCTGATTCTTTGTGATCCTTTGGGCTGTATGTAGCCCACCAGGCTCCTCTGTCCATGGGATTCTCCTACACTGAAAAATACGTCTTAGTTGTACTTAAAACTGAATGAACTTCTCGGCAAACCCAATAGAGTTAATACTATAGAGATTTAGGGATAGCATTTGTGGTTGTTTTTTCAGCATAGTAACAAAGCTCAAGCTGTTGGCCATCTGTAAAATAAAGAGAAAGTTTTACAGGTGATCTTTCTCTTTCTGAGCCTCTTAACCATCCTTTTCTAGGACTGAACTGCTTTTCCCCTGTGTTGCTACAGCCAGCTTCCTCTGCAATCCTCTGCCCTCACCTAAGTAAGCCAGATTCACATGATCACCAGCCAAATAATAGTAAACATTTTCCGTTTTAAAAGATAACAATTCGGTAAATACATTTTTAGAGAGTGTTATGACTTCTAAGAACTTCCTGTAATCATATCTTAACTCATGAGAATGCATGTAAATGGAGATATTTGAGAAATCAATTAACCTGGATTTTAAAATCTTTTTAAAAAGATGAAGGTGATGTATCAGGAATCTTAATCCAGCATGAAAAGAATAAATTGTTTTCATTTAAAGTGAGTAGGGAAAAAAAAGAAAACCGATTTGTTTGATTTGTGGTATTCCTTTTATTAGCCTTAAGACATTTAATCTATAAGAGCATTTTCAGTAGAATAGCAAGAATTCTAAACTAAATATCTAGTAAGATCACTGTAGTTTTATTTTATCTTGAAGAAATCTGCACATAACCTTGCATATGTGTGCTTCCTTATTAGACGTTAACAGAAAACATAAATCACAGTGTGTCTTGTAAAAAGACTAAAACAAACATGGTACAGAATTCTCAATTTCCCCTTTGCCTTCAACCATGGACTTTCCTCCCCTTTCTCCTCTCCCTTCCCTACCATACTTTTGCTTTTTGGCTACCTTACCCACCTCTGAACCTTGACTAACCGACAAACCACAGGGCTCGCAAAAACAGCTCTTGGAAAGTGCTGCTCTGACAGTTATCGGACAGGCTGGCACCAACAATGCCAAGCCACAAGCATGAAAACCAAAACACTCTCCAGCTGCAAGTTTCACAGCAATTAAAGACACAACAGCTACCTGGGCCAGACCACAAAGATACACATTCCCCTCTTCCTTACCTGATACCCATCCAGCTTCAATTCAAAAGTTACCTTGTTATCAGGTTTTCCCTGCTGAATATCAGATTAATAAAGCTTTTAAAGCCTATTTGAATTACTTAAATGTAATTTCTTTTCAAAGTCTTAACATATTAACATTCAAATATAAGTTTCTGTGCATAGAATTATACACAGTTACATCTATCTGCCTGTTGCAAATTTTATCAAAACATTCTTTACCTCATTACTGACTGGGGTCAAGATGTTGGGTGGGGCGGCATAGGCGTTTGTCTATGGTGTAACTACTCATGGGCAAGTAGTATGTGAATTTCTCCCTTATTCTATTTTTCCCCTTCATCTGAATCATATTTCCCCAGTTCTTTATCTTTGTAGCCTAAGACTGTATCAAAAAGTCATTTCCCATACTTTCCTTAATATCGTTTATTAACCACTTTCCTGGTAGCTCAGATGGTGAAGAATCCACCTGTAAGGCAGGAGATCTGGGTTCGATCACTGGGTCGGAAGACCCCAAGGAAAGGGGAATGCGACCCACTCCAGTATTCTTGCCTAGAGAATTTCATGGACGGAGGAGCCTGGTGGGCTACAGTCCATGGAGTCACAAGGAGTCTGCTTTAACAGACTAAATCTGCTTATTCTCGAGCTATAACCTATTGTGGAATCTGCATACATGACAATTTTTTACTTGTTAAAATGTCCTACTTTTTATTCTGATGAATTCACAGATTTTTCAGAGTTAAAAAGGAGACTTTGAAATTTATCACTCATTTGTGCAATGAGAATTCCCAAGTAATATACGTAACAATAGTAGAATCTTTACACTGCAGAGTACGTTTTACAATTTCCAACCATACATATATGCAGGCTTTCCAGTGTGAGGATGACATACAGAGACGTTCAGTGTCTCCTTAAATACTATTTATAATCTTGACCTCATTACATTTAAGGCTGTCTACTTAAAGAAATCATGCCAGCTAGTAAGAGCAAATATAATTATTTGATAACTGAGAGTAGACTCTCAGTGGTTCCACCTGCACAACTACAAAATTTTTCAGATTTCACAGAAAATTCCTGGGAATCCTGAGTCTTCTATGGACTGTGGTTCTTGCTCATCACTCTAGTCAGCTTGCCTGAGATGTTTCCATAGTAACTCCAGGCATTTCTACGAAGACTCTATTCCAGCCTCAAACACTGTCCTATCACTGTCACCATTGGAACTGGATGCCTTCCCTGGAGCCTCAGTCTGAAAACATATGTCCAGCTAACAGAGAATACCCCATCTGTGTTTATTTTCAGCTTCTCAGCGAACCTGTGGCAAGACTGCCTGGACCCAAAATTGTTACAGCAGAATGGTTCTTTCAATTCACACCCATTTTCACTTTCTCCTCGGGGCACAAACACCCAACCAGATGACTGAGTCAAGACAAAATGCAAGAGGAGCCACCACCAGCTCTCTAGAACTGCCATTGCTTTGCAGAAGGCAAACCCCTATTACTGAGCCTGGGCTGCACTTGATCTATTTTTATGATGAGTTCTCTCTCAAGGCCTCTTTTGTCTTTTCTTACAATCTTTGACAGAACCACTTCTGTCAGTAAAACTTTTTAAAAATATGCTTGAAACTGTTTTGGACAGTATGGATCTCTCTCATACAGTTGGGAAAGTATCTTAAACTCATTTCTCAATCAATAAATATAATTGAAAACTCAGGAGAGGGACTGCTGTTTGGCTTATTCACCAGATATCCCAGCTTCTTCCAGGTGAAGCCTCCACTTTTTATTTCAATACAATATTGTAAAGCAATTAACCTCCAATTAAAATAAATAAATTTATATTAAAAAAAATTCTACATCTTATTACCCCTCCATTCCTTTCATTCAAGTTGTGCCCTCTGGAGAAGACTTTCTCCTTGTGAAAGTCCATTCAGACTCCAGATTCCAAAGCCCGCTCGCTCTTTCTCAGCCTATTAAATACACCAATTCCTCCCCCTTCTCATATAAAACAGCTGGTGGATCATTTCTCAGGCTGACTACAACCCCAGAATTGACTCCAGTGGCTGATGTGCCTTTTAAAATTCGGTGCTCCAGATGAAGGGAAACTCCAATGGGGTGTAGTTGGATGTGTCCTCCTCTTAATCTGGGTACCACATTTCTATCAGAAAGTCCTAATATTGGATTTTTCCCCATCTTTCATATGAGGCAGATACTTAACTGGTACTTTTAAACTTTATAAAAGTTAAGTTTGCTCTATTCAGACCCGCCACTTTGATAAATTCTAGTCACAGTCACTAGTGACGTTCATTTGCTAAGCCTAGTGATCAGACATAACATTCATATATGCCCAGCTGCTCTCTGGCCATCCCCACTAACAGGTATCTCAGACTTAACATATTCAAGGGAACCCTCTTGTTTTCTCTGCTAATATACCCCACCCACAGTCTTCCTCATTGGAGTTTCTCAGTTCAGTTCGGTCACTCAGTCGTGTCCGACTCTTTGCAAACCCATGGACTGCAGCACGCTAGGCTTCCCTGTCCATCACCAACTCCCAGGGCTTGCTCAAACTCATGTCCATCAAGTCAGTGATGCTATCCAATCATCTCATCCTCTGTCGTCGTCCCCTTTTCCTCCTGCATCCAATCTTTCCCAGCATCAGGGTCTTTTTCAATGAGTCAGTTCTTTGCATCAGGTGGCCAAAGTACTGAAGTTTCAGAATCAGTCCTTCCAATGAATATTCAGGACTGATTTCCTTCAGGATTTGTTCTAGTTTGAGCTCCTTACAGTCCAAGGGACTTACAAGAGTCTTCTCCAACACCACAGTTCAAAAACATCAATTCTTCTGAGTTTCTCAGTTACTGCAAAAATTACTTTGGTTGCTCAGGCCAAACACCTTGGTGTTATCCTTAGATGCTCTCTACAGGAAAGGCAAAGGAGAAAAAGAAAGATATACCCATCTGAGTGCAGAGTTCCAAAGAATAGCAAGGAGAGATAAGAAAGCCTTCTTCAGTGAACAATGCAAAGAAACAAGAAAACAATAGAATGGGAAAGACTAGAGTTGTCTTCAAGAAAATTAGAGAAACCAAGGAAACATTTCATGCAAAGTTGGGCACAATAAAGGACAGAAATGGTATGAACCTAACAGAAGCAGAAGATATTAAGAAAAGCTGGCAAGAATACACAGAAGAAAAGATCTTCATGACCCAGATAACCACAATGGTGTGATCACTCACCTAGAGCCAGACATCATGGAATGGAAAATCAAGTGAGCTTTTGAAGCATCACTACAAACAAAACAAGTGGAGATGATGGAATTTGAACTGAGCTACTTCAAATCCTAAAAGATGATGCTGTGAAAGTGTGCAATTAATATGCCAGCAAATTTGGAAAACTCAGAAGTGGCTACAGGACTTTGAAAAGGTCAGTTTTCATTCCAATGCCCAAAAAAGCAATACCAAAGAATGTTCAAACTACTTCACAATTGCACTCATTTCATGTGCTAGTAAGGTAGTGCTCAAAATCCTCCAAGCCAGGCTTCAATAGCACATGAACCAAGAACTTTCGGATGTTCAAGCTGGATTTGGAAAAGGCAGAGAAACCAGACATCAACTTGCCAACATCCATTGGATCATAGAAAAAGCAAGAGAATTCCAGAAAAACATCTACTTCTGTTTCAGGGACAACACTAAAGCTTTTCACTGTGTGGATCACAACAAATTGTGGAAAATCCTTAAAGAGATGGGAATACCAGACCACCTTACTTGCCTCCCAAGAAACCTGTATGCATGTCAAGAAGCAACAGATAGAACTGGACATGGAACAATGGACTGGTTCAAAATTGGGAAGGAGTATGGCAAGGCTGTATACTGTCACCCTGCTTATTTAGCTTATATTCAGAGTACATCATGTGAAATGCCAGGCTGGATGAAGCACAAGCTGGGATCAAGATTGCCGGGAGAAATATCAATAACTTCAGATATGCAAATGACACCACCCTCACGACAGAAAGCAAAAAGGAACTAAACAGTCTCTTGATGAAAATGAAAGAGGAGTGTGAAAAGGCAGGCTTAAAACTCCACATCCAAAAAGCTAAGATCATGGCATCCAGTCCCATCACTTTATGGCAAATAGATGGGGAAACAATGGAAACTGACAGACTTTGTTTTCTTGGGTTCCAAAATCACTGCTCATGGAGACTGGAGCCATGAAATTAAAAGATGCTTGCTCCTTGGAAGAAAAGCTATGACCAACCTAGACAGCATATTAAAAAGAAGAGACATTACTTTGCTGACAAAGGTCCATATAGTCAGTTATGGTTTTTCCAGCAGTCATGTATGGATGTGAGAGTTGGACCATAAAGAAAGCTGAGCACCGAAGAATTAATGTCTTTGAACTGTGGTGTTGGAGAAGACTCTTAAGAGTCCCTTGGATAGCAAGGAGATCATACCAGTCAATCCTAAGGGAAATCAACCCTGAATATTCATTGGAAGGACTGATGCTGAAGCTGAACCTCTAATACTTTGGCCACCTGATGAGAAGAGCTGACTCACTAGAAAAGACTGAGGCTGGGAAAGATTGAGGGCAGGAGGAAAATGGGGACGACAAAGGATGAGAGAGTTGGATGGCATCATCAACTCGATGGACAGGAATTTGAGCAAGCTGTGGGAGATGGTGAAGGACAAGGAAGCCTGGTGTGCTGCAGTCCATGGGGTCACAAAGATTCAGACACAATTGAGCGACTGAACTGAACCAACACATCCCTTGTCTAATTGATCATTAAATCTAAACAGCTCTTCCTTCAACATATATCCAGAATTTCTGCAAGCAAATCTCAGCTCCACCTCCAGTGCTGCCCTAATTCACATTATCTCTCACCTGGCTTAGTACAGGAGCATCCTAACTGGTCTCAACTTGTCAACACAGCAGCTGAAACAAGTCTGATAAAAGACAAGCCAGTTCCTGGCACTGTTTTCAACATCCTCTAACAGCTTGGCATCTCTTTCAGAGTAAAAACTAACAGTCTTTCTAATGGCTTCCTGAGCCTTTTAGCCCTGCCTTCTCCTCACCTCTTATTGCCCTTCTCTGACACTCTCTGCTCCAGCCACCCTGGCTTCCTTGCATCACTGAACAGGAGAAATGCCCCCTGGAATGTTCTTCCCCCAGATATCCACATATGCTGCTTCCTTACCTTCTTCAATTTGAATTCAAATATCATCTTGTTCAAAAAAAAGAACTGGCATTCTGATGGATTGGTATTAAAAATTATTTCCAAGAACAGGTCCAAGAACAGGTAAAACTCCTGTTTTTCTACAATATTATGCATTAGAGTGTTTCCAAGATGAGACACAGATTTTTAGAATTCTAATTTTAAAAAAAAAAAAAAACAAGGCATGTTAGATTTCTACTTTTGAGTTTTACAATGCATTACAGTTTCCTAAGTCTAGTATTTGCCGTTTCTTTTCTAAAATGTTCTTAGGTGATTTGATTGGCCAAGATCCCCTTGTGAGATGCCCACTCTGCATCGCTGGAAGTTCTACCTTTGCCCCAGTAGGTGTATAGAGCTCCCCACCTGGACCTCTCTGCACTCTAGCCCTCCACCGAGATCGTCCTTGCTCCTGCACCCATATTGTTGAAAGTCTCCTTATACTCTGGGCCCCAAATCAGATATTACTTCTCTGATATCTCCTGCAAAAAGGCACCCATTCTTTGTGGGAAGTCAGAGCACTGATTTGCAGTTTTTAGTGTGTTTGTTCTTGTATATGACGTTTTTATATGGTTCAAGGCTTCCTTGCTGGCTCAGTCAGTAAAGGATTTGCCTGCAGTGCAGGAGATATGGGTTCAATCCCTGACGGGGAAGATCCCCTGAATAAAGGAATAGCAACCCACTCCAGTATTCTTGCCTGAAGAATTCCATGGACAGAGGAACCTAATGGGCTACAGTCCATGGGGTTGCAGAGTTGGACTCAACTAACACTCTTGCTTTTCACTGTCCCCTAAATAGCAATTATGTGTTTCCTGACATTACATTTTATTTGTTGTTTTACTCCCTTCAGTGCTTAGAAATACCTCACATAAAATGAGAATTCAATAAGATGTTCATTGAATAATTAGATAAAAATTGAATGTGTAATAAGTAAATTGAGACACATACTTAAACTGTCCTACTTTTAATTATCATTATTTTAATTAGACTTATTCAAATAAGAGTGTTATTATTATCTTAAATTAATATTAATGACAGTAGTATTTGAATTGTCTCCAGTCATTTTGAGGTCATTATTTAAAATGTGCTTTCATTATTAAAAAAGTACCTACTAGAATATTTTCCCTGGCTTTTTATTTTCAGGAGTTAGTTACATATATATAAACCATATCAAATATATACAGATATCTAATACAAATATGTCTCTCTCTCTCTCTCTATATATATATATATATATATATGTTAGATAAGATTTATATGTATAAATACTCAGCAACGGTCATTCTCTTGGCAAAGAACATGTACATATGAACAAGTTACATTTCCTATGTAGGTTGTGTATGTTTGTGTGTTTGTGTGGGCATCACACAACTTTTCAAGTAGGACTACTGATGAAAGATGGGAGTAACTAATACAAAAACCCTTAGGCATTTCCAAGGACCAGAATACTTTGAAGTATTTCAGCAAGAACATATTGACCTCTTTGGGGAAAAGAATTACGTGCAGCAATCAGACATGATTATCTAATGTTGAAGATCAAAGGGTATTGACTGAAATCTGCAGTTGCCATAGCTACTGAGCCCCATGAATTTACTATAGTTCTCTTATTGCAAGCACAAGATTTACAGTTAAGACCTGCTTTATTGACTAGAAGGGTTATCTGTTCACTAAATCTGGGAGTTTACTGGAATGATTTTCAGCCCACATTGTTTTACTAAATTGAATCTGATTCAGTGAAATTAAAATTAAAACTCAATGTTCTCAAGGCACACATTTATCATCTACTCCATCAGTCTTTTTAGGATGTGCGAAATATCCTAAGAGCAACTCTAGTCTTAGAAGATAAGATGTTTATAAAGTACTTTCATATGGAACACGTTCTCAATTGACTGTAATGCCTGAAACAGAAGTTGAGTGGTAAACTTGACGAGTAGGACCAAGCCAACATGTCTCAAACTGCCTCTCACAAAATAGCTTAATGCCTTTTCCCTGGTGACATCAAGGGGATTTCTGAAGCTAGGTTTTGATTCCCCAAATCTCAATCATCAAAGCATGTCTGGTTATCTAAAGCTACTTTCTGAAACCTTTTAGATGAGGATTTTTAAAACATAATCCTACCCTTAGCTGTTAATTTCTACAATTGACCTGGTTCTCAATTTCTAATTAAATCTATTACTCTAAAAATCATTTCATTCATTCATCTAATTTCTGAATAAATGATTCCCTGTTGAGCCAATGCTCCCAGTGCAGTATTTTTCTAACTGCAAGGATGAGATTGGCAGAAGAAAACAATGTGAAGTTAGTCAGTCCCCAGTTACTTGATGTATGACTAACTGGATTCTCCCCAGTTATTAGTTGTTTTATGTCCATGAATCTGCCCTGTGTTGACTTTCTAGAGCATTAAGGGAAAGAATTTCCAAAACTTCTTATTTATTATTCTGGATATCAAAAACTATGGAAGAAGAAGAACACCTACATGGAAGTCTAAAAGCATGATTCTGGCAGCTAGGCTAGGTTTTAATTCTCAGTCAATTCACTGAGCCTCAGTTTCCTCAACTGGAAAATAGAGAAAACAATGCTTTCCACATCACAGTGCTTCACAAAAATTTAATAAATTAATTTATATTGTTGTTGTTCAGTTGCAAAGTCATGTCTGACTCTTTGTGACCCCGTGGGCTGCAGCAAGCCAGTCTTCCTGTCTCCTTCACCATCTCCTGGAGTTTGCTCAAGCTCTGAGTGCTTGACATCTAAGTGCTCAGCAAAGTTAGGTTATTATTTTCAGGACATCTTGTTCTGTTGAGAAGCTTTTAAAAATAAGAAGGAAGAGAAAGAAAAGATGAAGAAAAATTCTTTTGATTCCAACTATAATTTAGAAGGTAAGAGGAGGTCACTTCTAAATTTATTGTACTATCTCTCATTCCCTACTGATCAGGCAACACATTTTAAGTTTTGTTCTTAGGAAACATTAATCTTTTGGAAAATGCCTCAGTTATATTATAGAACTTAACAGAAATACTTCGTGGTAATTAGAAACAGTGACTACATATCATTTAGGAAAAAAAGGAAATACTGAATTACAGTTTACTCAGTTTCCAAACTGGG
>SJYT01023417.1:0-58823 GCA_006410635.1 Cephalophus harveyi | reverse complement strand
TGCGGGGGTGCGGGGGGAGGGTAGGTGGGCAGGAAACAGCTTTGTGCTCTCTTTTTAAGCTCTTTTCTGGGTGCCATCTGCAATCTTAAACAGTTATTCACACAGTCATGGCCGACTTTGTGATCCCATCATCTGTAGCCTGCTAGGCTCCCCTGTCCACAGAATTCTCCAGGAAAGAGTACTGGAGTGGGTTGCCATTTCCCTCTCTAGGGGATCTTCCCAACCCAGGGATCAAACCCAGGTCTCCTGCATTTTGGGCAGATTCTTTACCAACTAAGCTACAAGGAAGCCCTGCATTGCAGGAAGATTCTTTATCAACTAAGCTACTAGGGAAGCAGTCTTAAAAGCAAACAGTAAAAACAGTAGACAAGAGAATTCCAAGAGAATTGGAATTCCATTGGACAAGAGAATTCCAAGGCCACAGTCATAGTTTCCCTACTAACAGGGGCCTAAATTCACATGACCCTAATTATAAGTGCATGAAATTTGTAGGAAATGAAGTTGTTGTTTAATACACAAAAGTATCACATCTTCTTTTCCTTGCCTCCAGGCATCTTCCCTCTTCATTAATAAAGACCGTAAGATAAGGATAGGCAGCCATGTGATAAACATTAGAATATGCTGAATATCCACTGGAAGTGCAACTCAGTATCTATGCTGTGCTTAGTTCCTCAGTTGTGTCCGACTCTTTGCGACCCCATGGACTGTAGCCCACGTGGCTCCTCTGTTTATTGGGATTATCCAGGCAAGAATACTGGACTGGGTTGCCATGCCTTCCTCCAGGGAATCTTCTCAACGCAGAGACTGAACCCAGGTCTCCCGCATTGCAGACTCAGTATCTAAATTTGTTTAAAATACTGCCAAGTGTGATCAATGAATAGAAATCCAGCTGGAAAAACAGTGCATGGAAAATGACCATTTCCTTAGGCTAAGTGGATTCACCTAATTGTTGACTCCTTAACTCAATAATTCTTTTCCCTTGCTCAAGTGATCCACAGCCTTTAGGCAATGCATTCTAACACTTTATGGCAAATCCTATATGTATCGTCCTAAATTTTTCTATTTAGGTTTTTATCTACACCAGTTATTTCTGCATCAATCCCAAGAAAGAGTCAAACCCAAGTGGAAAAGGATTCAAAGATTCAAAATCCTTGAATTTTTATACCAAGTTGTATATATAGGAATCAAGAAAATATATGAAATAATAAAGTTGCTGTTGTGATAAACAGAAGTAGGAGCAAGCATTCTGTTCTACAAAGAATTAACATGCTTCCCAGCTGTTCTTACTCTGAGACAGCTTTGTTGTAATTTGGCAAGATTCAGGAATGTGGGAAGTTTTTTCCGGTTGGCCCATTGACAGTTTCATATGGAGAAGAACAATAATTGCTGGCCACAGGATTAAAGTCCAGAAGATAATTAAATAATGCAAAAGGAACAAAGTGGACTTTGCAAGCTGTGCTGTTATTTCCCAGTCTCTTGCTCTGCAGAGAATTCAGATTGCTACTCAATGGGTTTATTATATAATCTTGCTGTGAACAACTCGTAAACTATAATTTAACTGGGATTTTCATTTAAAAGAAAATAAAAATTTTAAGAGACTTAAACTATGATGTAGCTCCCAAATCTTCCAAATTAGCTATACTGGAATAAATGTATCTTCTCCTAAGTGTTGTTACTTGGGTCTGTTAGTTTAGGTCATGAAGAGGGTGAGGTTTTTATGTATTCTCCTATTAGATTAAAATGGAATGTGTTTGGGACCCAGAGGTTTTGAACACAGAAAGAAACTTATCAGCAGATACTTTCTAAATAAACTTAGATATTTTCTAAGTAAACTTCTAAAGTTAGTAGTGATTCCAAATATTATTGTGATTTCCCTAAATTTGTTTCCTGTTAATTCTAATTTTATAGATTTTAGTTGTGTTTGAAATTAGAGTCCAGTTTAAGTTATTTTTCTTCATGAGAACAGATTTGAAATTGTAGCATAGGAACCCCAATGATTAGTAAAGATGACTAGAGCAACTAAAGCAAAATCTCTTGAAAGTTAATACTTCCAGCAAATATCTTTTTGCTAATTTAAAAATATTGCAAAAAGTATTGCCCTACTTTGTTTGGATTTTCAAACAAGGCCTACGAAGAAAAATAAAAATGAAATGAGAACATTCCCATTAATGATTCAAATGGACCCAAGATGAGAAAGATTGAAAATAGTTCATTGAAATTCCCTGGTGGTCCAGTGGTTAGGGCTTCACAGTTTCACTGCCATAGGGCTGGAGTTCAACCCCTGGTCAGGGAACCAAGATCCCACAGGCTGCACAGCACAGCCAAAAAAACAAAGAAGGAAAGAGTTCATTAATATTGTCTGAAACTGAGTTTGGGAGAGAGATCAAGATGGTGGAGCACAAGGATATGGAGCTCACCTCCCCTCATGAAAACATAAACACATATCTATACGCAAAACAGTTCTCACTGAAAACTGACTGGAAACTGGCAGAGGGACCCCCGTATAACCAAGGTTGTAAGAAAGAGACACATGTTATCTGGGCAGAATGGGAAGAAACTGAGTTCAAGGACATAGATGGTATAAAATGTGTGTGTGTGTGTGTGTGTGTGTATGTATACACACACAGAAGACCTGGGTTCAATCCCAGGGTTGGGAAGATTCCCTGGAGGAGGAAGATCCCCTGGAAGAAATGGCAACCACTCCAGTATCCTTGCCTGGAGAATACCATGGACAGAGGAGCCGAGTGGGCCACAGTCCATGGGGCCGTGGAGAGTTGGACGTGTCTGAGTAACTAAGCAGGATATGTTTTATACACACACACACTTAATTTTTAAGCCACCAGAAAGCTATATACTCAAAGAAATCCAAAAGAACTGAATTCCAAAGAAGGATGAGCCCTTAGAGGTTGTTCTAAGGTCAGTTACTACTTTCAACAATAAGAACAAGGGTCAAGTCTGGGTACAGGTAAGCTGAGTATCTTGCCTGCCATAGGCCATGGGGAGGAGAGTGTTGGTACATATGATAAGGAGAAATCAGTAAAGTTTTTACTGGTCATATGAGCCTGCATGAAGGACTGGAATCTAGAGCAGTCCCAAACAAAGAACTAGCTCTGTCCAACTGCCATTGATTCTCTCCCACAAGTCCATCGTGATGCAGGATGTTCTGTGCTGGGCTAGAAAACAAAAATTTCTTGTAGTCCCTGTCGTCCATAGATTCCAAAATTTCATTAGAGAGAAATGCTTGTGTTACACATAACAGATATTGGCCTCAAGACATTTGACACAAGAGGTGAACTGAATTTAATAAAGGCACAACATCATCTCAGACCTACCTCAACTCCTGACTGGATCAGAGGGATCATTCCCTTTCTAGATATCTGACAGAGGAAAAAGCAGACCTCATTTGGGAAAAAGATTTATTCTAGTCTCTATAGGTCTTTTAAACACAGTATCTACAATACAATGAAAAATTATATGCACAGAAACTGGAGAATATAAAAGATTTTTTAAGTCAATAGAAGCAAAATCACAGATGACTCAGATGTAGAAATTAACATATAAGGATGTTAAATTAAAAGACAAAATTTTAAAGAATTTAGAGAAAAAGAGAATTTCAGCAGAAAAATGCAGACTCTAAAAAGAACCAAATGGAACTTCTAGAAGTAAAAACACAATATTCGAATTAAAGATTTGTTGAACAGGCTGAAAAGTAGCTTAGATTCAGTAAAAAAAAATTAGGTAACTTACAGGTCAAAAGAAATAATGTAAACTGAACCACAGAGTTGAAGAAAGAATGAAAAAATAATTTTAGTGATATATGGGACAATAACAAATATTCTAATATGTCTATATTTGGAATTACAGATGGAAAAAATAGAAAATCCAGCAGAGGAATTATTTGAAGGAATAATGGCTAAGGTTTTTCTCAAAATCAATGAAAGATATCAGCCCACAAATATAAGAAACTCAGAGAATCCTAAGTAACACAAATATTATGAAAACCATATCTAGAGCTATACTGGCCACATTCCTACAAACAAAAAGTAAATTGAAAATCTCAAAAAAAGTTAGATCACAAGTTCACATTTCATTTAGAAGAACAATAAGAAGAAATAAAGCTAAATTATCATAAATAATGTAAACGGTAAGCTAATAGACTGATACCTTAAAGTTCTATCAGGGAAAAAATAAATCTAAGATTCTATATTTAGCAGAAACATCCTTTGAAACTGAAAGTGAACTAAAGACATTTTCAGATGAACTTCAGAATAAAATCTGAGCTAATCTGTCACCAGAAGACCTGCACTAAAAAAATACTAAAGAAATTTCAAGGTAAAGGGAAATTATTTTGGGTGGAAGCTTGGAACTTCAGAAAAGAACGAAGAGCCCCAGAAATAAATGTGCAATGATTTTTAAATTTAAAATGATTGTTTAGCTGGTTAGAGTAATAATAATGTATTATGGGGTTTATAAGATATATAGACATATATGAAATGAAATTACTTTCAGGCACAAGTAACAGAGACACTGTTACTGTTCAGTCACTAAGTCATATCCAGCTCTTTGAGACTCCATGGACTGCAGCACGCCAGGCTTCCCTGTCCTTCACTATCTCCTAGAGTTTGCTCAAACTCACAGCCATTTGAGTCGGTGATGCCATTCAACCATCTCATCCTCTGTCACCCCCTTCTCCTCCTGTCTTCAATGATTCAGCTCTTCCTGTCTGGTGGTCAAAGTATTAGAGCTTCAACTTCAGCATCAGTCCTTCCAGTGAATATTCAGGGTTGATTTCCTGTAGGATTGACTTGTTTGACCTCCTTGCTGTCCAAGGAACTCTGAAGAGTCTTCTCCAGCACAGCAGTTTGAAAGTATCAATTCTTTGGTACTCAGCCTTCTTTATGGCGCAACTCTCACATGTGTACATGACTACTGGAAAAACTATACCTTTGACTATATCAACCTTTGTAGGCAAAGTGATGCCTGTTGTTTAATAAACTGTCTAGGTAGCTTTTATTCCAAGGAGCAACCATCTTTTAATTTCGTGGCTGCAGTAACCTTCTGCATAGTTGTGCTTTTGCTTATTTTATGGACAAACTGACTAGTTCATCCTAGAGAAACTCACAAGTGAAAATTTTGTCAAGCAGGTAATCAGTTCAGTTCAGTTGCTCAGTCATGTCTGACTCTGCCACCCCATGGACTGCAGCACACCAGGCTTCTCTGTCCATCACCAACTCCCTGAGCTTACTCAAACTCAAGTCCACAGAGTCAGTGATGCCATCCAACCATCTCATCCTCTGTCATCCCCTTCTCCTCCTGCCTTCAATCTTTACCAACATCAGGGTCTTTTCAAATGAGTCAGTTCTTCACATCTAAGTATTGGAGTTCCAGCTTCAGCATCAGTCCTTCCAATGCATATTCATGACTGATTTCCTTTAGGATGGACTGGTTGGATCTCCTTGCAGTCCAAGGGACTCTCAAGAGTCTTCTCCTACACCACAGTTTAAAAGCATCAATTCTTCGGTGCTCAACTTTCTTTATAGTCCAACTCTCACATCCATACATGATCACTGGAAAAACCCTAGCTTTGACTAGATGGACTTTTGTTGCAAAGTAATGTCTCTGCTGTTTAATATGCTGTCTAGGTTGGTCATAGCTTTTCTTCAAGGAGCAAGTGTCTTTTAATTTCATGGCTGCAGTCACCATCTGCAGTGATTTTGGAACCCCCCAAAATAAAGTCTGTCACTGTTTCCATTGTTTCCCCATTTATCTGCCATGAAGTGATGGGACCAGATTCATGATCTTAGTTTTCTGAATGTTGAGTTTTAAGCCAAATTTTTCACTCTCCTCTTTCACTTTCATCAAGAGGTTTTTTAGTTCCTCTTCACTTTCTGCCATAAGGGTGGTGTCATCTGTATATCTGAGGTTATTGATATTTCTCCTGGCAATCTTGATTCCAGCTTGAGCTTCATCCAGCCCCAGTGTTTCTCATGATGTACACTGTGTATAAGTTAAATAAGCAGGGTGACAAAATACAGCCTTGACGTACTCCTTTCCCGATTTGGAACCAGTCTATGGTTCCATGTCCAGTTCTAACTGTTGCTTCTTGAGCTGCACACAGATTTCTCAGGAGGCAGGTCAGGTGATCTGGTATTCCCATCTCTTTCAGAATTTTCCAGTTTGTTGTGATCTACACAGTCAAAGGCTTTGGTGTAGTCAATGAAACAGAAGTAGAAATTTTTCTGGAACTCTCTTGCTTTTTCAATGATCCAACGGATGTTGTCAATTTGATCTCTGGTTTCTCTGCCTTTTCTAAATCCAGCTTGAACATCTGGAAGTTCGCAGGTCATGAACTGTTGAAGCCTGACTTGGAGAATTTTGATCATTACTTTGCTAGTGTGTGAGATGACTGCAATGTGCGGTAGTTTGAATATTCTTTGACAGTGCCTTTCTTTGGGATTGGAATGAAAACTGACCTTTTCCAGTCCTGTGGCCACTGCTGAGTTTTCCAAACTTGCTGGCATATTGAGTGCAGCACAGAGATAATTCTAGCCTATTGTTACACAAAGTGTTGTGTTACTATTTCCAAATCCTTTGTAGGTTTTTTGGGGGAAGGTCAAAATGAGACTAGACATGGAGGAAAGGAGTATAACATGGAGGAGTATAACATGGGGAGTATAACCCCAAAGGCAGACTTGAGCACATGAGGGCCATTCAAAGCACTGGATCTGGGATGTGGCATGACCAGAAAAGTGTCTTCTGATACTGACGAAATTTCAAAACCAGTTTTTTAGTATAGAGGAAAGCCACCAAATTCTTTAAGGGCTTTCCCTGCTCCCATGAATTATTTAAAGGATAAACATTCATTTCTATAAACCAACTTCCCTTCACCTATTCATGATGATGATTATGCACTGGTGTACTCAAATTCCACAAACCTTTAAAAAAAAAATCTGCATAGTTGTTCTCATACCAAAAGCTTTCATTCATAGACTTCAGTCCTCTCTGACTTTCCCAAAGGCAGTTGAGTTTCCAAGACAACTGATTTTTCTCCTTACATTACCCACTTACACACAATGTTATACTAAGTCCCTCTTTATTCAGAGAGTCATTAAAGGCTTAGTCTTTGAAGAATTTTTGCAGTAGTCCAGTATTTAAAACTCTGATCTCCCAATGCAGAGAACATAGCTTCAATCCCTGGTCAGGGAACCAAGATCCCACATGCCATATGATGCAGCCAAAAAATAAAATAAAATTTAAATTAAAAAAAAATTTACTAAAAAAGGTTTAGCTTTTGAGTTTTTATGTTTTTGGTATCACAGATTTTTATTTTTTCTGTTTTCATATCAAAAAATTTTACTTTATTATAATTTGCTCATATGTGTGATCATTTACTCCATAACTTGAGAGTTCCTTTAAGCATCTTCTCCCTACCCATCTAGTTCTTTCACCTCCCTCCATCTACCTTTGGCTATTCGGTATTTTTCTTTGTATGTTTCTGTTGATCTTTATCATCTTATTCTTTTCTTCCTTTCTCCCTCAAGTTTTCCCTTGATTATATTACCTTTTTGCAACCATTTAAACTTCTCCTCAAACAGAAAAAAAAGTCTTAAGTTCTAGCTCCTGAAGAGGATAATCCAGTAGGTCACAGAGAGGCCTACTAATCTGATTTATTAACTAGCAACTTAACGTTTTCTGTGAACAGCTAGGTTTAGAAAATATTGAATATCTGTCAAATTTAAAGTGTAGTACCATTAACTCACTGATTTTTATTATTACATCATGAGGTGCTTCTTTGAAAAACCCACCAAATATTAAAATTCTAGAAATCCCACTTTCACTTCTGCAACCATAACCAAAACTGATTGTTGAACTTATTTTATTTTAAATGTTATTTTATTATTTTATTTCCTTTGCCTTTTTCTTCTGGTGCCTTGCCAGAGGTGTTTTTTACTTTTCCTCTCTCCTCGGAGCTCTGTCCTGAAGCTTGGCATGGCAGCAGAGGAAATTCACCTCTTGCGTGTCTTCGTGGTGGGGGGATCGTTGACTGCTGGCTGTGGCTGCTGCCGCTCCAGATCTCTCACTGTGTCTGTGCTGACGCCAAGCCTCCTCCAGGCTGGCCCCAGACAATGACGGAGCATGGTAGGAGTACTGATGCAGACGGCCATTCCTATCAGATGCAGGGCTCCCCCAAGGGGTGGCATTAGCTCCAGGACTGCCCACTAGCCGGGATGAATTTTTCCAGAAAAAGTCTCAGCCCAAAACTCTTCCCACTCATTCCTCCTTCCTTCCCTTTCTCTTTTCCTGGGATCAGACCTTCCTCGTGGTCTGAAGACTATCCTCCCCGTCTCCTGATCCTCCTCTGTATCCTTTACAGACACCCCTCTACCTCTTTCCCAATATATCTCTTACATCCCATCTTGATGACAGGTTTCATGAAGTCTGAGGTGTTGTCAGCTGAACTATAGCAATTGTTCCTCTCTGCTGCTCACATGATGCTAATATATCTGTGACTAGCTTTCTGACCAGACCCGGTGAAGTTTGTTTACATATTCTCTCTCCCTACATGAACTTTTGTTTAAAAACAAACAAAAAATGGTGTTTTGTCCATATTTGAAATACTCTAAATATCCATATATTATCATCAAGCAATATCCTCACCCAAAGCACCTCCAGTGCTAACTCTTAGAAGCCCATCAAAATTGCCCTTGGAAGGCAATTAGCCTCATCTTGCTTTGCTAACAATCTCAACTGTATACTCTGGCAGAAATCCCAAACCTGCCTGAAACTGTGGCAAGAATTATTAGCATGCTATGAAGATCTTTCAATTTACAAAAACTGAAATGGTCTAGAGCAACAGTTCTCACACCTTAGCAGGTATTAAAAATACCTGGAAGGCTCTTTGGAACACAGGTTGGTAGGCTCTATGTCAAGAGATTCTATTTAAGTAGGTCTGAGGTAGGACTTGAAGATTTGTTTTGCTAGTAAGTTCCCAGGTAAAACTGGAGCTGTTGATCTGAGAATCTTACCTTGGGAATAACCGATCTAGAACAATGATTCACAAATGTCCACATGCAAAAGAACCATTAGGGAGCTTGTCTTAACTACAAAGTCCTGGACCATCACTCCCGTCCATGCAACCCAGAAAGCTTGACTGGATAGGGCTGCAATGATCCAAGAAGGCTAAACATTTTAAAAAGTCTCCTGGTGATTCTGTTGACAGCAGACCAGACTTTTGCTTTATGTTTTTAAAAAGTTCCCTAGGTGATTAAACATTCAGTCAGGGCTAAGAATCAGTGCTTTGGTACAGGGGTCCCCAGCCTCTGACGATCTGAGGTAGAACAGATATAATAACAATAGAAATAAAGTGCACAATAAATGTAATGCTTTTGAATCATCCCCAAACCATCCTTCCTACCTCAGTCCATGGAAAAATTGTCTTCCATGAAACCAGTCCCTGGTGTCAAAAAGGCTGGAGACGTCTGCTTTGGTACACTGCCTTTCAAATGATTTGGTAGTACTTCTAACCATTCAATATTTTTTATCTCCTTTCCTCTCTCTGCAACTTGAATAGTTGGTGTGAATCCCTCTATAAATTACAGTCCTACAGTGTTATCTACGTCCTCTTCCTACCATCACCTCCTGCTGCTGCTGCTGCTGCTAAGTCAGAGTCATGTCTGACTCTTAGTGACCCCATGGACTGCAGCTCACCAGGCTCCTCTGTCCATGGGATTTTCCAGGCAAGAGGACTGGAGACCACCACCTCCTACCTCTCCCCAATTACCATATCTACCACCCCTCATCACTATTGGTTTGGAGGCATCTGATCCCTGCTAAGCCATTAAAACTCAAGAGCAGTTAGCTGTTCTTGCCTTCCTTGGAAACAATACAAGCAATGAAAACCAAAGGAAAGGCACAGAAGAATAAGGATGCCCTGCGTGCAAGTTAAGTCGCTTCAGTCATGTCCAACTCTTTGAGAACCCATGGACTGCAGGCCACCAGTCCCCTCTGTCCATGGGATTCTCCAGGCAAGAATACTGAAGTGGGTTGTCAAGGCCTTGCCCAGGGGATCTTCCAAACCCAGGATCAAACCCACGTTTTTTACGGCTCCTGCACTAGCGCCACCTGGGAAGCCCAAAGACACTCTTATGAGAGAGTAAAATACAGTTGGATACAACTGGATACAGTTGTTACTGAGCCACAGGTACTGTCTAGTGTTTACTTCTGTGTGAAGTTTCATATCCTCAAAAAAATCTGTTATTTATTTTTGCTACACTCATCTGACTTAAATATCTATAACTTGTAGTCAAAAGAGTCTTACTGACATTATAAAAATACATGTACCCCTCTTCATTGACAAGACCTGATCCCCATGACACCCGATGAAAGAGGGAAGATATTTTATGGATAAAAAAAATGAGGGACTGAAGTATTAAGAAATTTGCCTATCGTCACACAGAAAGATACAGCCAAAACCAGAACTGAAACTGTTAAGTGGTATCTTTCTTTTACACTGAACAGCCTCTCCAAGCATAAATTTGATTACCTAAAACACCCAAAGGCAACATAGTGGCTTCTTGTAAAGGAATATATGTGGAACTACTAAACCAAACCTGTGAGAACAAATTGGAATTTCCAAGGATTATTTAGTTATTGCTAATCCATTGAATTAAACAATATGCTTGCACTTGGCAGACAGACATCAGGGTCTGTCCTTCGTGGTTTCTACCCCTCCTTGGAAAAGGTCAAGTGCACTAATGGCTTGCCTTCTGTCTTCCTCAGCTAAGCATAAAAATCTTTCTGCAAGAAGAGTCCCTGACCTATTGAATACTGAACCCAATTGTACTGTTAATGTGTGTGGAATCCACAACTTGGCCACAGTGTTTGCTGAACCACAGCCCAGGCACACGCCTTGACTTTTACGGCACTTGAATAATGATGTTGTACTTTAAAGGGTATGAGGGGGTTTTAAAAATTCTGGTCTTATACCAAGTTTTTTCCACTTCATGTAAAAGGAATATTTTCCATCTGTCTACGTGAAAGGGTACAGGAGGAAGCACAGGGAAAGACAAGGGAAATTCTTCTTGTCTATGCTTTTTCTATCTTGAAACATGACCTACTCCTTGAGATGTTGGACATACTTAAATAACCCCCATCAGAATTCCCAATTGCCAGAACTTGCTGTCTACTGAAAGTCAGACTTTATAAAAGAACTGTCCCAAAAAATGAATGGAATCTACAAAGTTACTAGTCATTTTCATTAATCTAAGTCTCCAGACAAAATTTCAAAAACACTTAAATAAGCACTGTAACAAAATTCCATCCAGAAATTTTTTAAATTTTATTTTTAATTGAAGGATAATTGCTTTACAAGGTTGTGTTGGTTTCTGCCATACAACAATATGAATCAGCTCTAAGTATATGTATATCCTTTCCCTCTTGAAGCTCCTCCGTCCCACCCCATCATCCCAACCTACCCTTTACCTTGTCACAGAGTATCAGGTTGAGCTCTCTGTGTTATATAGCAACTTCCCATTAGCTATCTATTTGATATATGTTTCTGTATACATTTCAATGCTACTTTCTCAATTCCTCCTATCCTCTCCTTCCCTCACTGTGTCCACAAGTCTGCTCTCTGTGTCTGTGTCTCTATTCCTGCCCTGCAAACAGGCTCAGCAATGCCATTTTTCTAGCTTCCATATGTATGCACTAACATACAACACTTGTTTTTCTCTTTCTGACTTACTTCATTCTGTATAACAGGCTCTAGGTTCATCCACCTTACCAGAACTGATTCAAATGTGTTCCTTTATATGGATGAGTAATATTCCTTTGTATAAATGTACCACAACTTCCTTATCCATTCATCTATCAATGGACATCTAGGTTGCTTCCATGTTCTAGCACACACAGAGATTTTAAAATGAATATAATGCATATATTTCCATTATCATGTGTCAAAAACACAAAAAATAATGACTTTTTCCTCCAGGATGTTAAACTTAAAATATTGTGTGGGTAACTCAAAATATTGTACAGTATCTGTGGATTGGCAGTTATGGGTAATATAGATAACTAGACATATTCTAATTCTTAAAGAGATGGGAATACCAGACCACCTTACCTGCCTCCTAAGAAATCTGTATGCAGGTGAAGAAGCAACAGTTAGAAGTGGACATGGAACAAGACTGGTTCCGAATCAGGAAAGGAATATGTCAAGGCTGTATATTGTCACCCTGCATATCTAATTTATATGCAGAGTATATCATGTAAAATGCTGGGCTGGATGAAGCACAAGCTGGAATCAAGATTGCTGAACTCAAGATAACCTCAGATATGCAGATAACACCACTCTTACAGCAGAAAGCAAAGAAGAACTAAAGAGCCTCTTGATGAAAGTGGAAGAGAAGAGTGAAAAAGTTGAGTGAAAAACTCAACATTCAGAAAACTAAGATCATGGCACTTGATCCCATCACTTCATGACAAATAGATGGGGAAACAATGGAAACAGTGACAGACTTTACTTTCTTGGGTTCCAAAATCACTGCAGATGGTGACTGCAGCCATGAAATTAAAAGATACTTGCTCCTTGGAAGAAAAGCTATGACCAACCTGGACAGCATATTAAAAAGCAGAGACATTACTTTGCCAACAAAGGTCCATCTAACTAAAGTTATGGTTTTTCCAGTAATCATGTATGAATGTGAGAAGTGGACTATAAACAAAGCTGAGCGTCATAGAATTGATGCTTTTGAACTGTGGTATTTGAGAAGACTCAAATTATTCTGTTGATAAAGGTTGTTGTATATGTGTGTGTGTTCAGTTGCTCAGTTGTGTCTGACTCTTTTGTGACCCCATGGACTATAGCCCACCAGGCTCTTCTGTCCATGAGATTTCCCAGGCAAGAACACTGGCATGAGTTGCTACTTCCTTCTCCAGGGGATCTTCCCGACCCAGGGACTCAAGATTAAATGTGGGGGAATAGATCTTATCCTCTAATCTCTTGGACTGAACAAAAAATAGAACTAAGATTTGCTTCAAAATCTTTAAACACCAGTATTCATGCTGTAATATAGATCATTAAGGTGGGATCTGGCACCTTATACCTGCACTATTCTCCACTAAAATGTCATTTTTAAAGCTGCTGTTGCATTATACCAAGATATCTCAAAAGACTAAATGCATCACTTTTGGTGACAGAGTCAAGTGGTGCACTCAAAAGTAAAATTTGCTATTCCAGGAAGAGAACAAAAGAGACACATATTTTAGATTTTTAAATTATAGTCATCTACAGTAGTACCATCAATACCCCAATCACCACCACCATCATCATCATTAGGGACCATTGTGGCACATATGACAGAGAGGAAAAGTAATTTAATATACCAAAAAAAAGTTTAGGTTTCTTTTATTTTTTAGCAAAGAAATGTAATAAATATTAAATGACACATTCTTTATGCTATTTTAATATTTCTAGAAATTAAACAGAGGGGAACCAACCAAGAAAGAACAAAGGCCAAGGTGAATATAACAAGAGTAATTTCTTATGAGACTTTTTTGGTGGCTTGGTTGATGGTAAAGAATCTGCCTGCCAGTGCAGGAGATGCAGGTTTGATCCCTGGAGAAGGAAATGGCAACCCACTCCAATATTGTTGCCTGGGAAATATCATGGACAAAGAAGCATGGTGGGCTACAGTTCATAGGGTTGCAAAAGAGTTGGACATGACTTAGTGACTAAACAACAACAATTTCTTATGTGGTAGATATATATCTATATCCTAAAACAAACACTGTGAAGAAGGCTGAGCGCCGAAGAATTGATGCTTTTGAACTGTGGTGTTGGAGAAGACTCTTGAGANATAGCATATTGAAAAGCAGAGATATTACTTTGCCGACTAAGGTCTGTCTAGTCAAGGCTATGGTTTTTCCTGTGGTCATGTACGGATGTGAGAGTTGGACTGTGAAGAAGGCTGAGCGCCGAAGAATTGATGCTTTTGAACTGTGGTGTTGGAGAAGACTCTTGAGAATCCCTTGGACTGCAAGGAAATCCAACCAGTCCATTCTGAAGGAGATCAGCCCTGGGATTTCTTTGGAAGGAATGATGCTAAAGCTGAAACTCCAGTACTTTGGCCACCTCATGCGAAGAGCTGACTCATTGGAAAAGACTTTGATGCTGGGAGGGATTGGTGGCAGGAGAAGAAGGGATGACCGAGGATGAGATGGCTGGATGGCATCACTGACTCGATGGACACGAGTCTGAGTGAACTCCAGGAGTTGGTGATGGACAGGGAGGCCTGGCGTGTTGCGATTCATGGGGTCGCAAAGAGACGGACATGACTGAGTGACTGAACTGAACTGAACTGAACTAATCATCATTATTATCACCCTAGTATATATTAGATGTTGTTGTTTAGTCGCTCAGTCATGTCCAACTCTTTTGTGACCCCATGAACTGTAGCCCACCAGGTTTCTCTGTCCATGGGATTTCTCAGGCCAGAGTACTGGAGTGTGTTGCCATTTCCTTCTCCAGGGGAGCTTCTTGACCTAAGGATTGAATCCACATCTCCTGCATTGGTAGGCGAATTCTTTACCACTGAGCCACCTGGGAAGCCACTTTATATTAATATTAGTTACCTGTACACAAATTAACCCCCAAGTGGATAGCTTAAAACAGTAACTATTATTATCTCAGTTTCTGTGGGTTAGGAAGTCAGACACAGATTATTTGGGTACCTCAGGAATCTTGGCAGGCCTCAGGTCTTCACCAGCTATCACCTAGAGACATCAGTTCCTGGGCTATATGCGCCTTTTGATACAACTTCTTACAACATAGCAACTTGTTCCCCTTAGAGATATTACTGAATAAACTCCCAAGAGAGAATCTTCAACCTTGGACATAACCTTGCAAATGACATTCTACTTCTTTTCCCATATTCTATTCATTAAACCCAGTCGACATTCAAGGGGAGAGAATTGCACAGGTACACAAATACTGGAAGGCGGGGATCACTGGGGCTATCTTAAAGTCTTCCTGCCAGAGAGTTTATATTAACAATCGAGGAAACAAAGGCTTAGCGGAGATAAACAGCCTGCCCAAGATATTTGGCTCTTTCATGATGAAACAGAGATTCATTTCTAGGCTGCTAGAGACCACAGATCAAGTTCTTAATCAATGTGCTATGGGAAAACATAAATTTTTTTAAGATATTAATATTTTCTTTTTACTGAACTCTTTTGATGACCATTTCTCCTCCTGTAGGAAAAGTAAAAGCCAAATAATAGCAAAACTTTAGATTTATTAACTGCACTGCACTATTAGACATACAGATATATACTGCTAGACTTTTGGTGTATTTTTATGCATTTCAGTATCTAGCAATTTTCTTAAGCCCATCAATCTTTCGGGTGTTTATAACAGCCAATACAATAAGAAATGATCAAAACACATTTTAGTGTGTTTTATGGATTAGTATTCTAAGAAATGTTTATTTGGCTTAAAGTTAATGTGAAGGAAGAAAATGAAAATTTGCACAGTCAGCTTTATTAGAGAATGATTACAAGCACCTAACCTCAACCAAGTTATTGCACTACAGTTGGAGAATTGAAATTTCTTCTTTTATCTCAAGAAAAAACAGATGAAGGGACCCTTAAGGTCGTGGAATGATAGTCATTTATTGCCAACAAAGTACTGATACCCTGAGATTTCTTACTTAGGTTGAAATGCTAGGCAAGTGTTGAACAGTAGGTGAGTCCAGAGAGCAAGTAAAGAAAAAACTAGAGCTAGGTTGTCGTAGGTGCAAGTTTTGTCACAATACAGGAATTCACACCAGGGCAAAAGCAGAAGCTTTCTGACAACTGCAGTATTGGTTCAAACAGGCTCTCTGTGCAAACCAAATGGCCTGTGTCCTACTCAGTACAGAGGAATTATCCAACTGTCACCTTTCTTCCAACTGAAGGTTGTGTCACAGCTGAACTACTACGTTAGGGTTTTCATTCTTATGTATTGTTCCTGTGAAGAAAACTTTGGCATTACCAACAGTCTTAAGATACTCACCGCCATTTCTTTAACACCTAACACATTGCCAGTTCTTAATAAATGTTTAAGAACTGCCTTGCATTTTTATGAACATGTGGGTGGTTTTAGCTGTGGATTTTCATCTGTATATTGATTGGGACCAACTGGCAACATAAGTGACAAAATTCTGAGAGACAGGTTTCTTGTTCACAATATACTTCATTCAGCAAAAGGAGAAAAGGGTATAAATTTTTCAAGACAGTTAATCCTTATGGGATTTCCAGATCACCAGCATCTAAACTTTGAGGATTATTCTTTAAATCACACTTTTGTTTTCCACTTATCCATGAGGCTATCTGAAAATCCAATTTATACTGGAGAACATTCTCATTGCAGAATTTAGATAAAACATTTCATACCTGCGAATCTAGTCATCTGTTTAATAGCTCCCTTCATCATTAAAGAGGTGAAGAAGGAAAAATGTATTTCTTTTCAGAAAATGTTACTAATATTAGTAAAGAGTTTGATGTGATTGTACCTCTTATTATAATCCACATTTCTATATTTCTAATACATTGCTTTATCTAACCCATGAGGTATTATTACTCAGAAAACTGTGTCATTTACACTGAGTAAATGTCAGAGTAACTATCAGTTCTCATGCCAAGTGAAAATAAAAAATGACATTGACTATGAATTGCAAGGTAAAACATTACCATGTAGAAACAAACATGAAAATGTGAACAGCTAAATGGGCCACAAACAATTTTAAAATAAACAGCCAAATGATATGTTTCCACATAATAATTAAAAAAAATTTTTTAATCCTATTGAGTTTGTACAATACAATTAGTTGGACCTGACTTCGCCAAAGCTGGGAGCCAAAGTTTGTCTCTTCTTTCTTGATCCATCCTTATTTTATCAATATTTTTGTTTTGCTTCTTTTGAGCTATTTTGGAGGAGAGTAAATTAGGATTACTGATATTTGAACTGGCTGGAAAGAAAGAAGAGGGTCGGGGTGGAGGTGCAGTGGTATGATGAAAGGAGAATCTGGAAGTCAGTTCTGTTCACACTTAATCTTGACCACACCTCTCCTTTCCCCATCAAATGTGAAGACACTGCCAATGACTCCTACTCAGCAATTCATACTGAGTTGTTTTGTTTTTAATTAACCAGTCTTATCATGTTTACCATGAAGAATAATAACCAATATACCTTGAGTGCTAAATGCTCAGCACAGTATCTATCAATAATTTAATTTTCACCACTATAATCCCAAGGAGGTGGTAGTGTTATCCCCATTTAAAGAGGAGGAAAGTGAGGTTTCTGGGTCAAGTCCCTTGTCTACCTTCATAGAAGTAGTAAATGATTCAGCTAGAATTAACTCCCAGGTCTTTCTAATAGCATACTTATACTCTAACCTGCTGCTCACGTATTTTTGATATGGTCATTGGGAACTAAGGATGCCATCAAGATCACAGTGAATGTTATTCATTCAAAGGCAAAAGAAACAAAGCTATGATTTTTGATTTATGCAAACCACAAATTCTAACATGCCTAATCATACAATGGAAAAATAGCGAGTAATAGTCAGCTGTGAATTAGCACAATGACATTCTACCTACAAGATTACCAAAGCATTCTTTAAAAGTAAAATAAAGCAGAAAAAAGTTCCTCTTTGTCAAACTTTACATTTACCCATGAACCTCCACATTGAGATTATTTGTGGTTTCAACACATATACACAATAAGGTATTTCATATTGCATCATCATGTTTTCTCAAACATCTAAACAAAATACCATATCTGTCAAGAATTAATCCTAACTTCACCAACTCCAACAAATTTTTAAAGATATATCACACTTAAAATCATTCAAAATAAATGTCAATGTTTTCTTTGGGGGGGTTAATTACACAATTAACATTTCCATCAGTATGAATGCCTTTTCTTTTACCTTGTTTTGTTTTGTTTTTTAAAGCATTTCATCCACTGGCTTGATCCTGAAGCCATGAATGAAGCCAAAAACCCTGCCTCGTGGCTTTAGTTACTGTTGAAAATGCAACTGTATTTTCTGTTTCACAAAATCTGTCACATGGTTGAACACATGCCACCAAACTGCCATGACTTAGCACTGCGCTGTGGCAGGCTCTTCTCATTCATTAAACTGACTTCCCATTGTCCTAAGGAAAGAGCATAGACATTAAAGACAAATGTTATATTTCTATAAGTAGACATTTTTAAACCTTCTGTTGTTTACAGCCAAGATTCAGATTCTTGGCTCCGGGGTCCAGACTACTCTCACATAGACTTGTTTCAGAACATGTGCTCTACATTTGTTTCCTAGGATGCAAATGGCTTGGGCATGTGCTGGCTAAAATTCTTTGCACCAAGGGGATTTAGGTAGATTCCTATAGCTTGGCAAACATTCTGCTATGATATTTGGGTAAAGATCATAAAGTAATGCTTTTTTCATCTTCCTGAAACATCTAACCATTGGACAGCTTTTCAGATTGTTTCCAGCCAATTTTATTAAAATACTGAATCAAGCTTCACATTAGAATGAATGTGTATCATATTGAGCTCAGATGATATCTTTTGGATACATCGAGAATAAATTTCCACATCCACTTAAATATATTAATTGATGAAGATGAGCTCTCTGCCTAAAAGAACTCTGATACCAGAGGGCAGAGCCACACATATAGTCAAAATAGTTGAGCGATAGGCTTCCCTTCAGGGATACTGTATGTGAGGAAACTTGGAAGGAAAAAGCAATAATATTGCTTTCTGTTAACATCCCAGCTACTTCTTTCCAAACTGCTTTCTCTCAGTATCAGCAGGTTTATGTCAGAAATCCAAAGAGAAATGAAAAATGGCTATTACTTCATCCTCCTCTGGATTAGTTGACAAAATTAATTTTTCTGATGCTGTTCAGGGGGCCATGAAAACAAAATCATGTCTTAACTGCCCAAATATTAGAATTTAAAGAACTGTCAGCCAGAATCACAATGAAATGAAACTTGTTTGGAAAGTGTATTATAATTCCTTTAAAAAGGACCAACTGCTCACCTTTGGCTGACTTAAAATGAAATTCCATGGAGCAGTGACCAAGATAGCAGAGTGGGAAGACCCTAAGCTCACCTCCTCCCATGGGCAGACCAAACTTACAGTTATTTACAAAGCAGTTATTGATGGGAACAACCTGAAGACTACAAGATCTTCTACAAGTAACAATATAAAGGGACGTAAGATGAGGAGTAGAGGCAGATACACAGCATCGTCAAGACCCATGCCACCAGGTAGCCCACACACACAAAAAGGAGGGTAATTACAACTGCAGAGCTTCTCTCCAAAGAGCAAAGGATCTGAGCCCCACATCAGGCTCCCAAGCCCAGGGGTCCCACTCTTGGAAGATGAGCCCACAGAACATCTGGCCTTGAAGTCCAGTGGGGCTTAATTTGGGGAAAGCCAGTGGGCTGTGGGAAATAGAGACTCCACTCTTGAAGGACACATATAAAATCTCGCACACTCCAGCCCCTGGGGCAGAAGCAGTAATCTGAAAGGAGCCTGGGTCAGACCCACTTGCTGAACTTGCAGAGCCTCCTGGAGAGGAAGGAGGCAACTGGGACACACAGTGGGGACATAGACGCTGGCAGCAGCAGTTGGGAGGATTTCATTCTATCACAAGGACGCTGGTGCTGGCAAGTGCCATTTTGGAATCCACCCTCTGACTTATTGCCAGTGTAAGCCAGCACTGAGTCTGGTGGCTCAGTCAGTGAAGAATCTGCCTGCAATGCAAGAGACCCAAGCTCGATCCCAGGGTAAGGAAGATCCCCTGGAGAAGGAAACGGCAACCCACTCCAGTATTCTTGCCTGGGAAATCCCATGAACAGAGGAGCCTGGCGGGCTACAGACATGACTTAAAATAAAGTAAAACAAAAAAAATACGACCCAGAGGGATGGTATAGGGATGGGGGAGGGAGGGGGGTTCAGTATGGGGAACACGTGTATACCTGTGGCAGATACATGTTGATGTATGGCAAAACCAATACAATATTGTAAACTACTTAACCTCCAATTAAAATAAATAAATTTATATTTTTAAAAAACTGAAAAAATAAATAAATAAAAATTTTTTTAAAGGCAACTAAACCACCTCCACCATAGAAGGGGAGAAGCAGAGCATGAGATGGCTGGATGACATCAACTCAATGGACATGAGTTTGAGCAAACTCCAGGAGATGGTGAAGGACAGGGAAGCCTGGTATGCTGCGGTCTGTGGGGTCTGTGACTGAGCGACTGGCCCCAGAACCTGGCCCCAACCACCAGACAGTCTGCACCAGTCCTGGGATGCGTCATGCCAAGCAACAGGCGGGGAGGAGACACAATCCCACCCACCAACAGGCCTGCTGCCTTAAAATCTCCTGAGCCCAGGACCACCCCAGGAACTAGCCCTGTCTACCAGAGGGCCTAGGACACGGCCCCACACACCACTCACAGGTACCATCCCCAGAACTCCCGGGGCACTGCAGCCAGAGGCCCTGGGACATGGCTCTCCACACCTGCGGGTGGCACTAGCCACAGGATCTCACACATCAGTCAGTGGGCGACAGCCTCAGTCATGCCCACCACCCCCACAAATCAAACAATGTAATAAACCATATTAACAAACTGAAGAAGAAAAATCATACTATCATCTAAATAGACACAGGAATGCTTGACAAAATTCAACATCCATTTAAGGTAAAAACTCCCTACAAAGAGAGTTATAGATGGAACATGTGTGTGCCAAGTCGCTTCAGTCATGTCTGACTCTGTGCAACCCTATGGACCATAGCCCACCAGATTCCTCTGTCCATAGGATGCTCCAGGCAAGGACCCTGGAGGGGGTTGCCATGCTCTCCTCCAGTGGATCTTCCCAACCCAGGGATCGAATCCATGTCTCTTACATTTCCCACTGGCAGGCAGGTTCTTTACCACTAGCACCTTAAAATCTTAAAACCTAGGAAGCCTATAGACGGAACATACCTCAACACAATAAAGCGTATATATGATAATCCTATAGCTAATATCATATTCAATTTTGAAACCTTAGAGCATTTCCTCTAAGACCAGGAATACAAAGATGCTCACTCTTACCACTTTTAGTCAACATAGCATTAGAAGTCCTACCATATCTTCTTTATCCATTCATCTGTTAATGGACACTTAATTTGCTTCCATATCTTGGAATTGTAAATAATGACGCTAGGAACATTGGAGGTAGATGTATCTTTTTGAACTGTGTTTTTGGCTGTTTTGTGGGGTGTTTTTTTTTTTTTTTTGATGGGGGATAAATATCCTGGAGTGGAATTGCTGGATTATATGGTAGTTCTATTTTTCATTTTTTGAGAAACTTCTATACTTTTTCCACAGTGGCTGCATCAAATTACATTCCCACTAACAGTATACGAGGGTTCCCATTTCTCCACATCCTCACCAACATTTGTTATTTGGAATCTTTTTTACAATAGTCATTCTGACATATATGGGATGATATCTCATTGTGGTCTTAATTTGCGTTTCTCAGATGATTAATGATGTTGAGCATTGTCTCATGTGCCTTTTGGCATCTGTATCCTTATTTAGAAAAATGTTTATTCATATCTTCTGCTCATTTTTTTAATCAGGTCGACACATTCATATGTTTTTATGGTTTTTTTCCCCACTTGAAGAATGCCCTTTAGCATTTTATTTTAATAAGGGAGGTCTAGTGATGAACTCCCTCAGTTTTCATTTGTTTGGGCAAGTGTTCAACTGATCTTCACTTCTGAAGGCTAGTATTCTTGGTTGACTATTTTAAAAAATATTTTGAATATCTCATCACAGTCTTCTAGCCTACAAAGTTTCTGTTGAGAAATCCACCAATAGTCTTATGGGAGTTTCCTTGTATGTGACAAGTCACTTTTCTCTTGCTGCTTTCAAAATTTTCTCTTTGACTTTTGACAATTTAATTACAATATGTCTTGGTGTTGCTCTTTTCGGTTCTATTTTGGGTCTTTTTCAGCCATTATTGCTTTAAATAGACTTTTTTAATAGACTATAAATAGACTTTATTTAATAGACTTTAAATAGATTTCAGTTACTTACTCATTCCTTTCTGAGATTCCCAATGAATATATTATGCCATTTGATGGTACCTCATAAGTTGTATAGGTTTTCTTCACTTTTTAAAATCTTTTATTCTTTTTCCCCCTCTGACTGTATAATTTCACATACACTATCTTCCAGCTCACTGCTTCTTTTCTCTGCTTGGTTGAGTCTTTTGCTGGAGCTCTCTCTTGAATTCATCAGTTTAGTCATTGTATCCTTCAGCTCTAGGCTTTCTTTTTATTCATTTATTTATTTGTATGGTTTCTATTTCTGTGTTGAACTTTTCACTTTGTCCATGCATTTTTTCCTTAATTTTGTTTAGTTTTTGGTGTGTTCTTATAGTTCCCTAAACTTCTGTAAGATTTTTCTGAATTCTTTGTTAGACAGTTTATAGATTTCTATTTCTTTAGGGTCAGTTATCAGAAGCTTTATTCATTTCCTTTGGTGCTATCATGTTATCTGACTCTTTATGGTCCTTGATTCTTTGCACTGGTCTGCACATTTGAGAAAGCAGTCTCCTCTTTCAGACTTAACAGGCTCATGTCAGTTGGGACAGACCTTTACTAGTCAGCTTCACTTAAGGTTTAGATAGGTCAGCTGGTAGCATCCGTGGGCATGTGGGGCTTGCTGTCAGGGTCTCTAGCTGGGCAAGACCACTGCCTGTACTATGAGATTAAGGGGTGAGCCACTGTCTGGGCTCTGTAGCAGTGCAGGCCTACTAGCCATTCAAGCAGGGCAGCTGGTGACTCCCTAATTGTACAGGGCTGTTGACTGTGCTCTGAAGTCAGGTGGGGCTTCAGGCTTGGCTCTGCAATTATCTCTGGTCCATGGAAGTTTCATGCTACATTACTAGCGGAGTGGTGCCATTGGCTGGACTTGGCAATTGGGCAAGGCTATCAGCCAGGCTCTGCAATTGTTCCTGCTTGGGTGTGGTCTCAGGCTGTGGTCCACCAAAATCTGAGTGCTGGTTGCTGTAAGCCCCACCCCTCTTCTCCCTCTCTGATACCCAGTGTCAAGCCCTGCAGACTCCCCCAGTGAGCTCCATGATACAAGATCACACAACACTGGGAAAGCTAGACATTCCCCTTGGCCTCTCTTCCCACTGGAGGAAGCGCAGGCTCAGGCTTGCCCTCATGGTGTGGCTCTGTGAAGCTTGGGGGAAGGGCAATGTGGATGGAGTATAACAGTTCCTCTTACTCTTCTAATGTAGACTTCCTTGATCTCTGCTGTCCAGGAGGTACTTCAGTCTAACCCCTGGGTTTGGAGATTTTCTCAATTGTGTCTTGTTTATGAATAGTTGCTGGTTGGTCTTATTGTGTGAGGGACTGAAGTCAGGAACAAGCTATGTTACCATTTTAATGATGTCATCATTTTCACATCTCTGTCTTTTAATTAAATATTTATTCCCATTATTATATATTTGGTTGCGCCAGGTCTTAGTTGTGGCACACAGGATCTTTGATCTTCATTATGGCATGCAGGGTCCTTGTGAACTCTTAGTTGCAGCATGTGGGATCTAGTTCCCTGACCAGGGATTGAACCCAAGGCCCCTGCAATGGGAGTATGGAGTCTTAACCACTGAACTACCAGGGATGTGCCACTTAGCATCTCTCTTGGTGTAGTCCATTGGTCTGTGTCTCATATAGATGGCCAGCTAGATCTGTCCCTCTCAGTATGTCTTATATGCAGAAAGAAGTCAAAGGTAAAAAGAAGACAGGTGACATTTCCTTCATTCCTCAGAAAGAGAAGATGAGAAGAGCATCAGCACCACAGATGCACAAAATCACACCTTCTCTGAACACCTGGACTCAGGCATAGGTAAAGCCCCAGAGTCTACTCCACCGCCACAGGGAGCATAGGCCCTTGGGAAGGCCAGAAGTCAAGCTGGCTGGGGATGAAGAGCCAAAATGAAGACCACTTCAAGAGGAACAGGAAGCTGGTAATGAGACATGACCTAAGGCATTTTTCTCTTATTACATACAGACACATACCTCACCTTCTGACATCAGCCACATCAGTTTCTCTCTCTTTACCACCCTGAAGAAACTATAGAGTGCAGAGAAGAAGACAGAATACACTTCTTATGATTCTAGACCATTCTGAATAACCAATAAGCTACCTTACATTTATTATTTTATGGATGAATTTATCATTGAAATTTGCGACATTAGGAAAAAAGCAATTTTATAATTTCATGATTTGTGATATTAACTTTATTAACTGAACACATAATAGGTATTCAATAAATTTCTTAATTACTTAGCTTCAATATAGCAGGTCAAATCAAATATCCAGCTATCTATTAACTACTAATAGTAAATGCCCAATATAAAGTAATTTAGGGACTTCCCTGGTGAACCAGTGGCTAAGACTCTGCACTACCAATGCTGAGGTCAGGGAGTGAGTGAAAGTCACTCAGTCATGTCCGACTCTTTGCAAGCTCATGGATTATACAGTCCAAAGGAATTCTCCAGGCCAGAATACTGGAGTGGGTAGCCGTTTCCTTCTCCAGGGGATCTTCTCAACCAGGGATCGAACCTAGGTCTCCTGCATTGCAGGCAGATTGTTTACCAGCTGAGCCACTAGGAAAGTTCAAGAATACTGGAGTGGGTAGCCCATCCCTTCTCCAGTGGATCTTCCTTACCCAGGAAGCAAACCGGGGTCTCCTGCATTGCAGGTGGATTCTTTACCAACTGAGCTATCAGGGAAGCCCCAGGGGTCAGGGAACTAGATCCCAATGCCACAACTAAGAATTCACACGCCACGACCAAAGAACCCACATGCCTCAACAAAGATGAAGACCCTACATGTCACAACCAAGACTCAGTGCAGCCAAATAAATAAATAATATTGATTAGCTTCTACAGTAAGAGTTTTTCTAACCTGTCAACACAGATATTATAAAAGAAATCAATTAAATTAAGGAATTTCCATTCATTTCATCAAAAGAAATTCAAAAAAATAATTGTGAGATGAATGCTTTCTACATTTTGTTTTATTAGAAAACACAGCTCAAAGAGCTGTGGGTAGAGATTACTATTCAGCTCAGCTATGTGTTCAAGAAACAAAGCCCGAGTCTAGTCACTCTTAACTTAGCTGTCCTCTATAACCTAATGAAGCAACTTCATTGTTGCCCCTCAACATCATGGAACAATTTCAGTGTTAAGTGATACACAGTATGTTTTCCCCAAGATTTTAAACATGTTGAGTAGTCACTCTGTTCTTTACCTTATCAGATTTCTGTTGTGAATCTAGCCAAAATTTTATGACTAACACATATTTCTAAGCCAGCATCTAATCAGAATTATGTAAGCTATAATACAATGTAACTCAAACCAAAGTATTTTAAAAACCAAAACACGGATCTTCCCAAAGTGGTATCTGTTAGTAAAACCAATATGTGTGTTTAGTTAAATCTATTCTTTATACCAGATGTATACTGATTTCAAAGTCAATGTACTTTAAGTGAATCTCCAAAATGCTTCTCTTAACCACATTTTTATGTTCTAAGCATGATACATTATTTAAATGATACTCTATTACTGACTATGTGGATGCAAGAGGATTCTAGAAGAACACAGAGTCATTGAAAATTAAAGGTATTCTGTATCAACCAGGATCAGCACTTAATAAAAATAGACACACATGATATACACACCCCCAAGAAAAGCAATTCTCCACACATCCCATTTAATCCCACAAAATAGATAGTCAAACAATGAATCTATTCACCACTGAATAAATAGGAAGAAACACAAAATAGCTCTTTATATTTCACAGGAGAGTTTTGGATCCTATAACCTCATTTCTTTTACCCTCTTTTTAACCAGTTCCTATCATTTGAATACTACTCAAAAGGTTAGAAAATTTGCAAAAGATGAAACATTTTATAGTTTTTAAATTTTTTTTTTTAAGATAGTGTGTGTACTTATCTAACTGTGGAGGAATTACTGATCATCTGTTATATACCAGACACTGTCTTAGGCTCTTTATCTCATTTGAATCTCTGTGCCTCAGATGGTAAAGAATCTGCCTGCAGTGCGGGAGACCCAGGTTCGAACCCTTAGTCGGGAAGATCCCCTGGAGAAGGAAATGGCAACTCACTCCAGTATTCTTGCCTGGAGAATTCCATGGACAGAAGAGTCTGGCAGACTACAGTCCATGGGGTCACAAAGACTCTTACATGATTTAGCAACTGAACAACAAAATTACAAGAGTTCAGGTCTCCCACCTCTTAATCTCACACCTCTTACTTACTCCTAAGAACACTTCCCTTGACCTCTCATTCCTGGCATAGATATCCACGCGTTTTTGCTATAATTTTTGTACTGCCTTTTTAGTGACGGGTCTCCTCACTCGAATTTCAGCATAGCTATCAGTTTGGTAGGTCTTCCTCAACAAATTCAGGGAGATAATTAGTCCTCTTGGGAGCTGGTTTAAGTAACTATTTTCTCATTTCCCCCAAGGAGAGAAAGAAAACGAAAGCGTTAGCCACTCAGTCATGTCTTATTCTTTGCGACCCCATGGACTGCAACCTGCCAGGCTCCTCTGTCCATGGGATTCTCCAGGCAAGAGTACTGGAGTGGGTAGCCATTCCCTTCTCCAGGAGACCTTCCCAAACTAGGGATAAAACCTGCGTCTCCTGCATTGCAGGCAGATTCTTTACCATCTGAGGAGAGTGTAAGAGAATGAAAGTAATTTATTACATTCAAAGGACGTCTCAGGACATTAGGACTTAATTCCCTCTCAGGATCCTATTGAGAAGGCTAGTAAAGTGTCTTCTATTTAGCCTATGTCTACTCTACATATTTCCCAGGATCATAACATTTTCATATTGTCAGTATTTTAAGATACCTCTGGATTTTGTTTTTGTCCTTTTATATCTATTCCCTGTCACTTAATCAGTACAGCCCTTTTACTCATAGTCTTTGGAGAGTCTTGTGACAAGATGCAAAAGAGAAGATATCCGTAATTCCCAGAACTGGAGAGGACTCCATAGAGACAACAGCTCTTGGCAACAAAATGAAGAATGAGGACTGTGGACAAGAAAGCTTTCCCTGTTCTTCCCCAGAAAAGGAAGTAACTTCTGAGCTCTGAACTGAAGGGGGGGGCAGCTATTGCCTATGAAAGCAGAGGAGCTTCGCAGCCTGGATTCCAGACACTGCACTTGTGTGTAAGCAAAAACTGAGGGAAAAAATAGTGGTATTAATAGGCAGGCAGGGCTATTGGAAAGTTTGTAAAATGTCTTAGCACCCCAAATGTAATCTGGAAGCCAGAGGAAGCCTCGGGCTCTGAAGGGGCCATGCAGGCCAATAGAAAGGATGTCCCATCACTGAAGACTGTGGACATTCAACCAGTAACTCCCTCACCTACTGTCTGCAAATCCCAAGTCTTAAAGCCATATAAAATGCCAGAACTCAAGCATAACTTTGGGGAGCAAGGACATGAAACTCTAGAAAGAGGCAAGGTTAAGTTTCCTATCAGTAGAACAGAATGAGGGCTCAAAGTAAACACAGAAACCAACTAAAGAAATACTCAAATTTTGCACCAAGACATACCCCTGTTGGCCTTCAAAGAAATCCCATAATGTTACAAGGGCAGATCTATTTGTTTACTTTTCTCTTATGATTAAATTACAACTTACACAAGTAGGTTGCCATGTCTGGTAAGAGACAGGCCTGAGATCTAAGGCTTCCTGGTTTAATTTATATGCTATCTACATTCTGAAAAACAACTTTGCTCTGGTAAAGTTAACTCACCAGGGAAGATTCAGCTTTTAATTTCCAATAACTCTCAATCAAATGATTTATTTGCTAGAAGTTTATAAAAATGAAATGAATAAGTGGACCAAATTTGTAAACTTCAAATAATGACCATAATGAAGAAACAGCATCATTTGTAATTAAATAGACACTTCCTTTTTTCCAACAGACAAAATCTAAGTGTTAGCAATATATTGATAATGCATTATCTTTAGTGTGTCATTTCAGTATTTTGAAGGTCACTAGGTTCATGAAATTCTGTTTTATATGACCCAAAACAATGACACTGATAGAAATTTCTACCCCATTGGTCACAGAGGTAGTGGATCTCTGCTATTGATCTATGATGTTTACATATTCAGAAGTATTTTAAAGTTTATGTATGCCTGTTAATATTTGCTCAGCATGTACAATGTCTTGCTATATTTGAGAACAGAAAATGTATGTACATATCACGACCTAAGCTTACAGAACAGCATTTTATTAAGCACAGTTTAAATTCATACACATTGAATACATCATTTATGCACTGAGAATATGCAAAATAACTGTTTAGTTTAGATTAGGTTAATTGGGAAAAGGTTTCCGGAGGAAATTAATTACCATTTCCATTTTGAAGTAGTTGATAGATATAAGCAACGAGGAGAATATACACAGAGAGGGATGGAATTGAAGACGTGATTTATGGCAGGTTCAGTTGGCAAACTACTCCTCTGAGAAGTATCCATCCACTCTTTTATTCAACAGACATGCACTGAAAAAGTTTATACTGAGAACAGTGTTAAGCACTGAGGATACAAGGTCATGTAACACAGCATTCCTATCTTCAAGCTTATAGTTTCACAGAAGAGATAGGAAAGTAAAAATACACTAGAACACAATAAAAAAAATTGTTTTTAAAGAGTCAATTCATTTCCCAGGGTTGTAGGACACAGGTAGGAAACAGAAATGAAATTAGGATAAAGGGTTTTGGAGGGTCTAGTGAGGATTAGTGGAGAAGGCAATGGCACCCCACTCCACTACTCTTGCCTGGAAAATCCCATGGATGGAGGAGCCTGGAAGGCTACAGTCCATGGGGTCGCTGAGGGTCGGACACGACTGAGCGACTTCACTTCCACTTTTCACTTTCATGCATTGGAGAAGGAAATGGCAACCCACTCCAGTGTTCTTGCCTGGAGAATCCCAGGGACGGGGGAGCCTGGTGGGCTGCCGTCTATGGGGTCGCACAGAGTCGGACACGACTGAAGCGACTTAGCAGCAGCAGCAGCAGCAGTGAGGATTAGCTAATAATAGTAAATACTCTCTGTCTCCTTCTTCCTTCATCAAGCTTCTCTAGAAAGAGATCTGCATTTGTTGCCTCAACACCACCTTGCAATCTGGCTTCCATGCCTGTGGTTCTAGTATTCTATACAATCCGAAGTCCTCAATGACCCCTGGTGGCAGAATCCCTGGGTCTTTGCTCAGTTGTCATTCTCTAGAGTGACTCCTTCTTTAACCGCTACCTTCCATTCCAGAATATTTCCTTTGCATGCTTTCCTGTCACCCTTGAGACCCCCCAAGGTCTCACCTAACTCTCCTTCCATTCCCCACCTCCTCACTGTAGGCATTCCTCAAGTTCTGCACTCCATCATTGTCCCTTCTCTCTTCACATGTGAGCTCTCTCCTCTGGTAACGTCACCCAGCCACATGAGCTCCATTGCACATGGATAATTCCAAACTCCATTTTTAGAATCCTCACTTTTCCTCAGGTCCTCCAGTATCTAGAATTTGATTGAGGAAATTCTACTTTGATACATGATCTTGGTACTTAGATATCAATCACATTTTTAATTTTCTGTATTTTATGATGCTTTGACATCTGGAGCCTTGCTGATTTGAAAGACACTATCCCTCCCAGGGCTAACTCATCTCAAGAGATAGCAAACGACTTACCAGTGAGCATGCCTTTTCTGTGCAAACCAACCAACTCCAGGTTCACACTCTAATCTGTCTCTTACCAGGCTCCGGCTGCCCGGGATACTATTCCCCTGCCCTAAATCGCATGGCCAGAGGAGCCTGACGGACTACAGACCACGGGGTCGCAAAGAGTTGGACATTACTTAGCAACTGAGAACACACACCTGCATGTATGCCCTAAATCATCCCAAGGCCAGGTGCTAGACAACTAGAGACAATTAACTATATTCAAGCTAATAAATCCTAGCCTCCTCAGCTGCTCACCTTGCCTCTCCCATTCCTTTCCTCAAAAGACTACAATAGAGGCTTTTGCCCAGGCTCTCCCCTCACTTCTTCTGCCTCCTGATCAACCCTGCTCTTTTACCATACAGATCTGAGTGGGCTTCCCAGGTAGCTCAGTGGGTAAAGAACCTGCCTGCAACCCACAGGAGACATGGATTTGATCCCTGGGTCAGGAAGATCCCCTTAGAGAAGGAAATAGCAACCCAATCCATTATTCTTGCCTGGGAAATTCCATGGACAGTGGAGCCTGGTGGGCTTCAGTCCACGGGGTTGCAAAGAGTTGCACGCAATTGAGCACAGCACACCTGAGTGACACACCATAATTCCTGCCTCTAGAAACCTATGAGTACAAAAGTTTTCCTTCATAATGATCATCCCCATATCTGGGTGTCTTACCATACATGATTAAAACAAATCCAGAGTATGTTTTGAAACATAATTGAACCTATGTTTCTGAAAAGAAACTTTACATCCTCCAATGCTTTTATATCACTATCATGATCCTTAAAGCCAATAAGAGTCAAACCTTCAAAGCCATTTTCAGCATTTCCCTCTCTCTTGTCACATACAGTTTACCACTTGTACAACTTCAGAACTTATCTCTACACAATTATACTTGCCTCCTTTCTATTGCCACAGCCCTGATGTGATCGTCCACTCTCTCTCACTGAGATTATTATAATAGCCTCCCAACCAAGCCTCCCATTCTCTGCCTCTCCCAGATCCAACCTATCCTACAAAATGGGACCAGATTTATTTTCCAAAAGTCAGTCCCAATCACGTTGCCTGCCTATCCAAAAATCTACACTGACTCCTCATTCATGGTTCACTGTGTAAAAATTATATCCTTCAAAAGATATATTCCAAGAGACTGAAGACCAAAAGAAATCAATTGTTTTTTTTTTCCTTAAAAGCTAAAGGAAAAAAAATCCAGAATTAATTGAACGAATATCGTTAGTATCTATTGCCATTCTCCATTTTTGTTAAAATATTGCATTACCATAAACGGAACACAATTATATATACCAATAATAATCATATATCACCAATCACATACTGAAGACAGAGGTAGAAACATTTTGTTAAGGATGATCAGAAAGTGACACTGTTAGGGGTAAGAGGTCAGAGCATCTCCTACCTTTCCTGGTTATGAAGTCTTAAAGAGTGATTTTTGGGTTTTGTCCATGTTCACTGATTCCACATTTCTAGGAAAACTGTTATTCTTCTTGAGTGTGAACTTTTTATCCCAGAGTCTAGAGGTAATCTTGCACTCAAATATTAATACCATAGACCTAGTTCAAAGTTTATATTATAATCTCAAAACAGGGGAACATCTGTTCACATGAAAATGAATAATGGCCTGTGATACAGTCTTCCAGAGGAGTGTAGATCAACAACAGGTTCTAGCTAACAATTTGTCCGTGTTGGCTTGACAATAAAACCACACATAGTAATATGGTAATGCTTAAGTCCATTAAAGCAGGAAACATGCATATGCTTATATAGTATATGTTATAAAAGAAATCCCTACAACCAAGCTAGACATTTGTTTCCCTTTTTCCTTGGTATTCATTTTTTTCCCCTAGCCAGACAGAGGGTGGTATTGGTTATAAATAATTTGTGGTAAAGCTTTGCCTTTTATAAGAGAATGAGAAATACATGATAAACAATGTATAAGCTATGATGTATGCAGAGCACATTCCAGATTGAAAAGAACAAAACATGTCCCACCATCTCCCCCATCCCAAGTTCAAAGATTTGTGCATTACTGTAACAAACTACTGTTGTGCAGAGTTGTCGCATGATGTTACTAAGTGAGAGAGAGTCGCACTGTGAGAATAAAGTAGAAATCTATGATATAGAATTGTTCCAAAGGCTGGTGATGCCTGGATCTGTCCTGAGGTATTTGATGCTCCAAATATTTTCAAAGGGGCCCTCAACATCAGTACAGGTTCCTGTCTGCCATTTCAGTATTTTGTGATCACTCCTTGGGGTGTGCTAAGGAATTTCACAGTCAAAACAATTGTTTGACCATATGGTTACTATCTCAGAAAATACAAACTAAAAATTCAAATCAACTAAAGTGAAAAATTTAAAGCAGCAGGCATTTGAGTATAGTTTTTTCCAAATGATATTTTACAATGATTGCATATCATAAAGGCAGAACTCACTTGAGTGAAGAAAAATATGAGACTTCTCTCATGATTATTATGTGCACTACTGGTGATTTTATTTATTAATGTAGAGTATTTCTCTTATTTCAGCAAGCTGTCTTATCCTATCTTAAAAGACAGATTTATATTGATTCATATTTTAAAAGAAGACGGAAGGAGGGGTGGAAGGAAGAAAAAATGGAGGGAGGGAGGGAAGGAGATGGGAGGGAGGTAGAAAGAAAGGGAGAGATATCATTATACCAAAATAATAAAAACAGGTTTGTCCCTATTTGTAAAATTTAATTAACATCAATCCATTTAATTTTATTGAGCACTTTGCATTGTGAAAAATTATATACAGTAAAGGTAAGTGAAATAAAAACTGAAATCATCATTTTTCCCTTCAAAGTTTAGCCTGGAAATTGGAGAGACCTACAGAAAAGTGGAAAGAAATTCTACTGTATAGGGTAATCAGCATAAGGTGAAAGTCCCATGAAGCACAGAAAAGGGACAATAAGGATTTCTGGGCAACGGGCTCCCTGAGACTAGTTTCTAAGAACATGAAAAAGCTGACCTGGTGAGCAGAGAAGAAGGTGGGCTTTTCAGGCAAGGGAGAAGCAAGCACAAAGCCTGGAACTGTATGTGAGAGAGGGGGCACTTGCAGGCATGGTGGGTGGGTGATAAGTCTTCGAGGAAGTTCAGGTCTTGGACTGAGAGCACTGTCCCTCAAAGTACATGAGGACTGCCTAGGACAAGTTCCTCAGTGCATATCCCACAACCACCCACGCATGCTTTCAGATCAGATCTGAAGTGGTTATGACCCCTCCAAGGTATTAAGATCACCGGAGAAGCTTTTTTTAAAAAAAATCCTTCCTCAGTCCCAGCCTCAGAGATTTTGACCCAATGGACCTCAGCTGGATTCTGAGCACACTATCTCCCCAGACAAGTCTAATGTTCAACCAAGGTCAAGGATCAACAGTGGGGCAGCTGCATTTTAACAAGCTCCCAGGTGATTCTGATGCTCATTACCTTTCTATAATTGTGCCCTAAGGTTCGGTGCAGCACAAGTTAAGCGATATTCACCACAGCAATTGTCCTCAAAGTATAGTCTCTGGACCATCAGCGTCAACATGGCCTGGGCTGTTGTTAACAATTCAAATTCTTCAACCCCAATCTAGAATGACTGGATGAGGAACTGCAGGGGGTGAGTCCAGCAACTTGTGCTATTACAACCCTGCAGGAGATTCTGATAGACTTCAGTTTAAGAACCACTCAATGAAGAGAAACTGTTGTTTTGAGTGTGCAAGTTGTGTGGCAAGGGGGAAAGGAGGGCAGGCTCCTCAGTCCATGAGATTCTCCAGGCAAGAATATTGGAGTGGATTGCCATTTCCTCCACCAGGGGATCTTTCCAACCCAGGAATCAAACCCACATCTCTTATGTCTCCTGCATTGGCAGGTGGGTTCTTTACCATAGTGCCACCTGGCAAGCTCACAGCGGTAAGCCTAGTGTGAGAAACAGCATCGTTATGGATGGGTTGGTTTTCTCATGAGGGAATGGGCTGGCAAGCTCTATTTAGAGCAGAGAAAAACATATCAGGATACAGAGTCATGTGAATTAATTCAGCCCAAAAGCCAGTAAACTTTGGATATGACTTTGACCACACTCTTTATCTTCTTATTTGGGCAGCTTCAATATTTTTATAGAATAGATTTCTCGACTTGGCTACAGATATAACATCCCTTCAGTACACAGAATATTACAAAAAAAAAAAAGTGACCTAGAAGGAGCAGCTACCTCTAGCTTAAATGTATGTTCAGACCAAATCCATGTTATAAATACTAGTTTGGAAATTGCAGCACATAATTCTTAATTTGAGCAGACCTCCCCAAATAAACCTAATGGGAATATGGGGCCATAGCCTGAGTTTTTCCAAGGAGATCGATGTATTTTAAAATGTAAAATTTCTCTTATGTTTAGAGGTAATGCTGCCTATTTACGTTATATTAAATAACAACTCAGTAGTTCTGGGGAGCACCTGTGATTAAACATATTATTTTTGCATTTAATATATAAATATTCACATTAGTAGGATAAAAAAAAGACCAGAAGAACCTTACATTCACTTCATGTTTTGCCATAAAATAAGTTCACATACAGTTTCACAACCAAACTGAGAAGGAAAATTTTTACATTTTTCAGAACTTGTTTCAGAATAATGGATAAATGATTGAGAACCTGTGGTATATCTTCCTTAAAGGAGTTTTCAATCCTATTAGGTTACTAAATCCAAAATCCTCACATCTAATGAGCAGGGTCCAAAAAAGCATTTAAGTCCATTTGCTCAAATCATAGAAGGGCATAAATTATTTCAAACTCTGCTATCACACTTTAGATTTGTATTGATAATACAAAAACATGTGTATGAGTGATGGTTTCTATTGTGATGATTTTAAGCTATTGGTATGAAACACTGTCAAGTGAGAATAAAATGTAATTCACCAACTTACTTAAAAAGTGTTTTCCAGGGTTGATAGAAAAGTTAGAGTAAGTCATTTGTTTGTAAATTAAAGAAAATAAGACTTCAAAAAAAATCACTTTAATTTTAGCTCCTAAAAACTGTTAAAAGGTAATCACTGGGCATAATTCTAGCACACTCACTCTTTTTTTTTTTTTTTGAGCTGGTTTAGAAGAGAAAGCTCTTCAGAACCTGCCAGGGCCCCAAGCACTATAATACTTGGTTGAGGAATAGGGCAGTCAGATGGATGGATGCAAACATTTCACATGATCAAAACGGAAGAAAGAGTGTGCTAGGATTTCCTTGGTATTATTATGGATAATGTTCCTAGCTAGTTACATTTTGGACTTGCTCATCTATCTACCGCCACTGGAGAAGGGATAGGCTACACACTTCAGTATTTTTGGTCTTCCCTTTGTGGCTTAGCTGGTAAAGAATCTGCCTGCAATGCACGAGACCTGGGTTCAATCTCTGGGTTGGGAAGATCCCCTGGAGAAGGGAAAGCCTACCCACTCCAGTATTCTGGGCTGGAGAATTCCAAGGACTTTACAGTCCATGGAGTTGCAGAGTCAGACACGACTGACCAACTTTCACAACTATACACTTATGTTCAGAATAAGGTGAGGTAAGGTAAGGTGAAGTCGCTCAGTCGTGTCCGACTCTTTGCAACCCCATGGACTGTAACCTACTAGGCTTCTCCGTCCATGGGATTCTCCAGGCAAGAATACTGGAGTGGATTGCCATTTCCTTCTCCATATGTTCAGAATATCTTTGTGATAATTGTGTAGGAATCTCATAGGCATTTATTCACTCATGAACCTTTATTTATTAAAGTATGATTGTGTGCCAGAAAGAGTACTAGGCCCTGGAGATACAATGGGGAATGAGAAGGCTTGCTGCTGCTGCTAAGTCACTTCAGTCGTGTCCGACTCTGTGTGACCCCATAGACGGTTTAGTTTTCTGTTTATAATACAGTGGAGAGATGTAAACTGTCCTGCAGGAAATGAATTGAAGTTAGAAAAAAAAAAAAAAATAGAGGTTTTTTTGGTTGCCACAGACATCACATTTTTTAAACTTGCTCTGCATGCCTTGACATGATTTGGGATTTTTACCTTTGGATGAGGTGAGCACAGAATGCAGATAATAAAAATAACTACCATTTATTAAGGATTTTGTACCAGGCCCTTTGCTAAAGCTCAGCTACATAATTATTTCATATTATCCTCACAACAACTTTATTAGGCAGGTAAAATTATTGTTCCTAATTTACGGCTTAGAAAACCAAAGATCAGAGAGGATAAAGAACATTTTCACACAACTAACTACAGGCCTGTGCATGCATGCTAAGTTGCTTCAGCCATGTCGGACTCTGTGACCTTCAGGCCCCTGTCCATGGGATTCTCCTCGCAAGATTACTAGAGTGAGTTGCCATGACCTACGCCAGAGAATCTTCCTGACCCAGGTATTGAACCTGTGTCTCTTAAATCCCGTGCATTGGTAGGCAGGTCTCTTACCACTAGCACCACCTGAGAAGCCCAAGTATAGGCCTGTGCTGTGCTGTGCTTAGTTGCTCAGTCATGTTCAACTCTTTGAGACCCCATGGACTACAGTCCTCCAGGCTTTTCTGTCCATGGAGATTTTCCAGGCCAGAATACTGGAGTGGGTTTCCATGCCCTCCTCCAGGGTATTTTCCCAACCCAGGGATTGAACCCAGGTCCCCCACATTGCAGGCTGATTCTTTACCAACTGAGCCACCAGGGAAGCCCATGTACAGGCCTATAATCCCCTAATTATTATTCCAAAATCCAAAAAGCTCTGTAAACCAAATATGTTTTTCATAGTCACTTAGCATCAAATCCTATGCTGAACTATATAGAGTCTTTATATTTCTCACTTAGGAAATTTCCTACATTCAAACAATTCCTTACAGAAATAGCAATGTACTTGATTAAGGAGTACAGTCTAGAGCCTGCTGGGATTATTATATAATATATAATATATGCACTGTATTATCTTTCTTAAATAAGAATAATTATAATTTATGACAGAGAAGGCAATGGCAACCCATTCCAGTACTCTTGCCTGGAAAATCCCATGGATGGAGGAGCCTGGCAGGCTACAGTCCATGGGGTCGCTAAGAGTTGGACACAATTGAGCAACTTCTCTTTCACTTTTCACTTTCATGCTTTGGAGAAAGTGAAAGTGAAGTCGCTCAGTCATGTCCAGACTCTTTGCGACCCCATGGACTTTAGCCTAACAGGCTCTTCCATCCATGGGATTTTCCAGGCAAGAATACTGGAGTGGGCTGCCATTTCCTTCTCCAGGAGATCTTCCTGACCCAGGGATTGAACCCAGGTCTCCCGCATTGTTGGGAGACGCTTTACCATCTGAGCCAGAAGGAAATGGTAACCCACTCCAGTATTCTTGCCTGGAGAATCCCAGGGACAGAACAGCCTGGTGGGCTGTTGTCTATGGAGTCGCACAGAGTCGGACACAACTGAAGTGACTTAGCAGCAGCAGCAGCATAATTTATGAAACACATCTAAGTATCTTAGGTAAGAAAAGTGGAATTCTAGCTTATTCATCTCCAGGCTATTCTCACCAACAAATCCTCAGAAACTTTTTTAACAAGCCTGTGGTACTCAGGTGCCATGTAATTTATCATCAAACATAGAAGGCACTATTAATAATTACTCAGGGGCAGTGAATGAAAATTAGGACTATTTCAGGCAAATCAGGATGTATATAGGCCACCCCACTTTAGTGGCCATGTGGCCACTAAAAAAATATAAATGCCCATTAATTATGGTGAAATCTCTGCATCTCATCTGGACAGAATTTGCCACTTCAAGGAATGTGAGGACCTCTACTATAATCTTTCAGAAGCTTTTAAGAAAGTGCTTAGGTTTTAGAAAGCTCCCTCTGGCCTAATGTGGATGCCCCATGAGTGTGAAAGTAAGTATAGCTACAAGGAGGTTATAATTTACATTAGGCAGAATGTGATAAAAACTCAAAAGAATGGGTACAGCTTACACTCAATGGAAAGCAATCAATAGATTTTCCATTGTATGATCAATTGAATATGGGAGATAATTGAGAACTCAGGACAATTCCCAGTTTTATGACTTGGAAACCTGAAACATGACTTTTTGAAATAGGGACCACAAGAAACATTAGCAGCTGTGTGGAAAATAGCCTGAGACTGTCAATTTTGAGGTGTCTGTGAAATATTTCAAACTCTACTAGCAGAAAACTTTAAATATAATTAGGTAAGAAACTAACCCAAATCCACAAGGACCTAGCACAATGCTTTAAACATGGCTGATGCTAAATCAAGATTTTTGTCTATTGTCTGCAAGTATTCCTGAGGTTTTGATTTCCCAGAATATTTAGCCCTAGTCAGGGATTATTTATCTATTAACTTAAACATGTTGATTTTAAATCTGGCCTGGTTTTACAGGTAGAGTCCTTTTTATTTGCCTGTTTTCCTTTTTTTTATTATTCTTTAATTGGAGGAAAATTGCTCTACAGTGTTATGCTGGTTTCTGCCATACAACAATGCAATTCAGCTATAATATATACTACCAAGTGTAAAACAGATAGCTGGTAAGAAGTTGCATAACACAGGGAGCCCAGCCAAGTAGTCTTAATTTGCTTTTTCTAAATGATCCTTTCTAGCAAGGTAGTCCCTTTCTACTAGTACTGACCAATGGATACATTGGCAAAATTTTGTGTTCTAACTCAGGCTTCACCTTCCTGTCATTTAAGTAAGTCTCTAATGCCAGAAAATTTTGACCCTCCTTATATATCTGACAAAGTAAATCTATCAAGATAAATTATAAACGACTGAACTGGGTAGGGGGAAGACTGTTAGATGTTCTATCTCACACACTTCCAGTTGTCTCTACATGTCATTGTTTTATGAAATATTTTACAACTCCAATCACAGAAAATTAATAGAAATTCCAAAGATCCTTGTCTACAGAAATGCAAATGATCTGTGTCTAGTGAAAATGTAATTGATTATTGCCCTATTAATATACACCAGTTTTACATCTATTTGTAAATTGATTACAGCATTCCTGGTTGCCTAAACATGTATGTTGCTTAAGTTTCCCTTTGAACAATGTATGACATCTTTCTGCTTCCTTAATTAGTTAGTGAGTTAAATAAAATCTTCAAGACATTCATTTCATATTTGTAGGAGTAACAAGTTTGCAATTATTTAAAAATTCTTTTTACAAATAATAATGATGAAAGTGTGGTTTAATAAGAACTTACTCTGTGCCTTCATACATTTTATATTTTAATTGTCACAAATACACTGTCTGATATTTTCTAGTATTATTATTATTATTTTACCGATAAGGAAACTTAAGCTTTACAAGGGCAAGTGGTTTGCCTGAACTCACACAGCCTGCCTAACTCCACAGCCAAGGTTCGCATACACTATGATACACTATCTTAGATATTTACCAATATTGACTACAAAATTTATCAGAAGTCTCAATAATAAAACTATAAATTTAAATATATTCCTGATTTTTAAACATGATACATATAACAGAATGCCTATGACTATATTAATATTTTTCAAAAAGAAAGTGATTGTACAATTACAATATTTGACTTACTACTGGATTACAGGAAAAAATTCAAAATACAATGCCCTTCCTGAGCTAATGCCTGTATCTTGGTGACTATAACTAGAGCTCTTTTCCACTAACTCCTGTGCTGTGAGCACATTGAAAATACAAAGCTCTTGACATTTACACTCATATTATTTTCTTGGCCTAGCCTGAATGCTTTCCCCAGTTTGCACCTCAGAAATACCTATTCATACTTTAAAACTGAAAATAAGCATCACTTCTTCATGATGCATTCCCTGACTTTCTCATTGCCCTTATGTTCCAGCAGCATCCCATACTATAGCAAACTTTGCTATAGTATGACATTGCCTTTCGATTATCTGTGTAGTTGTTTATTTTTAACCACTTTGGGAAGAAAAAGATTGGATTTTTTTTTTTTTTTAAAATCTTAAAACTTAGACCAGTACTTGGTGCTCAAAAAATGTTAATGAATGAATTAACTGAAATGATAAGATTTCTTTTTCTTCCCTTTAAGCTATCATTATGTTCTTAGAAACAACCATCATTTTATCGATCTTCTCTAAAGAGTTCAGTTCAGTTCAGTTCAGTGGCTCAGTCGTGTCCGACTCTCTGTGACCCCATGAATCACAGCATGCCAGGCCTCCCTGTCCATCACCAACTCCCGGAGTTCACTCAGACTCGTGTCCATTGAGTTAGTGATGCCATCCAGCCATCTCATCCTCGGTCGTCCCCTTCTCCTCCTGCCCCCAATCCCTCCCATCATCAGAGTCTTTTCCAATGAGTCAACTCTTCACATGAGGTGGCCAAAGTACTCTAGTTTCAGCTTTAGCATCATTCCTTCCAAAGAAATCCCAGGGCTGATCTCCTTCAGAATGGACTGGTTGGATCTCCTTGCCGTCCAAGGGACTCTCAAGAGTCTTCTCCAACACCACAGTTCAAAAGCATCAATTCTTCAGTGCTCAGCCTTCTTCACAGTCCAACTCTTACATCCATACATGACCACAGGAAAAACCATAGCCTTGACTAGACAGACAATAGTCAGCAAAGTAATGTCTCTGCTTTTGAATATGCTATCTAGGTTGGTCATAACTCTTCTTCCAAGGAGCAAGCGTCTTTTAATTTCATTGCCTAAAGAGTAATGCAGGTTTAAGAGCCACCAAGTTACAAAGCAACAAAAAAGCCTTTATCTCTGCCCTTAGGATCCTTTCTTACCCTTTCCTATTATTTCTCCAGAAATTATTATTTTCTGTTAAAATGCTATACATCTCATCCACTGTCACTCCCTTCTCCTCCAGCCCTCAATCTTTCCAAGAATCAGGGTCTTTTGAGGGAAAATTATTTTTTCTCCCTTACACTGAAAATAGGAAGCAACTTTTGTTGAACTTGGTGAGTCAGCTTCCATCTTTTATACAATGTATAAATTAGAGATACCAAAGGAACATTTCATGCAAAGATGGGCACAATAAAGGACAGAAATGGTATGGACCTAACAGAATTAGAGATATTAAGAAGAGCTGGCAAGAATACACAGAAGAACTGTATAAAAAAGATCTTCACAACCCAGATAATCATGACATTGTACAGGAGGCAGTGATCAAGAACATGCCCAAGAAAACAAATGCAAAAAGGCAAAATGGTTGTCTGAGGAAGCCTTACAAACACCTGAGAAAAGAAGAGGAGCTAAAGGCAAAGGAGAAAAGGAAAGATATACTTATTTGAATGCAGAGTTCCAAAGAATAGCAAAGAGAGATTAAAAAAAAAAAAACTTCCTCAGTGATCAATGTAAAGAAATAGAGGAAAACAACAGAATGGGAAAGACTAGAGAACTCTTCAAGAAAATTAGAGATACCAAGGGAAATTTTCATGCAAATATGGGCACAATAAAGGACAGATATAGTATGGACCTAACAGAAGCAGAAGATATTAAGAAGAGGTGGCAAGAATACACAGAAGAACTATACAAAAAAGATCTTCATGGCCCAGATAACCAAAATAGTGTGATCACTCACCTAGAGCCAGATATCCTGGAATGTGAAGTCAAGTGGTCCTTAGGAAGCATCACTATGAACAAAGCTAGTGCAGGTGATGGAATTCCAGTTGAGCTATTTCAAATCCTGAAAGATGATGCTGTGAAAGTGCTACACTCAATATGTCAGCAAGTGTGGAAAACTCAGCAGTGGCTACAGGACTAGAAAAGGTCAGTTTTCATTCCAATCCCAAAGAAAGGCAATGCCAAAGAATGCTCAAACTACCGCACAATTGCACTCATCTCACATGCTAGTAAAGTGATGCTCAAAGTTCTCCCAGCCAGGCTTCAACAGTACACAAACCGAGAACTTCCTAATGTTCAAGCTGGATTTAGAAAAGGCAGAGGAACCAGAGATCAAATTGCCAACATCTGCAGGATCATCGAAAAAGTAAGAGAGTTCCAGAAAAACATCTACTTCTGCTTTATTGACTATGCCAAAGCTTTTGGCTGTGTGGACAACAACAAACTCTGGAAAATTCTTAAAGAGGTGGGAATACCAGACCACCTGATCTGCCTCTTGAGAAACCTGTATGCAGGTCAGGAAGCAGCAGTTAGAACTGGACATGGAACGACAGACTGGTTCCAAATAGGGAAAGGAGTACATCAAGGCTGTATATTGTCACCCTGCTTACTTAACTTATATGCAGAATACATCATATGAAATGCTGGGCTGGATGAAGCACAAGATGGAATCAAGATTGCCAAGAGAAATATCAGTAACCTCACATATGCAGATGACACCACCTTATGGCAGAAAGTGAAGAAGAACTAAAGAGCCTCTTGATGAAAGTGAGAGAGGAGAGTGAAAAAGTTGGCTTAAAACTCAACATTCAGAAAACTAAGATCATGGCATCTAGTCCCATTACTTCATGGCAAATAGATGGGGAAACATTGGAAGCAGTGGCAGACTTTAATTTTTGGGGGCTTCAAAATCACTTCAACCATGGTGACTACATGGCTGAAGATGGTGACTGCAGCCATGAAATTAAAAGATGCTTGCTCCTTGGAAGAAAAGTTATGACCAACCTAGACAGCATATTAAAAAGCAGAGACATTGCTTTGCCAACAAAGGTCCATCCAGTCAAAGCTAGAGTTTTTCCAGCAGTCATGTATGGATCTGAGAGCTGGACTATAAAGAAAGCTGAGTGTTAAAGAATTGATGCTTTTGAACTGTGGTGTTGAAGAAGACTCTTGAGAGTCCCTTGGACTGCAAGGAGATCCAACCAGTCCATCCTGAAGAAAATCAGTCCTGAATATTCATTGAAAGGACTGATGTTGAGGCTGAAACTCCAATAATTTGGCCACTTGATGTGAAGAACTGACTGATTGGAAAAGACCCTGATGCTGGGAAAGATTGCAGGCAGGAGGAGAAGAGGATGACAGAGGATGAGCTGGTTGGATGGCATCACTGACTCAATGGACACGAGTTTGAGTAAACTCCAGGAGTTGGCAATGGACAGGGAGGCCTGGCATGTTGCAGTCCATGGGGTCACAAAGAGTTGGACATGACTGAGCAACGGAACTGAACTGAACTGAACAAATGAACACTTAATTAATACTACTTCTCTACGCCATTTAGAAGTAATGACACCATCAGTTCAGTTACGTCACTCAGTCGTGTCCAGCTCTTTGCAACCCCATGAATCGCAGCACACCAGGCCTCCCTGTCCATCACCAACTCCCGGAGTTCACTCAAACCAAACCAATAATGACATCAAAATTGATATCCCTAAACAGTTAGTAAGCTGCTTTTATTATTACTTCATTTTGTATTATTCTACTACAAGAATATAGTAATACTCAAGTGCTGTCATCAAGTTTACTAAATATACTAGATCTATATAATCTGTGCTAGTTAATTAAATGTTATCTATTTATTATTTTTGGTAGTAACATCTCAGTAGCACTTAAAACATGCTGAGCTTCACTGTCTGGGCAGACATTTTATTGTTTAGGATTATGTATGTGTCTCTAAAAAGACCAAAGTACACATTGAAAACCAATACAAGAACTGTGTTAAAGGGAACATGCATCAATCCACTGGGCAAATGGGAGCATATGGTGAAAATGATGCTTTATCCACACATCTGGTTTGCTAATAATATATGCGAGTAAGAGTATTCCAAAACATCTTCTCTATAACTACTCTACTTAAAGAATGTCCTTGGTTTATCCAGTGGGGGTGGATGGAAGCCTGTATGGAGTAATCACATTAACCATAGATTAGGGACACAAAAGTATGGCTTTTAAAATTTTATCAATCTCACCTTTAATGTCTATCGGTTTCAGTTTATGGACCAGAGACTAGATAGGAAAGGCCCTATCACATGATAACACTCCAAAAAGTACCCACCCACCGTGTTCTTTCTATGTATTTGTATATTCCTTTCATAAATGCCATAGTTTCTGGAAATAAGGGGAAAGTGATTTTTGAGGCATTACAATAAGCTCCAGCTCTCTGAATTTATTAATATAAGTTTGCATTTTAACATATTTTTCCTATAAATTCATCTTACTTTCAACTGTAAAAGAGTCACAAGAACACACTGACTTCAGGACGTATGGCATTAAGTGCACTAGAGAGTTTGGTACTGTCCCAGAGGATCAGGACATTTGGTGCAGAAGCCCTGTGCATAAACACTTCTTTATGAAGGAAATGAAATGGCCAGGTCTTGATGGGCTCTGTTCTTTCATACAAACAATGGCTGCACGTTCATGTGGAAAAAATAATGGAACACCTCCAATGGCACCTATCTCATAGTGTCCATGGTAGACAGTAATCATTATCTAAGTGACAGCTTATTATTAGGAAGTCACACTACAAAAAGAGCCCACATTCAAGTATCTAACATCTGGAACATTAACATGATTTTTGTAATTTAAGGTCTTTACCCACTAATATAAAAATGCAAATGTGAAATTTTGAAAGGAAACATTTCACTTATTAGTAGCTATCTTCAGGTTGGTGGAGTCTCAGTCCTGACAAAATGATGGTCAGAGAGTTAAAAGAAAATTTGGGTGGAGAGAGGAGGTACAAGAAGTTCAAAATGAACGTGGAACAAGGGAAAGCTAGTCTGATTAGTGACTCTATTTCAAATCTTGGAAACCGTAAAAGAGCTCTCATGTGTAGGAAATAACACCCATTCAGAGAAAGAAATATCATCACAGTCTCATTCAGTGTCCCAAGTAAGCACAGCATCAGCTTTGTGCCCAGAATTAATAATAAATACAGACAGACCCAATGAAAAGAAATCAGTGGGTCTAAAGAGAAACACGTCACTTTCTTCCCTCCTTCAGCCTCTTCATCACTCTTGTCTTCTTCCTTCCTTCTTGCTTTCTTTCCTTTCGTTCTTCACTATATATTCACTGGAGTTTAGAGGAAGTATATATTAGGTTGAAGCAAATATAATTACAGTTTTGGACCATGAACTTTAAAATCATTTTAACTAGGCTCAACGCATCTTTATTAACCAAAATGGGAACCATTACAATCAATACATTTTTGCCAACAAGAAATAAGTTTGCTTAATCCTGTAGCATTAAAATCCATGCTTCAGTAATCAGCAAACTCTTGGAAAGCATTTTCTGCCTCCTGCTGGTTGTGGAAGCATATTCCCCACAAAAAGTTGTTGAGATGCTTGAAGAAGTGATAGTTGGGTGGGAGAGGTCAGGTGAATATGGCAGATAAGGCAGAATTTTTTAGCCCAATTTGTCCAACTTTTGAAGCATTGATCATGCAATGTGCAGTCAGGTATTGTCATGGAGAAGAACTGGGCTCTTTCTGTTGACCAATGTTGGCTGCAGGCATTGAGGTTTTCAGGGCATCTCATCAATTTGCTGAGCATACTTCTCAGATATTGTGGTTTCTATGGGATTCAGAAAGCTGTAGTGGATCAGACTGGCAGCAGACACCAAATAGTGACCATGACCTATTTTGGGTTTGAGTTCAGCTTTGGGAAGAGGTTTGTGGCATCTTCTCAGTCCAGCCGCTGAGCTGGTCACTGCTGGTTGTCATATAAAATCCACTTTTCAGTCACATATCACAACCCAATCAAGAAATAGTTCTCGTTGTTGCATGGAAGACAACATTTCAAAATGACAATTTTTTGATTTGCAGTCAGCTCATGAGGCACCCACTTATTGAGCTTTTTCACCTTTCCAATTTGTTTCAAATGCTGAATGACTGTAGAATTGTTGATGTTGAGTTCTTGGGCAACTTCTTGTACAGTTCTAAGAGGATCAGGTTTGATGATTGCTCTCAATTGGTCATTGTCAACCACTGATGCCAGCCACTGCGACTCTCATCTTCAAGGCTCTCGTTTCCTTTGCATAATTCTTGAACCACCACTGCACTGTATGTTTGTTAAGAATTCCTGGGCTACTGATGTTGTGAGTTGTCTTTTCTGTTTTACAGACCATTTTGACCTCAAATGTAAGAAAATCACTCGAATTTGCTTTTTGTCTAACATCATTTCCATAGGCTAAAATAAATGGCAAGTAATGTCATTAGCAAAAAGACATAAAGAGAGAAATTCATATTAAAATGATAGATAATGTAACCACATTTATTTAGAATGCATTCCAACATCAAATGGCAAATTTCAACAATGCAAAAAACGCAGTTACTTTTGCACCAAACTAATAGTTGCTTCAGGCAGTTGTCTAAATCATATCAGTTTTTCAAGAGTAAATGTTTTGAATGCTGGTTTAGAGGTGTGCACAATGGGATGTTTTTGAATATCTAAAATTGTATAAACTAAAATGAAATTGTCAGGGGAGTGTGTAATTTCCTCAGTTCTGTCACGCCGCCACAGCAAAAATTTGAAGCAACAGAATGACCAGTGTTACAGCTCCATGTTACAGCTCAGTTTTATTTGGCAAACAAAGGAAAATACATCCTCGAGGCAAGAGAGTGAGCCAACCCAAAAGATGTGAAGAGAAGAGAAACGAAGCCCCCAGCTCAATTTTGACTCTTCTTTTTGTATGTTTTTTTCCTCCTCCACCTGAGCCTGCCCTGTGTAAACTGGCTAGCCAGGAGGGCTGTTTGTTTTACCTGAGGTTCTCACTCTGGTCCTCGAGCCTTCCTTTGTTCTATTTTCTCGGGCTTTTCCCTTCTTTGTCTTTTAGCCACTGCCATTCTGGATTCCTTTTTACTATTCTAACTACTTAACAAAATGAAACTCTGTGAAGCCATCCCCCTAAATACTGAAAATAAGCATTAAAATGTCTCAATGCAGGTAAAGGGAGCTGATATGCATTTCTAGCAGCTAATTAGATAATGTGAGTAGAAACAGCACACAGTGAATTTAGAGCTCATTTCAAAAACTGGGTAGACTTCAGTGCATCAGTGCTTCTAGGGAGCTTATCTCTTAACTATAGATGTGAAACCTAAAAGAATGTGATAGACCCTTTCTAGGCTCTATATTAAGAAAGGGAAATTTCTTTTACTAAATGCAGAGCATAAAAAAGAATATTCAAAGATTATGTGCATATACATACACATAAATGTATAGATCTGGAGTGGGAAATGGCAACCCACTCCAGTATTCTTGCCTTGAAAACCCCATGAACAGAGGGACCTGGAGGTCTATAGTCCATGGGGTTTCAAAGAGTCAGACATGACTGGGCATGCACACACACACACTGACACATACAGATACATATATATGTGTGTGTGTGTGTGTACATATATATATGCATATGTGTGTGTTTGTGATATGTCTATACCTCTATCCCCATTCCGAGTTTTGGGAGAAAAAGCTGCCCCATAGCTTTAGCCATGCCATTAAGACTTGGCTATATTGCCATTTTCTTCATGAATATTCATTTCTTTAGGGAGAAAAATTTACACACACTGCTGACAAAAGGGAGCCAGCTGGTGAGAGACATCATCCAAAAGAACAAATGGGTCTTACCAGCATTGTGGAAAGACTTTTCAACCTAGAATTGTAACTACATTTATGGCATCTGAATGGCAGATGAGTTTGTACTTACTTGTGAACTAAACGGGTTCAAAACATTCCACCTCAAAGTATGCCATTCTGGCACAGGATGACTTTGAACTGAAGGCAACTGAGAAAAAGTAGACAGGCTGGAGCTCTCTGCCTTATCCATATATATTTATAAACAGAACACAAATGCCTCTTGTGAAGGTGCCCTTGCTCCTTTCCATACCAGGAAGGGAAAAACAATCTTATTACTAAAGACAAGATGGTACCAAAGGTCTACCTGAACAACCTTTACCCTTATTTTCCATTAATTGACCCATATATTTGCCTTCTGATAATGTGCCATTTGTAGAAGTTCAAAATCCTATTCCCTTATCTTATCACTTCTCTACAAGGTTATTCTTCACTAAGATGCTATACAAGCTCAAGTTCCAATCTCCTCTTTTGAGTTATCTTCCTCTTAGTACTCCTATGTGAATGCACAATGAGCATATTCATAAACTCTTGTTTCTTTTCTCTTGTTAAACTATGTTTGGCCAGTCTAATTTGCAAGGCCTCGGTCAATGAACCTAAGGTGAGTAGAGGGAAATACTTTTTTCTTCATGTGAATCCCATTGGGTCCTAGGCTATCTATTTATCAAAATCTTAAAAACAGAGATGTTGACAACTAGAGCTCTTATTGGTGAGGAAAGCTGAAAGTCAAACATAAAAGAAGGGAGTGGGAGCTTCAGCTTCCTGTAAGTACTCACCAACGACTTCTAGCTACATATCTAACGTCATCCAGTGACAAAATTAATCTTCTAGTACTGGAAACAATTTCTCCATTTAACACACTAAAGGTTCTTCTGTGCATTTAATGATTACTTGAGGAGATAATAAAGCATCCTTCCCTCCCCCAAAATACATCATGAATGTATCAGAAGCTTGACAAACATTAATTCCTAATATCCTCATGACAGTAGTGTAAGACACTATAATCACTCCCACTTTACAGATAGGAAACTTGAGGCTTAACACAAATCACACAGCTTGCAAGTGGTAGGGTTAATATAGCCTCCTTGGCTATATTCTGGGTTCAGTTTCTGACTACCTCAATAAAGTGGATATCACATAAAGTGAGTCACACTAATTTTTTAGTTTCCCAGTGCAGATAAAAGTTATGTTTATACTATAATGTAGTCTGTGATAGATTTCCTTTTCTTGGGCTGTAAATCACTGCAGATGCTGACAGCAGCCACGAAATCAGAAGACAATTGCTTCTCAGCAGGAAAGCTATGACAAACCTAGACAGTGTGTTGAAAATCAGAGACATCACTCAGGCAACAAAGGTCCTTATAGTCAAGGCTATGGTCTTCCCAGTGGTCACGTATGGTTGTGAGAGGTGGACCATAAAGAAAGCAGAGCATCAAAGAATTGATGCCTTCAAACTATGGTGCTGGAAAAGACTCTTGAGAGTCCCTTGGACAGCAAAGAGATCAAACCAGTCAATCTTAAAGGAAATCAACCCTGATTCTCATTGGAAGAAATGATGCTGAAGCTGAAGCTCCAGTATTTTGGTCACATGATGCGAACAGCTGACTCATTGAAAAACACCCTGATGCTGGGAAAGATTGAGGGCAGAAGTAGAAGAGGGCATCAGAGGATGAGCTGGCTGGATGGCATTATCATTGCAATGGACATGAACTTGGGCAAACTCTAGGAGATGGTGAGGGACAGGGAGGCCTGGCATGATGCAGCCGTGGGGTCGCCAAGAGTCAGACATGACTGGGAGACTGAACAACTGCAACATACTGTTGTCTATTAAATGTACAATAACATTATGTTAAAAAAAATTATATACCTTAATTACAAAATGTAAAATAAAAAATTACTAAAATAGTAGTATCAGAAATCACTCATCACAGATCACCATATCCAATGTAATAACAATGAAAAAAAGTGATGTATTGTGAAAATTACCAAAACACGACACAGAGACATGAAGTAAGCAAATGCTGCCATTAAAAAAAAAAAAGACTTGCTTAACATAGAGTTACCACCAAATTTAATTTGTTAAAAACAAATGAAAAGCAAAAAAAAAAAAAAAAACAACTCAGTATCTGTAAAGTATAGTAGGATATGTCCGTATTAAAACTGACATATGAAGTATGTCTGTATTAAAACCAGGTCCATATAACATGTACTTCTAACCACTGCCCTGTCCATGTTGCCTTCCATGCATGATAACAACTTTGCAAAAAAGATATTAGTATAATCTCCATGTAAAATCTTTCCCACCTATCTACATCCAGCTCAGTGAATTAATCAAACTGAGAGAAAGTAAAGAAAAAGTTTTAAGGAAATTATAAAAATTGAGATTCTATTCAAATATTTCATAAAAATGACTCATTCACCCTCTTCCTCTGGCAAGTTCTCTCACTCTTTTATAGAATCTAGTTTCCATTTGCTGAGGTTACACTTCATTACTGCAGAATTCCTTGAAAATAAAAACATCAAACATCAAAGCAGAACTTGTTTCCTGACCTATTTTTGATGATCATTGGAAACAATGAGGTTTCTATGCATTTCTCTCTCATTTATGTTTTTTCTTTGTGATTACTCCCATCTTTTGTAATCCATTACACCCCAAGGCAATTACTGCATTTGGTGAAATGCACAACTTTAAAAGGAATTTCCATGCAGAGTTACAAAAATTAAATGCCACATTTCTGAGCAAAGCACTCTTCCTTAGGGCATTGTGGATTAGCCTTTCCATGCTAACATGCTTGGATGGAGACAGTTTCTTTAGCAGTCCTAAAGTGCACTGAAAAGGCTCTGAACATAATTGTCCTTTTTAGTTTAGTCCTTTGGTGACTGCCTAAGACAAGTTACATCCTATGTGCCTCGCTTCCCTAAACACAGCTGTTGTTCATTTAGCCGCTTAGCTAAGGAAGTTAGCCTTTCACAGAGATAGAAATTAAACGTAGATCAAACTGAAATTTCTCTGTGATTGTGAAGTTTTACTCACTTCTAATGAGGACCTATCAGAGCTCTGGCCTAAAGCCTTGAATTTGCAAGCCATTTGGGCCAGTTGCCACTGCCCAGAATCCACATCACTGTAAACAAAGTAAACCTACCCTTCCCAACCAATGTTATATTTTGTATACACAGCCTGAAATATCAGGAGATTTGATGAAACAGTTAAAATTAAAGATTTTTGCCTTTTTATGTAACTGAATGAATACTTCCAAGAATTGGATTATTATATGTCTGTGGCAATTTAAGTAAAGATACACAGAAGTCATTCACAAGTACTAAGTAAGTGAAAAGCTGATGCCACTGCTGTCATTGGCACTACCACCAAGGGCACTGGAAGGTGGGTGACTTTGCCACATTGAGGATCACTTGGGTTGCAGGCACTGCTGCCACAGTGGTGGGGGGGATGGAGAGGAAACAGGTTCCTGGGCACCTCAGCCATATCCAAGTTGGTCAGGCATGCAGGGGCCACCAGCGTGGCAAGGGGGATCACAGCTGGGAGTGCTGCCATGATTGGACAGAGAAGGGCCACAGGCCTCACAGGCACTGCTCCCTGGAACCCTATGGTCACAGGCATCACCATGGCCTGTAGACCAGTCACATGTGCTACTATTCCTACTACTATGAGGTTCTTCGGGGCCGCAGGCACAGCTTCCACAGCCAAGAGGCTGGGACTGTGGGCATCATCTCCACTCCCTGAGATCCTACCTGTCGAGAAGTTCCAGTTCACCCACCTTCAGATGTACAGATGTGCGGATCTCTCGAGTGCCCTGCTGTGTTGGACATAGGAAATTTTGTTGAGTTACAGATATTTTAAAGATGGAAAACAATCTTTACGGAACAATATTGTATAGGAACATGGGATGTTAGGTCTATGAATCAAGGTAAATTGAAAGTGTCAAAATAGTAGATGGCAAAAGTTAATATTGACATTTCAGGAATTAGTGAACTAAAATGGACAAGAATGAGTGAATTTAATTCAGATGACCATTATATCTACTACTGTATACAAGAATCCCTTAGAAGAAATAGAGTAGCCCTCATAGTCAAGAAAAGAGTCCAAAATGCAGAACTTGGGTGCAATCTAAAAAATGACAGAATGATCTCTGTTCATTTCCAAGGCAAACCATTCAGTATCACAATAATCCAAGTCAAGTCTATGCCCCAACTACTAATGCCAAAGAAGGTGAAGTTGAATGGACCTATGATGACCTACAAGACCTTCTAGAACTAACACCAAAAAAAGATTTCCTTTTCATCATAGGGGACTGGAATGCAAAAGAAAAAAGTCAAGATATACCTAGAGTAACAGACAAGTTTAGTCTTGGAGTACAAAAGGAAGCAGGGCAAAGGCTAACAGAGTTTTGCCAAGAGAATGCACTGGTCATAGCAAACACCCACTTCCAAAACCACAAGAGACTCTACATACAGACATCACCAGATGGTCAATAGTGAAATCAGACTGATCACATTCTTTGCAGTTGAAGATGGAAAAGACTATATCGTCATCAAAAACAAGACCAGGAGCTGACTGTAGCTCAGATCATGAACCCCTTATTGCAAAATTCAGACTGAAATTGAAGAAAGTAGGGAAAACCACCAGACGATTAGGTATGACCTAAATCAAATAACTTACAATTATACAGTGGAAGTGACAAATAGATTCAAGGATTAGATCTGATAGACAAAGTGCCTAAAGAACTATGGACAGAGTTTCATAACATTGTACAGAAGGCAGTGATCAAAACCATTCCGAACAAAGAGAAATGCGAGAAAGGAAAAATGGGTGTCTGAGGAGGCCTTACAAATAGCTGAGTAAAGAAGAGAAGTGAAAGGCCAAGGAGAAAAAGAAAGATATACCTGTCTGAATTCAGAGTTCCAAAGAATAGCAAGGAGAGATAAGAAAGCCTTCCTCAGTGATCAATGCAAAGAAATAGAGGAAAATAATAGAATGGGAGAGATAGAGATCTCTTTAGGAAAATTAGAGACACCAAGGGAACATTTCATGCAAAGATGGGCACAATAAAGGACAGGAAGAGTATGGACCTAACAGAAGCAGAAGATATTAAGAAGAGGTGGCAAAAATACACAGAAAAACTATACAAAAAAGATCTTAATGACTCAAATAACAATGATGGTGTGATCACTCACCTAGAACCAGACATCCTGGTGTCTGAAGTCAAGTGGGCCTTAGGAAGCATCACTACGAACAAAGCTAATGGAGGTGATGGAATTCCAGCTGAGTTATTTCATCCTAGATGATGATGCTGTGAAAGTGTTGCACTCAATATTCCAGCAAAATTAGAAAACTCAGCAGTGGCCACAGGACTAGAAAAGGTCAGTTTTCATTCCAGTCCCAAAGAAAGGCAATGCCAAAGAATGTTCAATCTGCCGCATGATTGCACTCATTTCAATATGCTTGCTAGCAAACTAATGCTCAAAATTTTCCAAGCTTGGCTTCAACAGTATGTGAACTGAGAACTTCCAAATATTCAAGCTGGTTTTAGAAAAGGCAGAGGAACCAGAGATCAAATTGCCAACATCCACTGGATCATCAAAAAAGCAAGAGAATTCCAGAAAAACATCTACTTCTGCTTCATAGACTATGCTTAAAGCCTTGGACTATATGGATCATGATAAACTGTGGAAAATTATTAAAGAGGTAGGAATACCAGACCACCTTACCTGCCTCCTAAGAAACCTATATGTAGGTCAAGAAGCAACAGTTATAACTGGACATGTAACAACAAACTGGTTCCAAATAAGGAAAGGGTATGTCAAGGCTGTATATTGTCACCCTGGTTATTTAACCAAATGAAGAGTACATAATGCAAAATGCCAGGATGGATGAAGCACAAGCTGGAATCAAGATTGCCAGGAGAAATATCAATAACCTCAGATACGCAGATGACACTACCCTTATGGGAGAATGTGAAGAGGAACTAAAGAGCTTCTTGAGGAAAGAGAAAGAGGAGAGTGGAAAAACTGGCTTAAAACTGAACTTTCAAAAAATGAAGATCATGACATATGGTCCCACCACTTCATGACAAATAGATGGGGAAACAATGGAAACAGTAACAGACTTTATTTTCTTGGGTTCCAAAATCATTGCAGATGATGACTGCAGCCACAAAATTAAAAGATGCTTGCTCCTTGGAAGAAGAGCTATGACAAACCTAGACAGCATGTTAAAAAGCAGAGACATTACTTTGCCAACAAAGGTCTATCTAGTCAAAGCAATGGCTTTTCCAGTTGCCATGTTTGCATGTGAGAGTTGGACCATAAAGAAAGCTGAGCGCCGAAGAATTGAAGAATTGATGCTTTTGAACTGTGGTGTTGGAGAAGACTACTGAGAGTCCCTTGGACTGCAAGGAGATCAAACCAGTTCATCCTAAAGGAAATCAATCCTGAATATTCATTGGAAGGACTGATGATGAAGCTGAAGCTCCCATCCTTTGGCCACCTTATGTGGAGAACTAACTCATTGGAAAAGACCTTAATGCTGGGAAAGATTGAAGGCAGGAGGGGAAGGGGACGACCGAGAATGAGATGAGTGGATGGCATCAGCAACTTGATGGACATGAGTTTGAGCAGGCTCCCAGAGTTGGTGATGGACAGGGAAGTCTGGTGTACTGCAGTCCATGGGGTCGCAAAGAGTTGGACATGACTGAGCAGCTGAACTGAACTGACATGCCAATCACTCCAGCTCATCTGTCTCCCCTGAATGGTAGGCTGCCCACTCAGCTATTCGATTTGTGTTAGTTTGCTAGGGCTACCATAACAAAATAGCACAGACTCAATGGTTAAAACAACAGAAATTTATATTCTCACCACTCTGGAGGCTAGAAATTGGAGATCAAAGTGTTGGCAGGGTTGGTTTCCTTTAAGACGTCTTTTCTCAGCTCCCTCTGTCTTTACATGGTCTTCCTTCTGTGCTCTAATTTCCTTTTCCAATAAGAAATCAATTAAATTGGATGTGGAGCCACCCATCTTACATTACCTTTTCAAGACCCTATCCTCAAATATAGTCATTCTAGTACATTTCAAGGTACTGGAGTTAGGACTTCAGCATATGAATTTGGGAGGACACAATTCTGCCCAAGGCTGAACTAGGTATTCATTTTCTCCACCTGAATGAATAATGGGTATCTTATGACCAACACTGATCTTTATATCACACTCCATTCCATCCGAGTCTCCAGAAAACGTGCTTTTTTCTCACTGTTCTCCATCTTCATTTGGCTCTATTCAATGTCTCTTCCTATCTAATACAGTACTCTCAAATACTTTCAAGAACCGCCCCTATCATGCTATATCTCCATATATCTATTCTGTATCTCTCATTAAAATGTAAGCAGGGCAGGGATTTTTTTTCTGTTCATTGTCTCATCCCCCCAGCATTAGGAATAGTTGACTGATATGTATAAGTTACTCAATAACTTGCTGCTGAATGAATAAATATAATTATAAAAACAACTCTATTAGATAAGTATGTTATTGTCTCCATTTAATAGCTAAAGAAATAAAAATTCAGGGAAAAATGTCCCCTGGGGTACAAAATCACCCTTAGTTGAGAACCACCAACCTGCATACTTGAAAGCTGAGTCACAGAGAGCTACAGGAATATATTCAAGGCCATGAAGCTGGAGTAAGGCATTCCTGGGAATACTGCCAAATGATCTGAATCTTAGATGCATGTTCTTTCAATAAAGCCTCTGTTTCTCTCACTATATGTTACCACATTAGATAATTAGATGGTCATTTTATTCATTCAGCTTATAATAATGATTATACTATTACATCATTAACAAACAATTTTTAAAACCCTAAAATATAAATAAAAAATTAAAACTTAGGGAAAATATGTTACTTGCCGTAGATCATAGAGGTAGTAAGGACTGGAACAAGGATTTGGATTCAGGTAATCTCAGTCCAGACTGCTGATAAGCTATAATATTTCAGCATGGCAAATGCTATTTTGAGAGAAACACAGAGTATACTGGAGCCCTTAGGATAGGCTCCTAATTCAGGAAAAGGAGATGACTGTTTTTTTTTTTTTTTTTTTTAAAGTTATGTGGAAGAGAGTCCCAGGCTGAGATAGCCTCACATATGCAGGCAAGGCAAGATCCTAAACCAGATTCATGCTCAGTTATTAGTCAAATGAATGAGTAATTAACTAGACAATTAATATATACAACTAAACAAGTCAAAGCACATTATCACGGGAGAGCACTGTAGCACTCAGCACTCCATTTATTCATAGAATCACTTAACTTGAAGAGAAGAATGAAGAACTGACTGCCATTAACAACTGACCACATCTCCCAAGCCTATAATGAAGCTGTCAGAAGTAACCACTCCAGGCCAAATATATTATGATACCATTGTCAGTCAACAAGGTCATGATGATAATTAAGATCTAGTGCTAATTTCATTAGGGTCTTGGGGAAATGATAAACAGCAGAAACTTGCAGCGTAGGGCAGACCTCAAAGATTCTGTGAGGAATGTTGTAACTCCCTAGTAAAAGCAATCAAAGCCCAAGTCTTTCATAACTCACAAAGGAATACTGAACTCCATGCATAAAGAGAGAGAGAGAAAGACAGTTCTTTAAAATGAAAACCTGGGTTATTTAAACTTGAATCATAAAAAAAAAACTTGAATTATTTTATTTCATCAGAGAGAAGTCATTTTAGTAATTCATCATGCTAGAATAATTTGACAATAAAAACCTATTTCTGACATTAAGTACAAAATTTTCAAAAGTTAGTGAAAATGTGGATGGTTTAGGAAAGTTGAGAAATTAAACCCTGATGTGTGCTTCTTTCTGAAATAATGCTGTCTAGAGCCTAGATTTCCATGGAGGATCACTGACTTTCTCAAGAGTTGAAGTTACCTAACGTATGAATCCTGCCACCAGGCTAACTGAGCAGAAAGGTAATGGTAGGCACTGTAGCCTATAGAAGCTAGAAAGACTGCAAGTATTATCCCCGGGTCCAGATAAGTGATCATAGAAAAATAAAGCATGCCACTAACTGGGCCAATTGATGCCATCCAAATCCAGCCTGCAGAAAATTCCTTATCAATCACATGCTATTGGAAGAAGATCACTGGACTCCCCTTGTATATTCCATATTTTTTAAACTGAGCCATTGGCACTGTACTTGATCCATTTACCATCCTGGTAAGACTTAAAAATATTCTTATGGGAAATGCCTGTCAAATTCTGTGTCAAACCCTATGTGAATATTATCTAGAATGACTGAATTTATAAGTTAATTTATAAGCTAAAGAAGCTACTGAATCCAATGATCATGACGTATCTCTCTATTTAGTTCTTCTATTTACATATCCTAGAGCAGGGTTTCTCAAACTTGGCACTACTGACATTTGAGAGTAGATAATTCTTTGCTGCCCTCTGCCTTATAAGATGCTTAGCAGTATTCATGGTCTCTACCACTTCCCAGGTGGCGTCAGTGGTAAAGAATCTGCCAGCCAATGCAGGAGACATTAAGAGATACGGGTTGGATCCCTGGGTTGAGAAGATCCCCTGGAGGAGGGCATGGCAACTCACTCCAGTATTCTTGCCTGGAGAATCCCATGGACAGAGGAGCCTGGCGGGATATAGTCGATGGGGTCACAGTCGGACACAACTGAAGCAACGTAGCATGCATGATCTCTACCCATCTGATAATATTACTATGCCCTGCCCAGATGTGGCAATCAAAAATGTCAAAAGATTGCCAAATATTAATTGCAGCATTGTTTGTAATAGCAAAATATCAGACACAACTTAGTTGTCCATTTCTAAGAGCACAGATCAATAAACTTCGGTTTATTTTTGCAACAAAATTTTATTCAACAGCAAGGAGTAAAACAGAAACACTATATCTGTCTACTGATCTATTCATAAGTGTGAATGCATCTTTAAAAATATAAACACGACTGAGCGACTGAACAGAATTGAACTGAATTTTAAAAGCAAACTGTATTAGACTAGTACCATGTAGTACCATTTATATACATTTTAAGTGAAAGGTCTTCCCTGATAGCTCAGTTGGTAAAGAATCCGCCTGCAATGCAGGAGACCCCAGTTCAATTCCTGGGTCAGAAGATCCGCTGGAAAAAGGATAGGCTACCCACTCCAGTGTTCTTGGACTTCCTTTGTGACTCAGCTCGTAAAGAATCTGCCCGCAAGGCTAAGTACTTAGTAAATATCCAAACAATACTTTAAATGTGGTAAAAAAAAATTTTTTTTAACTTACATGGGAATGATTTCCGTAAATTTCAGGATCAATAAAAATATAGTGGAGTTTTTTAGCTTAGTTCTCTCAGTCTTATTTATTTAAAAACAAATGATCTGAAAAAATTATGTGAAATATGCTTCAAGTCTTCATGGTAAACTTATGATGTATAAACAGGATAATATAAATCTGTTATATTATTTTTGAGCATTTGAGTTACTTAATAATAAAAACTATAAGATAGGAGGCAGTCCCAAGATGGCGGAGGAATAGGACGGGGAGACCACTTTCTCCCTCACAAACTCATCAAAAGAACATTTCAACGCTGAGTAAGTTCCACAAAACAACTTCTGAATGCTGGCAGAGGACATCAGACACCCAGAAAAGCAGATCATTGGCTTCAAAAACAGGTACGAAAAAATATAAAAGACGAAAAAAAGAGACAAAGGAGGTAGGGAGGGAGCTCCGTCCCAGGAAGGGAATCCCGTCCCGGGAAGAGACTCGTAAGAAGAGAGGTTTCCAAACACCAGGAAACATTCTCGCTGCTGAGTCTTGGGAGAGCCTGGGAAGCACAGAGGGCAACATAACAGGAAAGAAAAATAAATAACTAAAACCAACAGATTACGAGCCCAACAGTAACTCCCCAAGCGGAAAAGCAGCGCAGACACCTGCATCCGCCACTAACAAGTTGGGGGCTGGGCAGGGAGACGCAGGAAACGCAGACTGCAGTGCTTGGTAAGAACCAGGCCGCGGGAGGCGCGGGCTGCAAAGACTCGGGCTGGAACGCCCGCCCCCCGCGCAACCAGAGGGCCCGCGCGTGACCAGAGCGAACTAACTTGGGCTAGCAATCCAGACTGTGGGATAGCTACCATGCGGAATGCTCAAACATAAGACACCGCCAGGACCGCACACAGAACAAAGGACGGAATGGAAATAGCCAGCTGCAGACCATCCCCCTCCGGTGACAGGCAGCCAGAGCCTTAAGGGCTGGAAGGGGGCAATCGCAGCCCAAGAGAGTCATTCCCTACCAAAATGCGGAGCAGGCTTCTTTGCTAACTAAGACCTCTGGGGCTTCTAGATGGTCATCATCCACCTGAGAAGGAATGCCAGCGGTACACCCAGAAAACTGAGCAGCAGGGAAAGGCGACCAGTCACAGCAATTG
>SJYT01023401.1:126893-149148 GCA_006410635.1 Cephalophus harveyi | reverse complement strand
GTTGGACTGTGAAGAAGGCTGATCACCGAAGAATTGATGCTTTTGAAGTGTGGTGTTGGAGAAGACTCTTGAGAGTCCCTTGGACTGCAAGGAGATCCAACCAGTCCATTCTGAAGGAGATCAACCCTGGGATTTCTTCGGAAGGAATGATGCTAAAGCTGAAACTCCAGTACTTTGGCCACCTCATGCAAAGAGTTGACTCATTGGAAAAGACTCTGATGCTGGGAGGGATTGAGGGCAGGAGGAGAAGGGGACGACCGAGGATGAGATGGCTGGATGGCATCACTGACTCAATGGATGTGAGTCTGAGTGAACTCCGAGAGATGGTGATGAACAGGGAGGCCTGGCGTGCTGCGATTCATGGGGTCGCAAAGAGTCGGACACGACTGAGCGACTGAACTGAACTGAACTGAATCTTTACTATTGTTTCATTCATTGGTTTTTCATTTATTTCTGCTTGGATATTTATGTTTTTTTCCTCCTACTAATTTTTTTTGTTGTTGTTGTTCTTCTTTTCCTAGTTCTTTTAGCTGTAAGGTTAGATTGTTTATTCTTGTTTTTCTTGTTTCTTGAGGTAGGATTGTATTACTATAAACTTTGCTCTTAGGACTGCTTTTACTGCATTCCATAGATTTTGAGTTGTCATGTTTTCATTGTCATTTGTTTAGACAATTTTTTTGGCTTCCCTTTTCATTTCTTTAATAACCTGTTGGCTCTTTAGAAACATATTGTTTAATCTCCATGTGTTTGTTTCTTATAGCTTTTTTTTTTTTGTAATTGCTATCTAGTCACATAGTATCGTGTTTGGAGAAGATGCTTGATATGATTTGAATTTTCTTAAATTTACTGAAGTTTGATTTATGACCCAAGATGTGGTCTATCCTGGAGAATGGTCCACGTGCACTTCAGAAGAAGGCTCATTCTTCTGAATTTGAATGGGATATCCTCAAGATATCAATGAAATCCATCTCGTCTAATGTATCATTTAAGACTTGTGTTTCCTTATTAATTTTCTGCTTTGATGATCTGTCCATTAGTGTGAGTGGGTGTTAAAGTCTCCTACTATTACTGTGTTACTGTCAATTTCTCCTTTTATATCTGTTTGCATTTGTCTTATGTATTGAGATGCTCTTATATTGGGTGCATAGATATTTACAATTGTTATATCTTCCTCTTGGATTGATTCATTGATCATTATGGAGTATCCTTCCTTATCTCTTGTAATATTCTTTATTTTAAAGTCAATTTTGTCTGATATGAGGATTGCTATTCCAGTTTCTTTTGCTTCCCATTTGTATGGAATATATTTTTTCATCCTCTCATTTTCAGTCTGTATGTGTCTTTAGGTCTGAGGTGGGTTTCTTGTAGACAGCATATATATGGGTCTTGTTTTTGTATCCATTCAGCTAGTCTGTGTCTTTTGGTTGGAGCATTTAATCCATTTATATTTAAAGAAATTATATATATATGTTCCTATGGCCATTTTCTTAACTGCTTGGGGTTGATTTTGCAAATTTGTTTTCTTCTCTCATATTTCTTAACTATATAAGTCCCTTTAACATTTGTTATAAAGCTGGTTTTGTGGCACTAAATTCTCTTAACTTTTGCTTGTCTGAAAAGCTTTTTATCTCCATTAATTTTGAATGAGATCCTTGCTGGGTACAGCAACTTTGGTTGTATGTTTTTCCCTTTCAGTACTTTAAATATATCCTAACATTCCCTTCTGATCTGAAGTGTTTCTGCTAAATGATCAGCTGTTAAACATATGGGGTTTCCCTTGTATGTTACTTGTTGATGCTCCCTTGCTGCTTTTCATAGCCCAACATAGACCAGAGGTTTATAACAACAATAAAAATTGTGACTGAGAAAAAAACGTTCGAAAGCTTAATTGGGCTTCATAGTACCAATAAAATTGACAACTACAAAGGGGAGGTGGGGGAAAGAAGGGGAGAAAAATCCAAAAGATTCTACAGAACATGTCAAAGAATAAGAATAATAAATATTTTTCTCGAGTCACTGCTGTCGGAGTCCTTTTCCTCGCTGGGAGTCACAGTCCACCTTACCTCCCTAGGATGCCCTTCAACACTGTGCTATCTCTGGACCTGCTGTGGGGGCACCTCAGATTCGAATCTGGTCCTACTCCTATGTGTTCTTGCCTGCAATGTCTACAGCTTTCAGAGCTAGTGTGTTTTCTTTTGTGGGAGCTCTCAGTGGCCTTTTATATATTCCATAGACACAGAGTCTGCCTAGTTGATCATGTGGATTTAACCTGAAGCTTGTACAGCTGGTGGGAAGGTTTTAGGTCTTCTTCCTTAGCCAAATTGCCCCTGGGTTTCAATTGTGGTTTTATTTCCACCTCCACATGTGGGTTGTCCACTGGGGTTTGCTCCTAAGGCTGTTCTGGAGGGCTTGGGTTTGCCCCTGTGAGGGCCAGGTGTGGAAGTGGTGCAGCTGCTTGGGTCACAGGGGTTCTTGCAGCACCAGTTATTCATGGAAGTTGATGGCTAGGACAGCAGGAAATATAGTGCTCTAAAAGGGCATGACAATCAGTATTGGGCAATACGCTCCAGTATTCTTGCCTGGTGAACCCCGCTCCCTGACAGAGAAACCTGGCAGGACACAGTCTACAGGGTTCCAAAGGGTCTGTCACGACAGAAGCGACCCTGCATGCATAGATGCAAGACATTTTTGCCTGTGGCAGCTCTGCCCCAATGAGAGTTGAGCATGAAGGTGGCACAGCTGCTTGGCTTATGGGGACCCTGGCAGCGCCAGGTGTATAGGGACATGGACTGCCTCCACTGCAGGAATTATGGCCCTATCAGAGTCTTTTTTGAGCCTCTTGCAGCTGGTGATCAGAAGGCCTCTTTAGCCAGTCTTTCTCTGTAGCTCCACCCATTCAGGCACTTAGAGGGCTCCCTAGCTTGGGGTCCTTCTCTGTTGTTTGGTGCATCACGCACATAGAAGAGACTGACGCCCTGGCTGGGCATCAGTCACTTAAAGGAGCAGCCTGGGTGGCATCCTACTCTGTAGTTCAGTGCATCAGGTGTTTGATGGGCCAGCCTCTCTATTGTTCAGATGCTGGCCTGTGGCGAGAGAGAGGCTATGGTGATGACTTCACCCTCTGCATGTGACTCAGAAGTATCACCTTGCTTCCATGGTTGCCCGGCTTTTTTCACAGGCATTTTCCCCCAGTCTTCTACCTCACATCCCCTCAATCTATCTCTCTGCAGTCAACAGCAGCCCTCGCCCTGAGATTGCTCCATAATCCCTAAACTCCATCTCCCAGCTGCTGCACCTTCCAGAGGACCAGCGTTCCTGTCCAGGGTATGTATGACTGCGGCAAGGACTGTCTGATTCTCATTCCATTTAGGCTGTCACAGATCAGCTGTTTCACTCTCAGCCTTAAATGCTTCTCCTCTGATTCATACAATTGCCCTAATGTTGGGATCAGACCCCTGCTTCAGTTCCCCCACCTGCTGAGAGTAGGTCCAGTCCTACTAACACTCTTGTTTTTCCTCCAGTTCCTTCTTCCTACCAAGTCTTGTATGGTTCTATATATTCTTTTCCACTGGTCAGGTACTCCTGTCCGCTCTCAGCTGGTGTTCCACATGCACTTCTGTGTCTGAAGGTGTATTTCTGAGGTATCTATGGAGAGAGGTGTATTCCACATCTACTTACTCCTCCGCCATCTTCTTTTCCTGTTTGCAGTTTTGGACAAGTGCAAATCAACCTGCTATGACCACTCATGTTCATATCTTTGTATTGATGTGGGTTTTCATTTATTTTCATTAAATATCTAAGTGTGAAATGGCTAGATCATGTAGTACATATATATTTAAGAATTTAAGAACTCACCAAATATTTTCCATAGAAGTTGCACCACTTTACATTCTTACTATTAGTGCACAACTGCGCCATATCTCCACATTCTAGCCTAAACTTATAATTATAGCATTTGTAACAGGTGTGTAGTGGGTCTTGTGCTTATAATTTAAATTTTCCTCTTGACTATTGACTATATTTTTATGTGCCTTTGCATCTGTCTTCTGTGAAGTAAGGGAGGGGAGTAATTGTTCAAAAGTTCTGCCATTTAAAAATGTGTTTTCTTACTACGTTTTGATAATTGGATTTACTTATTTTGAATACAAATTCATTATCAGATATAAAGTGAAAGTGTTAGTCATTCAGTCATGTCTGACTTTTTGTGACCCCATGGATCTTCTGTCCATGAAATTCACCAGGCAAGAATACTGGAGTGTGTAGCCATACCTTTCTCTGGGGGATCTTCCCCACCCAGGGATCAAACTTGGGCCTCTTACATTGTGGGCAGATGCTTTACCATCTGAGTCTCCATGATTTGCAAATATTTTCTCCATGACTGTTACTTATCTTTTCTTTCTTACAACGTGCCTTTTGAACAAAAGTTCCACAGCTTGGAAATCCTCTCAAGATAGTAAGCTAAGCCAATCACAGACCTCACTTCATCTGGTTACTCTTTTTCAGGCATCATTGTCCCTTATTTTAAGACATTGAGTGTCTTGAAAAACAACGTTTCATATATTTTGTTTATTCCTTTGGTTGTTTCATTGGGAGGGCAAACCTAACCCCTGTTTTCCTTCTTGAATGGAAACCAAATTTTCCTTAATCCACATGAATGTTTTCAGATACTCTTTCTTTTCTCTTAATCAAGAGTATTTGCAAGTACTTTGTCAGAATTTAATCTCAGTAAGACATTGTCTATTTCAATATATCATTATTTTTAGGTCCCCCTCCTCCCTCAAGCTTAGTGTATGACCAAAAGTCTAATGTCACTTTATGATCTAAGTGAGACTTTTCCATGTTCCAAAGTGCTATAACCCACTGACTTTAGAGAACCATCTATACCAGGAACCTACTGTCTGATACTCAGGATTCACACAGCATCATCAGCTTCTTCCATCTCAGACTCTCTGGAGCATTTAGTATGATTGACCTCTTATAGAATAAAATATTTTTTTCTAGATACCTATATCTAAGTCTCTAAATACTTAAGTTTTATTTTCATCAGATTTGTACTTTTTCTACATAATGCCTTTTTAAGTTTATATTATCTAGATTCCATCTCTATGACAGTGCTGCTGCTGCTGCTAAGTCGCTTCAGTCGTGTCCGACTCTGTGCGATCCCATAGACGGCAGCCACCGGGCTCTGCCGTCCCTGGGATTCTCCAGGCAAGAACACTGGAGTGGGGTGCCATTTCCTTCTCCAATGCGTGAAAGTGAAAAGTGAAAGGGAAGTCGCTCAGTCGCATCCGACCCTCAGCGACCCCATGGACTGCAGCCTACCAGGCTCCTCCATCCATGGGATTCTCCAGGCAAGAGTACTGGAGTGGGGTGCTATTGCCTTCTCCTTCTATGACAGTACTCTAAAATTATTTCTCTCCCTTTGATCTCTCCTTGAGAATAATTCATGTATCTAATGCTGACTTAAAATCTCCATTTGGATGTCTGTATCTCAACTCAATCTAAATACTTTTCCCTTAACACTTCTCTTTTCTTTCCTCTCCGGACCAATCAACAAACCGATCAGACTGTACCTTTATTTACTATTATATCATCCTTTTTATGGCTGAGTAATTCCACTGAATATATGTACCACGTTTTTAAAAAAGTCTATTCCTCTTTTGGTGGACATTGAAATTTCTTTGTGTCCTGGCTATTATAAATAGTTCTACCTTTAACACTGGGGTGCATGCATTCTTTAAAAATATGATTTTCTCTAGATAGATGCCCAGAAGTGAAATTGTTGGGTCATATGGTCATTGTATTTTTTTTTTTTTTAAGGAACCTCTATACTGTTCTCCATCGCAGCTATACCAATTTACAGTCCCACCAATAGTATAGAAGGACTTCCTCCCCACATCCTCTCCAGCATTTATTGTTTGTAAACTTTTTGATGATGGTCATTATGATTGTTGTGAGGTGAAAGCTCATTTTAGTTTTGATTTACAATTCTCTCATAATTTGTGATGTTAAACATCTTACTTTCTGGTCATCTTCATGTTTTCTGGCTACTTGTATGTCTTCTTATTTATAAGGATTCATGAGGTGTTTTATATTTTGGAAATTAGTCCCTTGCTGTTTGCTGTGTTTGCATGTATTTTCCCCCATTCTGGAAGAAATGTCTTTTCACTTTGTTTGTGGTTTCCTTTGTTTTGTGGGAGCTTTTAAGTTATATGGGCTTCCCAGGTGGTGCCAGTGGTAAAGAACCTGCCTGCCAATGCAAGAGACATAAGAGATCTGGGTTCTATCCGTGGGTTGGGAAGATCCCCTGCTGGAGGGCATGGAAACCCACTCTAGTATTCTTGCCTGGAGAATCCCATGGATAGAGAAGCCTGGACACCTCTCTCCACAGAATTGGACATGACTGAAGAGACTTAGCATGCATGTCCCATTCATTTTGTTTGTTTGCTTATTTTTATTTTCATCACTCTAGGAGGTGGATCAAATAAATTATTTTAGTGATTTGTGTCAGACACTATTCTGCCTTTGTTTTCCCCTAAGAGTTTTATAGTATCCAGTCTTACATTTAGTTCTTTAATTCATTTTATTTTTGCATATGTTATTAGATAATATTCTAATTTTATTTTTTTACATGTAGCTGTCCAGTTTTCCCTAGCACGACTTATTGAAGACACTGTCTTTTCTATTTTATATTCTTGTCTCCTTTGTCATGGGTTAATTGACTGTAGATGTGTGGGTTTATTTCTTGTCTTTCTATTCTGTTCCACTGATCTATGTTTCTGTCCTTGTGCCAGTACCATGCATTTTGATTTCTGTAGCTTTGTAGTATAGTCTTAAGTCAGGAAGTTGGATTCTTCTGGCTCCATTTTTCTTTCTCAGGATTTCTTCAGCTTTTGGATCTTTTGACTTTCCACACAAATGTTATTTATTTATTTATTTTTGTTCTATTTATGTGAAAATTTTCATTGGTAATTTGATAGGGATTGCATTGAATCTGTAGGCTGCCTTGGCTAGTATAGTCATTTTGACAATATAAATTCTCACATCATATATTATCTTATTTCATGTTATACCCTCTTCTTTTTTCTTTTTTTTCAAGAAGATGATTTAAAATTCTCGTGATGAACAGAGAGGCTGGCGTGCTGCGATTCATGGGGTCGCAAAGAGTTGGACACGACTGAGCGACTGAACTGAACTGAACTGAAGCTTCATTTACTGATATTGAGATGAACTCTTTAGTTTTTACCCTCTAGTAAACGTCTTAAGGCAATGGCATCCCATTCCAGTACTCTTGCCTGGGAAATCCCATGGACGGAGGAGCCAGGTGGGCTGCAATCCATGGGGTGGTGAAGAGTCGGACACGACTGAGCGATTTCACTTTCACGCATTGGAGAAAGAAATGGCAACCCACTCCAGTGTTCTTGCCTGGAGAATTCATAGATGGGGGAGCTTGGTGGGCTGCCATCTGTGGGGTCGCACAAAGTTGGACACGACTGAAGTGACTTAGCAGCAGCAAACGTCTTACCTCTTCTTCAGTTTTGAATGACAAACTTGCTTTGTAGACTATCCTAGGTTGTAGATTTTCCCTTGAAAGTGAAAGTGAAAGTTGCTCAGTCAAGTCTGACTCTTTGCAACTATATAGTCCATGGAATTCTTTAGACCAGAATAATGGAGTGAGTAGTCTTTCTCTTCTCCAGGGGTATTCCCAATTCAGGGATTGAACCCAGGTCTCCCACATTGTGGGCAGATTCTTTACCAGCTGAGCCACAAGGGAAGCCCAAGAAAACTGAAGTGGGTAGCCTATCCCTTCTCCAGCAGATCTTCCCAACCCAGGAATCGAACCTGTGTCTCCTGCATTGCAGGTGACTTCTTTACCAACTGAGCTATCAGGGAAGTCTGATAGCTTATAGCACTTTAAATATATCATGCTACTCCCTTTAGGCTTGTATAATCTCTCCTGAAAAATAAGCTTATAGCCTTATTGTACATCCATTTGTGATTCCCTTTGTGAGTCTTTGTTCTTCTCTCCCTGTCTTTAAAATTCTCTATCTTTAACTTTTGCTATTTTAATTATGATGAGTCTTAGTGTGAATCTTTTAGGATATATTTTGTTTGGGACTCTGTTTTCATCCTGAACCTGGATATCTGTTCCTTCTTCAGGTTAAGGATCAGCTATAATTTTATCAAACATTTTTCTGCCTGTTTCTCTTCTCTTTCTGGCACCCTGATAATGTGAATGTTAGTATACCTGATATTGCTTCAGAAGTACCTTAAAGCATTCTCATTTTACTTTTTTTTTTTACTTTTTATCATTTCTACTGTGTGATTCTCAATAGTCAGTCTTCCATGTCACTTATGCATTCTTCTGTATCACTGAGTCAGCTGTTAATTCATTCTAGTGCATTTTTCATCTCAGTTATCATTTTCTTCAGATATGATTAATTCTTTTTTATACACCTTCTCATTCTTTACTAAAGTTTTCACTGTGTTCTTCTATTCTTTTTCTGTGTTCAGTGGCAATTTTTATTATTACTGTTTTGAACATTTTATCAGGTAAATTATCTTTGTTTCACTAGGGTTTTATTTTGTGGTTTCATCATCTTTCATGTGAAATGTATTCCTCTGTCTTCTTGACTTTCTGTCTATGAAATTTGGTGAAACTGTTACTTATCTCAGTCATGGAGGAGTGTTTTTGCATGGAGGGAGCATCCCTATGTAATCTGTGTATTCCCAGGGGTTCTGATGGAAGAGCTGGATCTGAAGTGAGAAGTGAGTGAAGGCTGCTGCTTTTCCTGGATTATACTGCAGCCATTGCCTTGAAGGGAGATGGAACTAACATCAGAGTAACTAGAACCAGAGCCGTGTGCAAGCTGAGACTTCTCCCAGGCTCAGTGATGGCTGCTATTCTATTAGAGGCTGGGGCCAGAGTCTGAGGAGTTCAAATAGGAGTTTTGAGGGAGTTGGGATTTTTCTTAGTGTTATGGAAGTCTGCTTTGGATGAGACATGGCCAGGACCTGAGGGCATGAAGCTACAGTTCTGAGTTGGCTCTTCTTTGCCCATGTTTGCATGTGCAATTGTGATGATGGTTTATCCATCTTGGTTAGAAATGGGTTTGGGTCTTGAAGGGTTGGAGCTTCACTTCTGAGCTGGCTCTGCTTTTTTTCTGGTGTGCATACATTTACACATTGGCAATGGCAGTCTCACCCTTAGCAAGGAGCAGTGCTAAAGCGTGTGCTTCATATGGGCTAGGGGTGCATTGGGGAAGTACTGGAAGGTCAGCCAGAACATCAAGCAGTTTTCAATCTGCTGATTTTGAACTGGGATTGGGAATAAAAATCTATGTATGTGCTCTTTAAGAATGGATGCTCAGTTCCTTACAGGGCTTTAGTAAACAGCACTGGTTTTTAAACCAGTTAAAGAGGCTCATCTTCCTTATAATGGATCCCAGGGCTAGGGTGCCTAATATGGAACTTGCATCCCTCACTCCATAAGGATGATCCCTGAGGCTGTGATATCATCTTATTTTTCTACATCAGCCACTAGGGATGTGGGTCATGACTAGATTGCTTCTCCTCCCCTCCTACCAAATACCATATGGTTCTTTCTTTACAGCTACTGTAGAAAAGCCATTCTGCTAATTGATCTTCAGATTGGTTTCAGTGAGAGTTGTTGTATACGTAGTTGCAGTTTTGATGTATTTGTGCAGGGCCTCCTATTCCATCATTTTGATTCTTCTTTCTCTCTTGCCTTTCTTTCTCTCTCTCTTTCTTTCCTTCCTTCTTTCTTTCTTGATATGGGATCAGACTCTGCACTAAATATCATCAGGGTATGCTGAATAGACCAAACAGTTGTTTGTGTCCTTTTGTAGCTGATAATTATTTGGAAATTTTAGATTCTTTAGGCCTAGTGATTCCTATTAAATCACAGTACATAGGGATCTACTATTTATTTTTGTGGCTAATTAGAACTACTAATTGTAGTGTAGTAGTGTTAATCACTGAGTCGTGTCTGATTCTTTCTGATCCCACAGACTGTAACCCACTGGCTCCTCTGTGCACGGGATTCTCCAGACAAGAATACTGGAGTGGGTTGCATTCCCTTCTCCAGAGAATCTTCCCAACCCAGGGATTGAACCTGGGTCTGCTGCATTGCAGGCAACTTCTTTTATGTCTGGGCTACAGTGCAGTGCCAGTTTCAAATACACAGGTGAAACAATCTTTGTAAAGAAATTTTGTGGAAATAATACTACATTTTACCACTTTTATGGTTTAACCTTTGAAAATAATTTTATTTGAATTTTTGTTTCATCAACATAGCACTCTGAGAACGCAGGATGTTGTGATGGATTTGCATTGTCATTGTCGTCTATATTTCTTGGCTTTTCCTTCTCTATGCAATTCTGGGTCAATGTGAGATCCAAGAGTGTTTGCATTAGAGTTAAGTTAGAAGAGAAGCACTGGCTCTATTCCTTTACATTCATATGGTTTATACATGGCTCTACTACTGCTTCAACTTGCAAATGATACTTATCTGCTGGCTAATGTCATGGGCATGGAGCATCAGCCAGCCCTGCAGCTCCTTTAACTACTATCAGATTATACTTCAACATTCTAATTCCTAGATCTGGTGCATATTTAAGTCCATGAAAAAGAGTATCAGCTTCTCTTGTACATACCCTGCTTCATAAATGTTGGAGGCTTGGAAGTGGTGATGAGACATCAACAGGGGATCCATTATATTCTGTATCCCCAGTTTATCCTTGTTGTTTTCCACTCACTCGGTTGTGTTTGACTGCCGCATCACAAACAGAAGCACACGAAGCTTCCCTGTCCTTCACCATACAATGGAGTTTGCCCAAGCTCACATCTATTTGTTGATGATGTCATTCAATCATCTCATTCTCTGTCATTCCTTTTGCTCTTACCTTCAGTCTTTCACAGTATCAGAGTCTGTTCCAATGAATCGGCTCTTCACATCAAGTGACCAAAGTACTGGAGCATCAGTTCAGCATCAGTCCTTCCAGTGAATATTCAGGATTGATTTCTTTTAGGATTGGTTGGTTTGATCTCCTTGCAGTCCGAGGGACTCACAAGAATCTTCTCCAACACCACAGTTCAAAAGCATCAACATTTCAGCCCTTATCTTTGTTTATGGTCCAATTCTCACATCCACACATGACTACTGGAAAAACCACAGCTTTGACTATATGGAACTTTGTCAGTAAAGTAATGTCTCTGTTTTTTAATATGCTGTCTGGGTTTGTAATAGCTTTTCTCCCAAGGAGCAAACATCTTTTAATATCATAGCTGCAGTCACCATCTGTAGTGATTTTGAGCCCAAGAAAATAAAGTTTGTCACTGTTTCCATTGTTTCTCCATCTATTTACCATGAAGTAATGAGCCTGGATGCCATGATCTTAATTTTTTGAATGTTGCATTGTAAGCCAGTTTTTTTACTCTCCTTATTCACCTTCATCTCTTCTTTCCTCTTCATCAAAAGGTTCTTCAGTTATTCTTCACTTTCTACCACTTTCTATCATCTGCATATCTGAGGTTATTGATATTTCTCCCAGCAATCATAATTCCGGTTTGTGCTTCATCCAGCCCAGCATTTTGCATGATATACTCTGCATATAAGTTAAATAAGGAGAGTGACAACACAGCTTTGATATACTCTATTCCCAATTTTGAACCAGTCCATTGTTTCATGTACAGTTTTGACTGTTGCCACTTAACCTACATACAGATTTCTCATGAGACAGGTAAGGTGGTCTGGTATTGCCATCTCTTGAAGGATTTTCCAGTTTCTTGTGATCCACACAGTCAAAGGTTTTAGCACAGTCATTGAAGCAGAGGTAGATGTTTTTCTGGAATTCTCTTGCTTTTTCTATGATCCCAGATATTGACTATTTGAACTCTGGTTCCTCTGTCTTTTCTAAATCCAGCTTGAACATCTGGAAGTTCTCAGTTCACATACTGTTGAAACCTGGCTTAGATAATTTTGAACATTACTTTGCTAGCAAGTGAAATGGGTGCAATTGCGTGGTAGTTTGAATATTCTTTAGCATTGCCTTACTTTGTAACTGAAATGAAAACTGACCTTTTCCAGTCCTGTGGTCACTGCTCAGTTTTCCAAATTTTCTGCCATATTAAGTGCAGCACTTTAACAGCATCATAGTTTATGATTGGAAATATTTAATAGTTTAGGATTTGAAATAATTGATATTTCTCCTGGCAATCTTGATTCCAGATGGTACTTCATCCAGCCTGGCATTTCACATGATATACTCTGCATATAAGTTAAATAAGCAGGATGAAAATATACAACATTGATGTAATCCTTTCCCAATTTTGAACCAGTCCTTTAGTCCATGTTCAGTTCTAACTGCTTGTTCTGCCCTTCCTCATTTTGTATCTTTCCTTCCCAAATGCTGGGCCTTCCCTAGTGGCTCGGCTGGTAAAGAATCAGCCTGCAATGCAGGAGACCCAGTTTCAATTCCTGGGTCAGGAAGATCCGCTGGAGAAATGATAGACTACTCACTCCAGTATTCTTGGGCTTCCCTGGTGCCTCAGCTGGTGAAGAATCCCCCTGCAATGTGGGAGACATGAGTTCAATCCTTGGGTAGGGAAAATCCCTTGGAGAAGGGAATGGCTACCCACTTCAGTATTTTGGCCTGGAGATCCATGGACTGCATAGTTTATGGGGTTGCAAAGAGTGGGACTCTACTGAGCGACTTTCACTTTCCCAATTGTTGACATCAAGCCCCAGAACCACAGGCACAGATAACAGTGTTATATTGAATGTATAATCTGAACCCAAATTGTGCAAGTTTACATTCCTATAATAAATATTTTATTCTATATCACTTACAGTAGTTCTTCTCTGATTGAAACTTAACTGACAGAGATATGTATTACTAGATGAGGAAATTATCTCAGAAAAAATTACATAGTAAGTGACAGACATTAAGCCAATGAATGCTGATGTATTAATTAGTTCATGGACTATAATAATGTAACAAATTTGCAGATACAGGGAAATGTAATACTTTGGTAAATTTTCTGAGGTACTAGAGTCATTATTTATCAAAAGTAGAATGAGAACATATACATAAAGAAGAATTGGGCCAAGAATATAATTTAAACTTTAGAGCGTCCTTGTTTAGTATCTCCAAAGAATTCTCTTTTCTTCTCTTAGATTTCTGCTATCATTCTTGCTTTTCTAAACACATTTCAGGTTACTTCTTGAATCTATTAGCCCTTGAATTTGAATTTCTACTTTGAACAGCAATTCTTTAATCAATATCTTCTCAGAAACAACTCATTCTTTTATCACTTACTTTTGTGCCAAGGTCTGTATTTATATAAGCAATATATAAATATAAACATAGACTATATATCTAATCTATATATATATTTACAAAATAAAAGTGTTAGTCACTTAGTCATGTACAACTCTTTGCCACTCCTATGGACTGTGGTCTGCCACACTCCTCTGTCAATCATTTTACCCTTGTTTTAATTTTTAGATCATTATTTAGGACATGACAATCAAGGATAGGAAGTTTCATTAAACAAGAAGTATTAAGAGATTAACTAAGCAATCCCTGTGTCACATGTTGATAGACAAGATTTTGCAGTGGAAGATCTATCTTCATTTTAAATAGTTCACATAGAGACAAAAGCAATTTCTTGAAAAAAAAAAGAAAGAAAAATGAATTTATTTCTTTGAAAATGGCAGTTTAACTTTTCAATTTATTTCCAGTTTAATTTAATCCCAAATTGTTAATCCTGGATGATAATTGTTCCTAAACATTGTTTACAGTTTGATATAAAATTTAGGATAACTTGTTCATTATTTCACAATATTCTAGATTTAAATTAAATATTATAAATATCAAAAGTACTGAACAATAACCAATATCCACCACAGGCAAAAAAATTATCAAATGTATTAATCAGAGTTTGGTAACAGAATTTTATAATGGGTAATCTCTTACCTTTATTGGGCTTCCCAGGTGGCTCTAATGGTAAAGAACCTGCCTGCCAGTACAGGAGACATAAGAGACAGAGAATTAGGTTCGATTCCTGGGTGGGGAAGATCCCCTGGATGAGGAAATGGCAACTCTCTTCCTCTCTGGCATTCTTGCCTGGAGAATCCTTTGGACAGAATCTGTTGGACAGAATCTCCAAACTGGAGAGTTTGGGCAGATAATTTTATTAATGGGTAATCTCATGACTATATTATGGTATAGAACTGTATGTAATTTAAGATCAAAATTAGGACAAATATTTTTCTTAATTAATAAAATATGATTTTCTGAAATCAGTTTTTGCAATCAAGTGATTAGCTTTGGAAAAGCAAATAGATATTAATAGAAGGTATATACTCAGTCACTTGGCAAACATTTTTGAAACCATGTTCTGTGTCACAAATGTTCTAGCCATGGGGATACAATTATAGGTCACATATAGTCACTTCTCCTTGCCCCTTAAGTAGAAGAGGGTTACCTAAACACTTGTGTTGTTCAGCATGTACAGATTATGGTTGATAGATGTGTCCTCAGATAAAGTGAACTCAAGGAGAGGCAAATTCACACATTTCAAATGAACCCAAAAAGGTAAATAGAAGTTTGTTCTGGGACTTGAAGCAGAGAGGTTAGCCTGTGCTTTCAGCCAAATGAGATTACAACATGGAAAAGCCTATCTATGAAGAAAAAGGAAGATGGAAAACTGTAGGCCTTTCCACTTACCTAAAACACAGAAGTAGATAAGGAAGAAAAGCAGTATTCTTACATTTTACTTTTAGAGGAAAAGGCGAGGGTCAAAATACGGTCTATATCTTCAAATAATTATTTGATAGTAAAGTTTCAGAAAAGTAAATCACAGAGAACTCATCTTATCAATTAATTCACATTTCCCTCTTAACTTTTATATTCCACTAAATACACCAGAATACAGGCCCGAAGATGATACCACTGCATTCCCATGAAATGCATTTACTTTATTGAAGAGAAAGCTATGCTTTTTAAAAATATCATTATTAAGTCAAGAGATAAAATTAATTTTGCCCTTTGATCTTAAAACTAAAATAATAAGTTTTGCAAAAAGTATAGATTTCCAATCTTTAAGCAATGATTACATGTTTATAAGCAAATCACTAGTCTGTTTCTGAGTCTAATGCCATATGTACTATGTTTAGTTGCTTGGTCATGTCTGACTCTCTTTGACTCTGGATTGTAGCCCACCAGGCTCCTGTGTCCATGGGATTTTCCAGGCAAGAATATTGGAGTGGATTGCCATTTACTTCTCCAGGGTGTCTTCTAACCCAGGGATTGAACCTGCATCTCTTGCCTGGGTGTGGGGGTGGGGGGCTGGGGGGGATAGGGGTGTTCTTTACCACTGAGCCACCAGGGAAACCCCTGTATGTACTACAAAGATTGTTTAAAGTATTAGTCATGTTCAACTCTTTGCAATCCCATGGACTGTAGCTTGCCAGGCTCCCCTGTCCAAAAAATTCCCCAGTAAAGAATACTGGAGTGGGTTGCCATCCTCTTCCCCAGGGAATCTTCCTGAGCCAGGAATCAAACACAGGTCTCCTGCGCTGCAGGCAGATTCTTTACAATTTGAGCCATCAGGGAAGCCCCATATGTACTATGGTGAAGTATAAATTCTAATTTATAGATGGGTGATAGTTCTGGGACTGCACACCTAGCAAGATGCTCTTGGTGAATATTAGCTCATATTCGCAGTTCTTCCCCCTCCCATCTCCTAAAAGCAGAATGCCACAAATCTGTGCTAATTGAGATCCAAGTTACATGAACAGATCAGAGAGGAGATGGTATATTCATCAAAAGAGAAGAAATGAAGCCTATATCCCAAAGGATCCTGCCATTCTGGTGGTATGGGTTGTGGGGAAGCATACTGAATAGTAGAGCTCTCTGGTTCACATTGTTAATTGCAAAAAAAAAGTGAGAGAGAGCTTTAAAATTCTCTGTTAGAGGCAGTAGAGCCAATGTACAGAAAATCATTTGGGATTCATTTTTCATCAGTGAGGATTTAGGCAACAGATATAGCACATATCTTTTCAAACTCAAGTATTCATACTCATTTTCTCCTACCCCAACACACATGGTAGTAACAATGAACCATATATAAATCCTGTGAATTTCACAGTTGAAATAATAAGAAAATGGCACCCAAATCTTTGCCAATAAAAACTTTGGTTAAAAAAAAATTCTGGTTAGAAACAGGAGTTTCTTTAAAGAAATTAAATGTGTCTTTTAGATAGTCCCTCAGTCTCCTAGTTTTGCTACAGTATAAGCTTCTGAGAGAGAGAGGTATTCTCTCTTTTTTGCTGTTTGACCTTGTCAAGTTGCAGAAGTTAAATTGGAGCACAGGTTGGGAACATCCATTGTTCTCATTTCAGCTGCTCTGAACTTTCAGAGCACATTGTCAGTGAAAAGAGAAAGAAATTAGCAGCTCATTTTGTGCAACATGAACTTTCTTTCTCTGTTTCACTCAAGCTTGATAGATGTACTCTCTTTGATAAATTAGTCCTCATGTCTTATTGCCATGCAAGAACTGGAAGTAAGAAACATCTACAGCAATCCTCAGCTTCCGTTAGAACTAATCAAATGTTTTATCTGCCAAGATAGTTAACTTTTAGGGTTAGGTAGTAGCAGGTAATCCTGCTGAGTAGTATGGTGCTGAGTAGTTAACTTTTATTTGGATGTTCCCGTTTTAGGGGGATTCGGTTTAGAGGGCAATTGTGAAGATAACAGAGGACAGATCACTCAAATGCACCAGATTCCAAAGCATTGAAATAGTTACTTGCTCTGTACCTTAAGCAGTGACTGTGGTAAAGGGCTGATTTTGTATGCTTTTGTGAGGAGATTGTACCTCACTGCATACCTTTGGCCTCCATGCACACAGAGTTCAATTAGCAGCTAAAGATGAGTTCAAATAGATTTAAAGAATTAGTTCTGTTTGAGACCTTTATTGAGAAATTAACTTGGTTGTATTCTTAGCCAGCAGGAGCTAGCTGAATGTGCAGCTGTGGCATCATTGGAGCATCTAGAGATGAGGGCAGGTTGAGTATCTGCTGGGTAGCCAGCGGTTCCAGGACAGTAAAGGCTGTTTTAAGGTCACAAGAATCACTGTTGAAATGCAGTGCATTGGCAGTAACAAATATTCAGGGAAAATTGGTATCACAAAGACTGAAGGTCAGCATCTCAAGGAAATTTTTAAAGTGACTATGTTTCTTTATAAATTTGCATTACATGAATAATGCCTTGAAAAAGGTGACCTCCTCTGGCAACCCTGTATAAGGCCACTATTCTTAATCACTCTCTCTTCTGGGTCTCCAAGTTCACAGCCTTTAAATGACAAAAAGTATACAGGTTTTCCACAGCTATGTCAGAATCTGTTCTGGGCCCATTAACAAGAGAGTGAGTATTTGGGAGAGAAAAAAACGGACCACTGGTTGGGATGACTCCAGAAACTGAGACATCTGGGATATCATATATTTCACTTATTTTGTACTGAGTGTCAGCTTTGTAGGCCTGGACAGGAGTTTGTTCAGCATCAGCAACATCATAGGCATCATTTGATTCAGTTATAAATTGTATGTGGCACATGATACAGAGACCTAAATAGAAAATCTGAAGTTAGATCTTAACACAAAGCCACCAAGAAAGTTTCTTGCATATTTATGCCTCACATTCTTTGGCATCCATTATTTTTGCATTTGCAGATTCACAAGAAGACAGTCACATTCATATTCCAGGCATAAAATAGAAAGTATCCTTTTAAAATGCTAACTTAGACTTGAGCCCCACAACTTCTGATTACAACTCATTAGCCAAAACTTTGTCATATGGCCACACTTAGCTAGAAAATGTGTTATTTTACTAGAGCTCATATGTAATGAAATAAAGGTTCCTGGGACATTAGATGTCAGTTAATCAAGTCATAGTTTCTGACATATCATTATTCATTAATAGAAACAAGTGAGAAAAACCAAACAAATAGCTTACTATAGAATGGTATGGAGCTATGCACCATGGTAAATAAATTCACAAAGAACATCATCTGTACATAAAGGCATAAAATATCAGTAATAAGGCTGGTATTGAATATTAGCAAATACTTTTGTGCCTAGACTAGTTCTTGACATGAAGTAAGTGACTGATAATTATTAAGTAAATACATAAATACATTTATCTATTAATTATAGAATATCTACTAAATGCCAGGAGCAGTGTTAAGGACTTTTTTGAGATAAATATTTAAACATTATTATGACAAAGAAGGATATTCATAAGGAAGAAAGTATTCTTTCATAAGGAAACTATAACCATTATAAATGGACATAATTAAAAAGTCTCTATACAGAGGAAAAACATACAGAATTAAAAAGCAAAATAGACCATTAAATAAAAGCACTTGGAGAATTCAATATATTTTTTATCTATTGATAGAACAAATAGATGTGTATAAGAGACAGAAATAGACCATTAAATAAAAGCACTTGGAGAATTCAATATATTTTTTATCTATTGATAGAACAAAAATAAAGAACATTAGCAAAAATGTAAATATTTGAATAATATTATCAATTAGACCTATCTCTTATTATAAAATACTCCACCACCAAGAGCAAAACACACATTATAATCTCCATGTCTTAGGCCATAACCAGTCTCAACCAATATTTGAATTGAAATCATGTAAAGTAAGTTCTACTACCAAAATGTAATCACATTAGAAATCAATAATGGAAACAAATTGAAAATTTCCTGAACATTTGGAAAATAAAGTATCTCTATGTAGCTAATGGGTCAAATAAAAAATCACAAAATAAATTAGAAAATATTTGAAAATGAATGTATATAAGATCAAATTATTTTATAATTTCTGCTGCTACTGCTGCTGCTAAGTCACTTCAGTCATGTCTGACTCTGTGTGACCCCATAGACGGCAGCCCAACAGGCTCCCCCATCCCTGGGATTCTCCAGGCAAGAATACAAGAGTGGGTTGCCATTTCCTTCTCAAGTGCATGAAAGTGAAAAGTGAAAGTGAAGTTGCTCTGTCATGTCTGACTCCTAGCGATCCCATGGACTGCAGCCTACCAGGCTCCTCTGTCCATGGGATTTTCCAGGCAAGAGTACTGGAGTGGGGTGCCATACAATTTCTGAGATGCTTTCAAATAAGTTATTAGAAAAAAGTTTAAAAATATACATGTTGATAATAAAAAAATATCAAATCAATTCAAAAGTTTTCATCTTATTAAGTCCAAAAAATGATGAAATAAACCCAGGGGAAAAAGGACAGAAAAGATAAATGTTAGAAAAGAAATTAATGAACTAGAAAACAGAAAAGCAAAAGAGAAATTTTGTGAAGTCACAAATTGGTTCTTTATAAAGAAAAAACTAACAATTTTTTTTGTTAGCATAAGCAAGAAAAAGGGAAAAGAAGCAAATTACAGATCTTAGTAATGAAAAAGGGAGCACCACTAAGGACCTTACAGAAATTGAAAGCATTATAAGGAAAGAACATTAACAACTCAACAAATAAGACAGTTTGGGTAAAAAGATAATTGCCTAGAGACACATTATAAAATTGACTCAAAAAGAAATAGAAAACTGAAAGAGTTAATAACAATAAAAATATAATTGGAAAGTAAACATTTTCCCACAGAGAGAAGCCCAGACCCAAATGCATAATAAATTCTACCAAATATTAAAGAAGGAATGATATTAATTACTCACAAATTCTTCCAGAAGATTAGAAAGATAGATTTTTCAACACATTCTAAAAAGGCAGTATTACCCCAACAAAAGGCTTATAAAGACTTTAAAAGGAAACAACTGATAAATATTCCTAATAAATTTAAACATGAAAGAGTTCACCAAAATGTAGCAAACATATAAGATAGATTATATACCATGGGGCAACTGTGATTTATACCAGAAATGTAAGACTGACAATATCTGAAAATCAATGTGAAACACTATATTAATAAATACAGCTCAATCACAGTAGGATGCATGAAGGACATTTGAGAAAAATCTAGTATCCATTCATGATTAAAACTCTCAAATTACTAGAAATAAAAAGGAACATCCTCAACAGTTGAAAGACACGAAAAAAAAAAAAAGATAAATTTATAATTAATGGTAAAAAGAAAATCATTGATTTCATCTAAGATTAGAGAAAATATAAGAATATCTGCTCTTGCCACATTCACTTAATATTTCACTGGCTGTTCTTTCCTGTGCTATAAAACAAATAAATAATTACAGATTCACAGGACTTTCAAAAATTGAACACAAAGTTACTTGTTTCTCAGTGGTAACATCTTACATGTCTGTTTCTTGTTTAGTCTCTAAGTGTGTCCAAGTTGTTTCATTTCCATGGACTGTAGCCTGCCAGGCTCCTCTGTCCATGGGATTTTCCAAGCAAGAACATTACAGTGGGTTGCCATTTCCTTCTCCAAGCACTTACACATCTAGAGTACAATACTAAAAAAAAAAAAAGGAAAATTGATACTCTATAATACACAGAACTCATTCAGATTTTACCATTTGTACATGAACTAATTTGAGTGTGTGCATTTCTATGAAATTTCATATGTAGTAACATATAATAATCATGAGCACTATTAAGACACACAACTATTTCTTTACCACAAAGATCTCCTTTGTGTTATACTTTTATAGTCAATAGTCTCATCTCACTGTTCCAATATCCTTAACCTTTTGTAACCACTAATCTATTCTCCATTTCCATAATTTTATCATCTGTATAATTTATATAAGTGGAATCATACATTATGTAACCTTTTGAGATTGTCCTTTTTGTTTCATTGTATTCAACATTATTTTTAAGTGTATTCAATTTGTTGTATATATCAGCTGTTCCTTTTTTATTGCTGAGTCTTATTCCATGATATGTATGTAGCAGTTTGTTTAATTGAATGACATTTGGGTCATTTCCAAATTTGGCTATTACAGATGAAGCAGTTACATTCATGTGTAGGTTTATATGTGGATATAAGCTTTCATTTCTCTGTGCTAAATGTTCAGGAGTGCAATTGCTAGGTCATATAGTAAACACATGTTTGGTATGAACATGCCAAAATATTTATAATCTAGATATGTGTCATTTGTCAGTTATAAAGTCTGAGAACATTTCTCCCATTCTGAAGCTTGACTTTTTATTTCCTTAAAGAAAGTTTTGCAAAGTTTTTAATTTTGATGAAGTCTAATTTATTACATTTATTATATCTTATGGCTCACAATTTTTATGTAGCATCTAAGAACTCTTTATCTCTAGATCCTTTTTTCTTTCTTTCTATGTTTATTGTTTTACATTTTGATATAACTTTATTATCCATTCTGAGTTAAATTTTGTATAAGTTGTGAGGTTTAAGTTCAATTTTAGTTTACTTTTATTTATTTTTTAATCTATTTTTGCTTGTGGATGTCTGATTTTCTAGGTTCCATTTATTGAAAATATTTTGTTTTCTATTTCATAAAGCTTTCTGTCATATCTCCACTAATATCACCCTGTCTTAAATATTGCAGTTATATTGCAAGACTTGAAAATCTGATAGTTATTCTTTCACTTATTTTTTTTTTCGACTTTTTTTGGGTTGCCACTCCTTCCTCCAGCAGATCTTCCCAATCCAGGGATTGAACCCAGGTCTCCTGAATTATATGTGGATTCGGTGACTCAGAGGTTAAAGCGTCTGCCTCCAATGCGGGAGACCTAGGTTCGATCCCTGGGTCGGGAAGATCCCCTGGAGAAGGAAATGGCAATCCACTCCAGTATTCTTGCCTGGAGAATCCCATGGATGGAGAAGCCTAGTAGGTTACAGTCCACGGGGTCGCAAAGAGTCGGACACGACTGAGCGACTTCACCTTCACCTTCTTTACCATCTGAGCCACCAGGGAAGCTGACATTTTTGCTGATATTTTGATAAGAACTACAATAAACATATTAATTTGTCAAGAATTTCCATATGTATGGTTTAGTTTTCTAAAGATATCAAAATACATTTCTATTTGACTTCTTTCTTCAGAGTTTTTTAGTTTTAACCATAAGTGCTTATTATAGCAGCAACTGATTAAATTTTGTTAAATTTATTTATAAGTGTTCTATTTTAAGTAAAGTTGAATTTTATTTTATTTTTATCCCTACATTTTCAGTTCTAGCTTATAGAAATACAGTTCATTTTTCTATTTTAACC
>SJYT01023401.1:93481-126241 GCA_006410635.1 Cephalophus harveyi | reverse complement strand
TTTTAGCTGTATTCTACACACCATATTTTCATTTTAATTTTGTTTCATGGACTTTTAAAAATTTCTCCTGACTTGTATTCTCCATTGTGTATAATTTTATTAGCTTTACTTTTCTTAATATGCAGTTTAATAAAAGAATAGGTCAGTGACTAAGTTTTAGTCACCTTCACAGATAATTTGAAACCTGGGAAAAATCATGAAAAGATTAGAAAAGGACTTGAGGCAATTATTGAAAATATTTTGTTTTCTATTTCATAGAGCTTTCTGTCATATCTCCACTAATATCACCCTGTCTTAAATATTGTAGCTATATTGTAAGACTTAAAAATCTGATAGTTATTCTTTCACTTTTTTTTTCAACTTTTTTTGGGTTGCCACTCCTTCCTCCAGCAGATCTTAGACTAAAGTCTGAAGGATCCTTAGTTGATGATGTCTTACCAACATATTCCAATTAAACAATTGTCCTGTTTTTTTGTTGGTTGGTTGGTTGGCTTTTGGTTCCAATTCTTGCTTGATGTTCTTTCAGAGTTTTCGGATTCTTAATCATTTAAAGAATGGACATTCAACTTCCCACATATTTTGTGGAAGTACTCCCATACCAATAATCTCCTACTAAAGTACGTGTCTAGAGAGAAATGATTTATAATTATCAGAAACAAGACCTGATTGTGATGATAAAAGGATTTTTCTTATTTAGGCTGTGAAGTTGCTAGAAAAATAGCATAAAAAACCTTTCACCTGCTGAAACATACTACCTGTGAAACCTTAGGAAAGTGAATTAGCCTTCTCATTTTCCAACTTGGATTATTAAAGCTCCCTATTTCAATGAGCTATATTGTGAGGATGAAAAAAACTTAACATTGCTAAAGAGCTGGAACATTGTCTAACACCTATTAAACATTTAAAAAATATCAGAAATATATTTTTATCTGTTACTTATGAGAAGCTTCACAAAAAAATACCAAATTTTAGAAAAATTTTGAATATAGGAGAGGGTAAATAACTTCTAATTATTATCTTGAAAGGTGTTCTATATCAAGTCATCAAGAAATTAATTTCCTTCTTAGATGCACATTTAAGAAACCGAGTCAGATTTGAAGGTAATCAGTAAGCCTCTTCAAGTAATCAGAAGACAAGTTCAGTAAAAATAGGAAAGAGCAAACTTTACTCGTGGTGCCAAGGAAATTCCTGAGGAAAATCACAAAATGTTCCACACATCTACCCTTAATCATCATTCAAAACCAAATTTAAGTCTGACTTCATTCCAGACTTTCCCACATCTCTACCTTCTTCTCGACACTATGAAGCACAATTAACCTGGCTATTCATTATTTCCTGTAGGAAATCTTAGATGATTTTTGGTTCTTTTTGTCCTCTCTCTTCACATTTATTTATCTCTGAATTATATGTCCAATTCATTCACTTTTCTTTAATCCCATTACTGCTTTTACAATTTAAGCCACCATTATTCTCACCTTGACTTTACACTAGCTTCTTAAGTCATCTTCCTACTCTAGACTTAACACCTCTGCCCCAATGACTTCTCTTTATTTCTCTTCCTTTTCCAATCTGTTCTGTAGCATGCCACCAGAATAATGTCACAAAATCCACAATTGTCCCCTTTTCTCCAAAGCCTTTTTAGAAGTCTATATCTTATTAAACAGAGTCCTTTTATGTGTCCTCTTTAGCATTTAAGAAGTTCTATTACAAACTGAAAAAAAAAAAATTCCAGTTTTCCTACCATTTTTGTCACATTTTAAGTACTTCCAAGCAAAGAAGTGTTTCTATTAACATTTCTATTTGCATCTCTCGTATCTTAGCACTATTGATTGACAGAATAATATTGCTTAAAGAAAGTGAAATTGAAATTCTAAGTTGTTCAGTTGTATCTGACTCTTTGAAACCCCATGGAATTCTCCAGGCAAGAATACAGTAGTGGATAGTCATTTCCTTCTCCAATGAATCTTCCCTAACCCAGGCATCAAACCTGGGTCTCCTCCATTGCAGGCAGATTCTTTACCATCTGAGTTATGAGGGAAGTTTACCTTAAATTAAAATAAATTTCTGTCTAATTGTTATTTATCTGTGTATGGTAGCTTCTTACTTTTTCTTCCTTGAGGTAGGAGATTGGAACATATTTTCTCATTCTGTCACAGCACCTAGCAAAATGCTATGTCTGTATGCCAGCAAATTTGGAAAACACAGCAGTGGCCACAGGACTGGAAAAGGTCAGTTTTCATTCCAATCCCAAAGAAAGGCAATGCAAAAGAATGCTCCAACTACCACACAACTGCACTCATCTCACATGCTAGTAAAGTAATGCTCAAAATCCTCCAAGCCAGGCTTCAGCAATACGTGAACCATGAACTCCCTGATGTTCAAGCTAGTTTTAGAAAAGGCAGAGGAACCAGAGATCAAATTGCCAGAGATCAACATCCGCTGGATCATGGAAAAAGCAAGAGAGTTCCAGAAAAACATCTATTTCTGCTTTATTAACTATGCCAAAGCCTTTGACTGTGTGGATCACAATCAACTGTGGAAAATTCTGAAAAAGATGGGAATACCAGACTACCTAACCTGCCTCCAGAGAAATCTGTATGCAGGTCAGGAAGCAACAGCTAGAACTGGACATGGAACAGCAGACTGGTTCCAAATAGGATGACTCATTGGAAAAGACTCTGATGCTGGGAGGGATTGGGGGCAGGAGGAGAAGGGGATGACCAAGGATGAGATGGCTGGATGGCATCACTGACTCGATAGACGTGAGTCTGAGTGAACTCTGGGAGTTGGTGATGGAGAGGGAGGCCTGGCGTGCTGCTCTTCATGGGGTTGCAAAGAGTCGGACACGACTGAGCGACTGAACTGAACTGAAGGCTCATTAAATTGTTGCATTGAGTTGGAAAATTTAGGAACTGGAAGAAGTGCATTTTCTTTAATTTTGTCTATTTATTGTATATACATTTTTGAATTGTTCACCTAAATACACAGAACCTCAGTTTCCTTATCTCTTAAATGTCAATGATGGCATTTTTTTTACCTTTCTTAATGTATTTGGAAAATATTAAGAGATGAATATATTAATCATCATCAGGAGAAAAGTCTTATTAAGTACTAATGTGTGAATGACCTTTTGCAGACAAGATAAGTAGGCAAGCTACTTGTCCTCTGGAAGCTCACAATCAAAAATGCACAATAAAAACAGATATAAGGTATTCAAAGAAATATATACTCAGCTCACCCAGAGACAAATGCCAAAACCAGATTGTGAAATTCCTGGAGCCAGGTATTAATACACAGTGCATTAGGAAGATTAATAGACAACATCTTGAGATAATAATTTAATCACTGCCATATCAGATAGACTTGGGGCCAATTTCTACAGACACCATAGCAAAAAAAGTCAAATGAAGTTAGAATCCTGATAGGGAAAGAAACTTCAGATTCATAAGCGGTCTTGGATAGGCTGTTTGAGTGGAACTAGAATGTGGTTTGTGTGTATACATGTGTATATGGCTTTGTGCACTGAGGGGTGATGGTGGTTGGGGTGTTGATGAAGAGGACAAGGATTTAGAACCAATTTTGGGAGAAAGCAGATTCTCTAAATAATAGTGGACCATTAATGGTCTTTTTTTTTTTTTTTCAATTTAACATACTAAATAAACCTTAAATAAGATGTCCTTTTCATCATAGGGGGCTTGAATACAAAAGTAGGAAGTGAAGAGTTACCTGAAGTGATAGGCAAGTTTGGCTTTGAAGGAGAAAATGAAGCAGGGCAAAAGCTAACAGAGTTTTACCAAGAGAACACACTGGTCATAGCAAACAACCTCTTCTAACAACACAAGAGAAGACTACACATGGACGTCACCAGACAGTCAATAATAAAATCAGATTGATTATATTCCTTGCAGTCAAAGATGGAGAAACTCAATACAGTCAGCAAAAACAAGACTGAGAAATGACTATGGCTCAGATCATGAGCTCCTTTTGGCCAAATTCAGAACTAAATTGAAGAAAATAGGGAAATTACACAGTAGAAGTGAAAAATAAATCCAAGGGATTAGATCCAATAGACAGAGTGCCTGAAGACGATGGATGGTGGTTCATAACATTGTACAGGAGGCAGTGATCAAAACCATCCCCAAGAAAAAGAAATGCAAAAAGTCAAAACGGTTGCCTGAGGATGCCTTACAAATAACTATGAAAAGGAAAGAAGTGAAAAGCAAAGGAGAAATGGAAAGATTTACTCATCTGAATGCACAGTTCCAAAAAATAGCAAGGAGAGATGGGAAATACTTCCTAAGTGATCAGTGCAAAGAAATAGAAGAAAACAATAGAATGGGAAAGACTATAGTTTTCTTCAAGAAAATTAGAGATACCAAGGGAACATTTCATTGAAAAATGGTCACAACAAAGGACAAATACAGCATGAACCTAACAGAGGCAGAAGATATTAAGAGGTGGAAGAACACAGAAATATACACAAAAGAATTTAGTGACCCAGATAACCATGATGGTGTGATCACTCAGTTAGAGCCAGACATCCTGGAGTGTGAAGTCAAGTGGGCCTTAGGAAGAATCAATATGAACAAAGCTGGTGGAGGTGATGGAATTCTAGCTGAGCTATTCCATATCCTGAAAGATGATACTGTCAAAGTGCTGCACAAAATATGCTAGCAAATTTGGAAAGCTCAGTAGTGGCCACAGGACTGGAAAAGGTCAGTTTTCATTCCAATCCTAAGCAAAGACAATGACAAAGAATCTTCAAACTACCAGAGAATTGCACTCACATCACACACTAGCAAAGTAATGCTCAAAATTCTCCAAGTGAGGCTTCAACAGTCCATGAACTGTGAACTTCCAGATGTGCAAGCTGGATTTAGGTAAGGAAGAGAAACCAGAGATCAAATTGCAAACATTGGTTGGATTATAGATAAAGCAAGAGAGTTCCAGAAAAACATGTACTTCTGTTTTATTGACGACTCCAAATCCTTTGACTGTGTGAATCACAGCAAACTGTGGAAAATTCATCAAGAGCTGGCAATACCAGACCACCTTACCTGCCTCCTTAGAAACCTATATGTAGGTCAAGAAACAACAGTTAAGACTGGACATGGAACAATGGACTGGTCCAAAATTGGGAAGAGAGTATGTCAAAGCTGTATTTTGTCACCCTGCTCATTTACCTTATATGCAGAGTATATCATGTGAAATGCTGGGCTGGATGAGGCACAAACTAGAATCAAGATTGCTGGGAGAAATATCACTAATCTCAGATATGTAGAAGACACCACCCTTATGGCAGAAAACAAAGAAGAACTAAAGAGCCTCTTGATGAAAGTGAAAGAGGAGAGTGAAAAAGTTGGCTTAAAATTCAATTTTCAAAATGCTAAGATCATGGTATCGAGTCCAAATAGATGAGGAAACAATGGAAACAGTGAAAAACTTTATTTCCTTGGGCTCCAAAATCACTGCAGATGGAGACTGCAGCCATGAAATTAACAGACGCTTGTTCCTTGAAAGAAAAGCTTTGACCAACCTAGACAGCATATTTGAAAGCAGAGATACTTTGCCAACAATGGTCCATATAGTCAAAGTTATGATTTTTCCAGTAGTCATGAATAGATGGAAGAGTTGGCCTGTAAAGAAGACTGATCCCCAAAGAACTGATGCTTTTGAATTGTGATGTTGGAGAAGATTCTTGAGAGTTCCTTGGACTGCAAGATCAAACCAGTCAATTCTAAAGGAAATCAACCCTGAATATTCATTGGAAGGACTGATGCTGAAACAGAAGCTCCAATACTTTGGCCACCAGATATGAAGATCTGACTCATTAGAAAAGACCCTGATGCTGGGTGAGATTGATGGTAGGAGGAGAAGGGGACCAAAAAAAAGGAGATGGTTGGCATCACCAACTTGCTGGACATGAGTTTGAGCATGCTCCAGGTGATGGTGAAGTACAGGGAGACCAGGCATGCTGCAGTCCATGGGGTTGCAAATAGTTGGACACAACTGAGCAAGTGAACAACAAAAATGACAAACTTAAGGAAAGAAGAATGCCTAGATAGGTGTTTAGTCTTGGCAGAAGAAGGTCTTTGATAATAGAAATGTCATATAAATAATTTGGGTTTGAAGAAGGCTGTACAGCTGGGGTAATAGGTATTAGATCCTAGCCTCCTTTACTTAAGCTAAACAGTGTGTCTGTCATGCTAATTCAAAGCCTTAGATCAATCCCTGACACATTTAAGAAAATAAAGGATAATAAGGAACTTGAGTATTTTACTGAAATTATCACATAATTAATTAGTTCCTTTAAGGAAAATGATAATAAAAGGGAAGACTGAATGGTTTGATAGAACCTTCAGTTTCTGACCAGTCATGCTGGCCATGTGTCAATAAGTAGTCACTAAACTGGTTCCTATTAATCCTGGGTTTACAATGGTTCATAATGGTTTTCTGAGAAAAATTGAGTATGATTATTTAGCCCCTTGCTGCAATGGGCACCTCAGGTCCAAAGCGGCTGCTTTTTGAGTCTCTATTCCAGGGGCCTGGCAGGACTTCAGGCATTTCACAAGTGAATCACTTTGACCCAGAGTCATTTGTTCAATCATGGTTGACAAAAGTTAACTTTCTACTGTTTGGAAAATAAATGAATCTCTTGGCTGTTTTCATAAAGATCGACGGAAAGTAAAATAGCCTGAGGTTAATATTATAAATCTTTCTAAAAGAGATTTTCAGAACATATTCTTTATCCCAGCTTTGGATCAATCTCACAAAATGACTTATTTTCAAACTATAGGGAAGCAAAGCAAGTTATTCTTGAAAAAGTTGAAAATATTAAGAAAGCTTTTATTTTCCTGGCTTTTCTGTTTGTTTTGTTTATCCTTTTATTTTTGAACATCAACCAAGGCAAAAACTCAAACAGAAATGTGTGATGAATATGGATTGGCCTTTTCAATAGCTTTGTGCCTATTCATCTAATCTTTATTGGTGTTCATAGATTCCTTGGATGCTCACAGTGGGTATAACTCTATGTTAGCTGGCATGAAATGTAGACTTTAAAAACTGTATGGGATAAAAAAAAAAAAAACAAAATATGATAAAAAGAATCCAATTCTCACTCATGTAATCATAAGCACCTACTGCAAAATTAAAATTCACTGGCTATATTGACTAGTAAATATCCTGTAGTAGGCATCATCCTATACATGTTAATTAAACAAGAGGAGAGTTAATAATCAAAATTAACTTTGAGCTTTTGGTTAAACGGTATTGTGAGGGTGTACAAAGGAGTCTAAATGAAAATTGAAACAGTGAGAATAATGACAAGATTTTAAAAAAGAATGAGTATTGTAGACAAATAGAGCAGACTAGTTCATATTTATTTATTCATTTTGTAAAATACTAAAAAATTGCCCGCTCTTCTTTTTTGTGTGTTTTATTAAAATTTGTTGACATTTCATCTTGCACTGGAAAGCTTTTGGAATCAGAATGACCTGACTTTCAGTTGTAACAGCATTGCTTACTAGTATAACCAAAATGAAGGAATTTTCAAACTGTCCTCTAAATAATATGAAGCCATTTTTATAGCCCTGACTGTTTACCTCCTTACACAGTTTTCAGTCTCAGTTTATTACTTGTGACTGTGTGTGTATTCAGAGATGTGTGAGAATTGTTCCTATTCCAATTTAAATTAATTTGGGGCTGAAAGTTAGGTTCAATTTCATTCTCTTTGAGGTTGGAGGACACCATAGACGTTATAATCATCAGTTGTTTACAAATTTTTATCTTTCAGCCAGATTGTCTGGCTGGGGAACTGTACCATGAAAGTCTGGAGGGTATGTTTGTCAGCCACTATTGTCTGGCCACAAGAACTTTGTTAGGAAGATAATCCTTCATTTTTCTTAGTTTGAAAAAGAAAACTTGGTCAGGAAAGCTCTTTATGAAATACATGAAATAAATTTTTTTATTTCATAAAATTTTTTATTTCATATGAAATATGAAATATATTTTTTATATATAAAATATGAAGTGTTTTTAGTGATAGTGACAAAAATAAAGAACCAGCAAAGAGGTCTACTAGGAAGGTGATTTTTATACAGAAAATGCAAATTTTAGAAAAAAATTTAAAACTGGAATAAAATTTGACATCATTTTGCATTTCTGATACAAAATGAGTTCACTGTATATATGTGTATCCATGTAAGTATGTTTGTGTGTACCACTCCAGTATTCTTGCCTGGAGAATTCCATGAACAGAGAAGCCTGGTGGGCTACAGTCCATGGGGTTGCAAAGAGTTGGACACGACTGAGCGACTAACACACACACACGTACACATACTTATGTGTGTGTATATGCGTCAAAAAAAAAAAAAAACTAACTAATATAAAAATTCAAATAAGAGGTAAAGGTTGATGAAAAGTTGTAAAGTCAATTTATGTAAAGTATAAGGACATGCATTGAAAACTCATATCTCAATAAAAATGTAATTCGAGAGAAATTTATTTTAATATCTTTAGTCTTATATTTAGAGTCACTAAGGATATGAAGGATCCCTCATATCTATAACACATAATCACCTTTTATGGAGAAATTTCCAAGACAATGATAATATCTAATTTGGAAATTAAGGAAAATTTTTCCTTTTGGAATATCTTTGAGGGTGTGCTCTTTCTTTTTGAAAATCTCCTACATTTTTATAGTGTCTATTATAGAATCAGCTGAATGAGTTGTTTTAGTTTTTTAATAAAAATATCTTTGACTCTAACAGAGACTGCAGAGAAATTGCTCTTGAACTTCCTTCGTTACTTTGAGATCACAGTTGCCCTTAAGTTTTGATTTCCAAGCTGTCTCTCTTCTGCTACTTGTTAGCCATTCTGAGCCTCAGTTTTCTCATCTGAAAAATGAGATAGTTGAGTGTAATCATCTCTAAAATCATTCTGAACATCAAAAGAATAAAATTTAAAAAAAAAAGAGAGAGAATAAGGAGAAAGAAGACATTTAGAAATATTTGAATACCTTCGCTTCATGGTCCGGTAGAGAGAGACACCATTTGTTTTCCACAGATCTGCTTAAATGTAGTGGTAATGTAGCAAGTAAAATTCATAGCTCTGAGGCTGAATGCATGCTCATTGTTATGTAATTTTTCTTTGGTGCCATGTGGGTGCAGTGTTTGCCAGGAATTAATATTTAGTAATACAACAGTGCACACCCAGACAAAGAGCTTGGTTGGGATGTCTTTGTTCAGCAGACAAAATGCATGTGTGAAAGTGAAAGTGTTAGTTGCTCAGTCCTGTCTGAGTCTTTGCGACTCCATGGACTGTAGAATTTTTTGTACTGAGTGATGAAAACCTTCCCCAAATGTTAGGCACTGCAGCAAAAGAAAATGTGTGATTGTACTTTTCAGGTAATAATGTAAATACTATTCCTCTGTACATGTTGGTTATTATAGAACAAAGTTATTGACATTTAAAAAAAGAGGGGGGGAAAGTTTGAGAACATTTCATCAAGTTTCCAAATGTTCAAATGCTGAATACGTTTCAATTTTTTTTTTTACTCCAAATGGAGTTAGAGACTTATGAAATTATATGATATAAAAGGAAAGTACATAGGACTGATAATTTGAGAAGTGTTTCTGATCTTAGACATGGACAATCACTCTCTTTTAATAGAAGAGGAACTTTTAGTCCATTTCAAAATGGCTTTTGTAAAAGCAAGGTCTTGCATAATCCAAGGGCCAAGATGGTTCTTTGACCATGTGTCTTATTTCCTTTGTCAACTTTACTCCTGTGGCACAGGAATGCTTCCCTCCATATCCTACAGCTAGTGAAAACAAAAGAAAGAACTGTGCCTCTGATGGATGAGTCATCCTGTTAGCAGTAAATTAAGTTTCCTTCACTGTATACTTCAGTCATTATATTCAATGTTGGCTTGCATGAGTGCGAAGTTGCTTCAGTTGTGTCTGACTCATTGTGACCATATGGACTTAGCCTGCCAGGCTCCTCTGCCAAAGGGACACAGCTAGATTACTGGAGGGGGTTGCCATGCCCTCATCCACAGAATCTTCCTGACCCAGAGATCGAACCTCATCTCTTATGTCTCCTGCATTGGCAGGTGGATTCTTTACCACTAGTACCACCTGGGAAGCCCCAATGTTGGCTTAAGATGTTTTTTAGGGCTTTCTTGTCTATTGCAGCCTGAAAGCAAAAGAGTTTTGAAGAAAGCTTTCTTGGACCTACAAAGCAAATGCTTCCAACAAGATTTGTTTATCAGAAGACTGTACCCTTTGTTCAATGCTTGACAAATTATCTCAGTCTCAGCCACACTTTGTTTTCCTCAGAGCAAACAGCTCTGCAGCATCATTTGTGATAGAAATCACTGTATGCTCACCCAAGCCAGATCATCTCTCATCCAGAAGGAGAAAATCAATTTTAATTCTTCAAAGAAGAGCAGCAAGTGGTATTTGTTATTTATGTTTAAAGAAGAGTTATTAAGCATTTTTTTTTTCTCTCTACCTACAGGCTTAAAGAGGAAATGTATAGGAAAAAAAAAAAAAGATGTGGGTAGATTAGATGTAAGGCTAATTTAGCTATAGAGCCAAGTACTAGACAAATGTCTTTGACATTCTGAGAATAATCTTAAACTCAGAGTTGAAAATAAAGGGAAATTCTATCTGAATACACACTTTTTTTTTCCCCCTTAAACTGGCAAATTCAGCAAGTCAGACCACTACACTCAGACACTTAGATCTGGATTTAGTTTACATTTTTATGTGACAAAGTTTAGCTTTCACACAGAGGGAATTTTTTTACATGATGGAATGTCACTTTCAGCAATGAAAATTCATGTATGTTACAACATAGTTACATTAAGTTACAGAAAATAGTCTGGAGTAGGCACTCAATATTTGCTTGAATGAATTATTGCACAGTGCATGTTCTAGGGAATGTAGGAACTTGGTGCCTTATTTTATGTTGAAAGCATTATATATTATTTTTCAGCTTTAGTTAACCTCCCATTCTTGATCTTAACTATTGTATTTCTTAGAGAGGCTATTTAATTCATCATCTATTGAACACATGATAATAAGTTCAGATCAGTTCAGTTCAGTCACTCAGTCATGTCAGATTCTTCATGACCTCATGAACTGCAGCACGCCAGGCTTTCCTGTCCAAAACCAACTCCCAGAGCTTACTCAAACTCATGTCTATTGAGTCGGTGATGCCATCCAGCCATCTCATCCTCTATAATCCCCTTCTCCTCCCACCTTCAATCATTCCCAGGATAAGGATTTTTTCAAATGAGTTAGTTCTTCACATTAGGTGGTCAAAGTATTGTGGTTTCAGCTTCGGCATCAGTTCTTCCAATGAATATTCAGGACCTATTTCTTTTAGGACGGACTGGTTGGAGCTCCTTGCTGTCCAAGGGACTCTCAAGAGTCTTCTCCAACATCTTTGGTGCTCAGGTTTCTTTTTAGAGTCCAACTCTCACATCCATACATGACTACTGGAAAAGCCATAGCTTTGACTAGATGGACCTTTTTTGGCAAAATAATGTCTTTGTTTTTAATATGCTTCCTAGGTTGGTCATAACTTTGCTTCCAAGGAACAAGCATCTTTTAATTTCAAGGCTGGAGTCACCAGCCTGCAGTGATCTGCAGTGACTTTGGAGCCCCCCAAAATAGTCTGTCACTGTTTCCATTGTTTTCCCATCTATTAGCCATGGAATGATGGGACCAGATGCCATGATCTTAGTTTTCTGAATGTTGAACTTTAAGCAAACTTTTTCACTCTCCTCTTTCACTTTCATCAAGAAGCTTTTTAGTTCCTCTTCACTTTCTGCCATAAGGGTGGTGTCATCTGCATATCTGATGCATATGACATATCTGGGTATTTCTCCCAGCAATCTTGATTCCAGCTTGTGTTTCTTCCAGTCCAGCATTTCTCATGATATACTGTGCATATAAGTTAAATAAACAAGGTGACAATATACAGCCACAACATACTCTATTCTCGATTTGGAACCAGGCTGTTGTTCCATGTCCAGTCCTAACTGTTGCTTCTTGACCTGCATGCAGATTGGGTGGTCTGGTATTCCCATTTCTTTAAGAATTTTCTGCAGTTTGCTGTGATCCACACAGTCAAAGACTTTGGCGTAGTCAATAAAGCAAAAGTAGAAGTTTTTCTGGAACTCTCAGGCTTCTTCAATAAGCTAACGGATGTTGGTGATTTTATCTCTTGTTCCTCTGCCTTTTCTAAATCTAACTTGAACATTTGGAAGTTCACAGTTCAGGTACTGTTGAAGCCTGGCTTGGAGAATTTTGAGCATTACTTTGCTAGCTTGTGAGATTAGTGCAATTGTGTGGTGGTTTGAGCATTCTTTTTTTTTAATTTATTTATTTTAATTGGAGGTTAATTACTTTACAATATTGTATTGGTTTTGCCATACATCAACATAAATCCACCACAGGTACACACATGTTCCCCATCCTGAACCCCCCTCCCTCCTCCTTCCCCATACCATCCCTCTGGGTCGTCTCAGTGCACCAGCCCCAAGCATCCAGTATTATGCATCAAACCTGGGCTGGTGATTCGTTTCATATATGATGTTATACATGTTTCAATCCCATTCTCTCAAATCATCCCACCCTCTCCCTCTCCCACAGAGTCCAAAAGGCTGTTCTATACATCTGTGTCTCTTTTGCTGTCTTGCAAGCAGGGTTATTGTTACCATCTTTCGAAATTCCATGTATATGCATTCATATACTGTATTATTGTTTTTCTTTCTGGCTTACTTCACTCTGTATAATAGGCTCCAGTTTCATCCACCTCATTAGAACTGATTCAAATGAATTCTTTTTAATGACTGAGTAATATTCCATTGTGTATATGTACCACAGCTTTCTTATCCATTCATCTGCTGATGGGCATCTAGGTTGTTTCCATGTCCTGGCTATTATAAACAGTGCTGCGATGAACATTGGGGGTACACGTGTCTCTTTCAATTCTGGTTTCCTTGGTGTATATGCCTAGTATTGGGATTGCTAGGTCATAAGGCAGTTCTATTTGCAGTTTTTTAAGGAATCTCCACACTGTTCTCCATAGTGGCTGTACTAGTTTGCATTGCCACCAACAGTGTGAGAGGGTTCCCTTTTCTCCACACCCTCTCCAGCATTTATTCCTTGTAGACTTTAGAATCACAGCCATTCTGACTGGCATGAAATGGTACCTCATTGTGGTTTTGATTTGCATTTCTCTGATAATGAGTGATATTGAGCAACTTTTCATGTGTTTGTTAGTCATCTCTGTGTCTTTCTTCTTTGGAGAAATGTCTGTTTAGTTCTTTGGTTCTTTGGGTCATTTTTTGATTGGGTCATTTATTTTTCTGGAATTGAGCTGCAGGAGTTGCTTGTATATTTTTGAGATTAGTTTTTTGTCAGTTGCTTCATTTGCTATTATTTTCTCCCATTCTGAAGGCTGTCTTTTCACCTTGCTTATAAATTCCTTTGTTGTGTAGAAGCTTTTAAGTTTATTTAGGTCCCATTTGTTTATTTTTGCTTTTATTTCCAATATTCTGGGAGGTGGGTCATAGAGGATCCTGCTGTAATGTATGTCGGAGAGTGTTTTGCCTATGTTCTCTTCTAGTTGGCATTTCTTTTGTTTGAGATTGGAATGAAAACTGACCTTTTACAGTCCTATGGCCACTGCTGAGTTTTCCAAATTTGCTGGCATATTGAGTGCAGCACTTTCACAGCATCATCTTTCAGGATTTGAAAGAGCTCAAGTGGAATTCCATCACCTCCACTAGTTTTGTTTGTAGTGATGCTTCTTAAGGCCCACTTGACTTCGTATTCCAGGATATCATCCTCTAGGTGAGTAATCATACCATCATCATTATCTGGGTCATGAAGATTTTTTTTTTTGTATAGTTCTTCTGTGTATTCTTGCCACTTCTTAATAACTTCTCTTTCTGTTAAGTCTGTAATATTTCTGTCCTTTATTGGGCCCATCTTTGCATGAAATATTCCATTGGTATCTCTAATTTTCTTGAAGAGATCTTTAGTCTTTCCCATTCTATTGTTTTCCTCTATTTCTTTGCACTAATCACTGAGGAAAGCTTTCCTATCTCTCTTTGCTATTCTTTGAAACTCTGCATTCAGATGGTTATATCTTTTCTTTACTCCTTTGCCTTTTGCTTCTCTTCTTTTCACAGCTACATGTAAGGCCTCCTCAGACAACCATTTTGCCTTTTTGAATTTCTTTTTCTTGGTGATGGTCTTGATCACTGCCTCCTGTACACTGTCATGAACCTCTGTCCATAATCAGATCTAATCCCATGAATCTATTTGTCACTTCCACTGTGTAATCATAAGGGCTTTGATTTAGGTCATACTTTAATGGACTAGTAGTTTTCCCTACTTTCTTCAATTTAAGTCTGATTTGGCAATAAGGAGTTCATGTTCTGAGCCATAGTCAGCTTCCACTCTTGTTTTTGCTGGCAGTATAGAGTTTCTCCATCTTTGGCTGCGAAGAATATAATTAATCTGATTTCAGTGTTGACCATCTGGTGATGTCCATATGTAGAGTGCTCTCCTGTGTTGTTGGAAGAGGGTGTTTGCTATGACCAGTGTGTTCTTTTGGCAAAACTTTATTAGCCTTTGCCCTGCTTCTTTCAGTACTCCAAGGCCAAACTTGCCTGTAAGTCCAGGTATTTCTTGACTTTTGCTTCTGCATTCCAGTCCCCAATAATGAAGAAGACTTCTTTTTGGGGTGTTAGTTCTGGAACATGTTTTGGTTTTCATAGAATGGTTCAACATCAACTTTTTCAGCATTATTGGTTGGGGCATAGACTTGAATTACTTGGGGCATTACTTGAATTGGATGGTTTGCCTTGGAAATGAACAGAGGTCATTCTGTCATTTTTGAGATTGTACCCAAGTACTGCATTTTGGATTCTTTTGTTGACTATGAGGGCTACTCCATTTTTTCTGCATGATTCTTGCCCACAGTAGCAAATCTAATGGTCATCTGAATTAAATTCATCCACTTCAGTCCATTTTAGTTCACTGATTCCTAGAATGTCTATGTTCACTGTTGCCATATCTTGTTTGACCACTGCTGATTCACCTTGATTCATAGACCTAACATTCCAGGTTCCTATGCAGTATTGCTCTTTACAGCATCTGACTTTACTTCCATCACCAGTCACATACACAACTGGGTGTTGTTTTTGCTTTGGCTCCATCTCTTCATTCTTTCTGGAGTTATTTCTCAACTGATTTCCAGTAGCATATTGGGAACCTCCCGACCTGAGGAGTTCCTCCTTCAGTGTCCTATCTTTTTGCCTCTTCATACTGTTCATGGGGTTCTTAATGCAAGAATACTGAATTGATTTGCCATTCCCTTCTCCAGTGGAGCACGTTTTGTCAGAAGTCTCCACTGTGACCCATCCGTCTTGGGTGGCCCTACATGACATGGGTCATAGTTTCATTGAGTTAGTCAAAGCTGTGGCCCATGTGATTAGATTGGTTAGTTTTCTGTGATTGTGGTTTTCGTTCTGTCTGTCCTCTGTTGCAGAAGTACAAGAGGCTTATGGAAGCTTCCTGATGGCAGAGACTGATTGAGGGGGTATTGAGTCTTGTTCTGATGGGTGGGGTCATGCATAGTAAATCTTTAATCCAATTTTATGTTGATGGGAGGGGTTGTTTTCCCTCCCTTTTATTTGACCTGAAGCCAAACTATGGTGGAGGTAGTGAAGACAATGTTGAGCTCCTTCAAAACGTCCCGTGAACGCACTGCTGTACTCAGTGCCCCTAACCCTGCAACAGGCCTCCACCGAACCACACCTCTGTCACGGACTCCTGGACTGCTCCTTTTTCTGGGTCCTGTTGTGCAGAAGGTTTTGTTTGTCCCCTCCAAGAGTCTGTTTCCCAGTCTTGTGTTAGTTCTGGTGGCTTTATGAGGGAGTTAATGGCAACCTCCTCCAAGAGGGCTTTTTACATACCCAGGTCTTCTGCACCCAGAGCCTGCCCCTGCAGCAGGCCACTGCTGACCCATACTCCACAGGAGACACTCAAGCACAGTCCTGAGAAGAGTCCCCAGCAAGACAGTAAGCACTGGAGTGGTGGCTGCAGGGCCCTGGAAAGACTTTGAGGACATACCCCATATCCAAGGGCAAAGGAGAAGCACCAGCAAAATGATAGGAATGGTGAAATCGTGTTTAGGATCAAGCACCATACCTTCTAGAGACACTCAGAGGACTCAAACAAACCTTGTGTGTACCATGTCCCAGAGACCCCACAGAGACTGAGACATGATAATACATACAATTTTTTTTAAGTACTAATATGGTTGTGTACTAACAGAATTATGCCTCTGTTCTGTGACCAGACATTCTCTGAACTTTCCCAGAAACATGATAAGAACTTTAGATAAATGTGTCCTGTTGGTTTCAAGAGGTAGAATGCATGAAAAACAAACAGTGTAACAACTTAGAGAACAGTAGAACCATATTTATAAGTGATAAGACAGCAAGAAGAGTGGATCAATAGTTAGGCAGATTTTGATGTTGGACACCTAAAATATACTTGACTTGTAGTAAGAGTATAATTAATATTTTTTAAATGAGTAGATATTTAGATAAATAGACTGCCATATAACATAACACAATGCATTAGGACACGATTTAGTGCCAGAGCTAAAAACAGGGTGTGAGCTCAGGGACTTCCTGCTTTTGCAACCTAGGGCAAGTGACCTTCGTCTTTAGTAGTAAATCAACTATTTCTCTAAATATACATTCAGCATCTCTTACGAACATACTTCTTGCCCATATGCTCAATGGGTTTCTGAAGAAATGCCCCAGTTTAGTTGGGGAGATAAAAACTAAACACATTAAACTTGTGAGACTTAACATGGTGTCCAAAACTTCCCAAAAGATTTATGTTTAAATTTCAGTAGGGCATGAATTTGGATGGGGAAAAATTGCATCTTTCTCTTCATTAACATCTAACTGAAATTTATTGTTTCCTTCAGTTGTGAATGTAAGCTACAAATCACAATACTATTAACAGTTCCCCAGGCTGTCAACAATAGACACCACAGCCATTTTCACATTACTTTAGCCATAGATACCTTGAGATTTCACTCAAAATTATATTAGTTATTAGAATTGCTGTTTAGTTTTGTTCTGTGAGAGACAATCATGCAATACACAGTTCTCATCACGAATTTAGATTTTGTAATATATTGTGACTGTATTTTAATGTAATTGGTTTCTTGTATATAATCTTACATATCTTTGTTTTATCACTTAAAATTATTATTGTGGAAATGAATCACAGCCTTTATCCAGCTGCTAACCAAATTCATGGCAGAGAAAGGTTAAGAATTTCAAGAATAAAGAGATGATTTGGAGGGGAAAGAAACATGATTATTGTCTAATGATTGAATTATATTATGCAAATGAATGTGTATGCTGGGTAGCTCCAGAAAGAAACAAGTCTTCCTGAATTTAGAGGAAAAAAAATTGTACCCTATAAGTATTAGGGCAACCTAAAACTACTGGAATAGACAGAATAATTGTTAATGTGCTCTGGCAAAGGGATGATCGGGTTAATTTGGTTATGTACTCTTTAAAAAATGCTTTAAGTTGGCTTTTAAATTTTTTAATTATAAATATGCAAGTATAATTTCTGTGTCCTGTAAATACTAATATTTTAAATAAAGCTATTAAAGATTTACAATAGTTACAAAGGTAATTTAATATCCAACAGTGTCTATTTAACATGCTTTACAAATTAGTTGGAAACTAATTACTAATAGTTCTATAGTTGGAAACTTTATATCCAGTCTTTTTTATTAGGCCCTGATCAAGGCAAAAATGTAATACATATTTTTTCATATTAAGATGTGTCTTTTATTTACATTATTATGTTGGAGTAATAGAACTTTCTAAAAATACTGTTATACACATTTTGTATACTTTTTTCTTTTTTTGTAATTATCTCTATTGCTATCATTCAAAGTGTCTGATGTATGTTTCCCATGGTTGCTGTAACAAGTTAACACGAAATGGTTGGTTTAAAACACAGATTTATTCTCTTGTAGTTCTGGAGGTCAGAAGTCCAAAATTAGTTTTACTGAGTTGAAATCAAGTCATCAGCATGGCTGTATGCTCTCTAGAGGCCCTAGGGGACAACCTGTTCCTTGGTTGTTCCAGCTTCTGGTGGCTGCCAGTGTTCACTTTTCTGTACAAATATAATATAATTTTTGATAAATAATTTTTTATTAAAAAGTAATGCACTATTTGAAATTCATCATTTAACGAGATGGTTGGAGGCATGGGGTGAATGGTTTGAAATGATGATCACATCTTCCCTCCCATCCTGCAAATCCTCTGCAGTGTGACTTTGTAGTTCACCCCATTAGGAAGTGGAGTCTAATTTCCTCTCCTTTCATATAGACTGGCTCCATGATTTGCATTGACCATTGAATGCAGTGAAGTATATGCAACTTCCAGGGCTAAATATTGAAAGGGCTTGAGACTTCTATTACTGTCATTTTCAAACCTTCCATCACCAAGTTCAGTTCAGTTCAGTTCAGTTCAGTCGCTCAGTCGTGTCCCACTCTTTGAGACCCCATGAATCGTAGCACGCCAGTTAGGAAGCCCCAGTTAGACTACTGAATTATTAGGAAAACTATGAAAGAAAGGCCCTGAAACTAGATAAGAGGGTGAGCCCAACCTTCCCTAGTGTCTGTGTTGAGCCCTTACCTAGCCAACCCATCAGGTGAATATAGTACAATGAATGAGCTCAGGCAAGACAGGAAGAAAGATGACATATAAATGATAATGGAATGAATTTTTATTGGTTTAAACCTGTAGGTTTGGGTATAGTTTGCTATATGGCATTAGACAACCAAAATAAAAGGGCAATTACAGTACTTGATGATAAAGAGATGACCCCATTGCCCTTTGTTTGGTGCTCTGCTGGCTTTCCTTTGGTCAATAAACCAGATTATGACTGTGAGAAATAGGAAGAGAGTTGAGGTTCTGAACAACACAGTTGAGAATCTAGAAATTAATTCTCTTAAATCTATCCACCTTGTACCTCTCAGAAATTCTTTATACATCCCCAGTTGAGGACCACTCTTCCAATTAGAAGGGCTTGACAAAACAATATGTGGAACAGTGATAAGATATTTCTCATACAAGAGTAGGAGAAAAGAAGTAAGGTCTGCAGCTATTCCTTTGAGAAGATGCCCTGAGCTATTTTAGTGGAGAGTAAGGAGCATGAACTACACCTGGGCAAAATATCAGAAACAGAGAGGTAGAAATAATGGGGTATTTGACTTTGCCCAAAGATATACTCTGTTTTGGCTAGCTTTTTTTTTTTTTTATCAGCATAGAAATTTATTTGAATTCAAAATAAAATGGTTATATTTAGGATAAAGTAATAATTATCTAAATCATATATCATTGGCTCTGAAACAGTTCTAAAGAAGTCATTCTTCTGAAGTCAAAAAATATGTAGTAAGAACGTACAAGGAAGTAAAAATATATTTAAAAAAAAAAAGTTTGCTGAGTATTGGGAGTTGTTACAAGAGGGGCACACCGAGATACTATAACAGGGTCCAAATTACATAACATGCAGCAAGGCATTCTCTTGCTTTATCAACTCTTGGAAAATAAACCATAACCTCAGAATGCAAGACCACCACCACTGGGTTAACAGGACAAACTTCCTGAGGGACACAGGGAGTAATTCACTATACTTCCCCTTTCCCTAACTCGTTTCTTCATACCAATTTCTTTTCCTTCCTTGAGGATAGGTTTTATCCTGTTGAAAAAAATTGGTCTTATTTGTGAAACTGTGAAAGTGAAAAGTGGAGTAAATAATATCCTGATTGAAGTAGGCAACGTTTCAGCTGAAGATGCTCAGGAATCAAACTTTTGAAAAAGGTCAGTTGGCTAGCTAGCAGAGACCATCAGTGGCTTGTATAAAAAAAAAAAAAAAAATTCAGGTACTAGGTGTTTGCTAAATAGATAAAAACAATAAGCAGTTAAAAATGGGTGAAAAATCCCAGGGTTTATTGTGACCTAGACAATCAAAAGCAGACAGGTGACCTCTGATTAAGCCCATTTACTTGTGAAGTGAGCTATAAGTGGCTCCAAGAGAGTTTGGTTTCCAACAGTGTCCACAGCCAAAGGGCAAATTCAGAATGTCTCCTCCTCTCGCAGAAACTGGAACACGGATGAGAAGTCTTTTTTTGAGTAGCCTTTTGCACACATCATCCTGTAGATCTGATGGGCTTGACTGCCCAGAAGGATTGGGCTCTTCGTGCTGGTGGCAGAGTCTTGTGCTAATCCCAGATCCTTCGCCATGAGTGTTGTTCCAAATCCGCCCTGATAGTTATTAGCCGAGGGAACTCCATCCATCACCCCAGGTACAGGATTATAAGTGTCACTTGACCAACATCGTACTGAGTTCATATTTAGGATTTTAGCCAAGAGTTTTGGGTCAAGCCCTAACCTGATTCCCAGATTCATAGCTTCAGCAGTTCCAATCATACTAATAGCTAACAGCAAGTTGTTGCAGATCTTCACAGCCTGCCCTGTCCCAACAGCTCCACAATACACCACATTGGAACCCATGCACCCCAGCAACTCTTGGGCAGCAGCAAATTCTTCTTCAACTCCTCCTACCATAAATGTGAGGTTCCCCGACCGAGCGGCTCCCACACTACCAGAAACAGGGGCATCCATGAAAACTGCTCCCATTTTTTCAACTTCTTTGGCCAGCTCTTTTGAAACCATAGGATCAATAGTACTGGAATCTATTAATAGTGAGCCTTTCTTCACTTTTTTTAGAATTCCATTTGCTCCAGAATAAGCTTCTATCGCATTGATGCTGGTGGGCAACATGGTGATAATTCTGTCAGCTTTTTCAGCTACATCTGCTGGGGAAGACACTATCTGTTCACCTGCATCTAGAAACTCTTTGCATGCATCAGGGAACACATCATAAATAATAAGTGGATAGCCATGTTTCATGAGATTTTTTGCCATTGGATTCCCCATGTTGCCAACTCCAATGAATCCAACTGGAGTCTTAGAAGCCATTGACCTAGAACACACCGCTGCAAGGCTGGCCACTGCCGGAGGCTGCCAGCGGCTCCAATACCGGAGGCCGGAGGCGGCTCCACGGAGCCGTAAGGAGGCTGCCATGCTGCCCCCGCCCCGCCTCCCCACGGTGACCTCCGCAGCTCCCGGCTCACCCATTGACTCTGTTTTGGCTAGCTTAAATCAGACAACCCCATTAGTACAATGGATACCTTTCTTAGGGCAATGTTGCCTATACCATTGGGTCTCTAATTGCAAGTAGATTGATATAAAGCACTGCCATTTCTAGATAACTACTCAAGGATAAAATGTATATTATTTCTATGTGTGTGTGTGTGTGTTTAATCACTCAGTTATGTCCAACTCTTTGTGACCCTATGGACTGTAGCCTGCCAGTCTCCTTTATTTATGGGATTCTCTAGGAAAGAATACAGGAGTGGGTAGACATTCCCTTCTCTAGGAGATATTCCTGACCCAGGGATTGAACCTGGATCTCCTGTATTACATGAAGATTCTTTATTGTCTGAGCCACCAGGGAAGCCTATATTATTTCTTATTTCAAAGTAACTCTGTCCAATGGTATTATCACCATTTCATAAGTGAGAAAAATCAAAAAATTATAAATCACCCAAGAAAGCACAAGAGGGATTCAAGTCCAATTTTTTCATGATGCCAATGTCATTCTTATGCTGCTGAGAGTAGGAGATTAGATTCACTCACTTCTAGCTTCTTACCAGAAAACCCATCTTCATGCCAAAGCAGATAATGTGTAGTATAAGGGAATCATCATGAACACAATATGGTGCAGTGTGAGCTCAGTTAAGATAAAAAACTGTAGGCTGGCTGTCCTGGAGAAGGTTTCTGGAGGCTGCATGACCTGAAGTGGAGTGTCTAAAATGCATAAGAGTGGGTAAATGGAAAAGCATAAGGACAATTCAGGAAAAAAATAATACAGTAAGGATAGACATAAAACAGAAATTAGCCTTGCCTTTAGAGGATTCATTAAGGATACTGGCCTGACTGAAAAAGAAGGAATACATAAGAGAAAGAATGAAGTTGTTTATGACAGACTAAGATTACAGAGGGTCTTGACAGCCAGGTGCTTTAAGTCATAAGCAAAAGGGAGAATTTGACATTAGTGATTTTTTTTTCAACAGTCACTAAGACTTTAAAATATTTATTTATTTTGCCAAAGACCTCAAAGACTATTTCATTTCCAAATTTTTAGTTTACATCAAATCTAGGGATAGTACATAGTTTATATCACCATCAACTTCCAACGTTTTACCTACATACATATATGTATATTTGATTTCTGTTCTTGGAGCAGTGGGTTTGCTCCTGTACCTTTAAGCCATTGTAGAACTGAAATCAGCTAAGGGAATTTAAGGTAAAATAAAAATAGAATGTCTGCAGTATAAAAGAAATCAGGGATTGAAGAGAAAGAAGATAAGTAAGATTGTAGGAGGTCTCAGACAAATGCCAGGATGTGGAGAAGAAAGAATCGCAACAAAAGGCAAGAAAGAACCAACAGGTACCAGTGCTGGGAGCAGCTAAGGAGAGCTCAGGAAAAGGCCAAAATGATTACTGCTCCAAAGCAAAGGGATATATTGATGCTTTTTAAAGTTTTCTTTCTTTTTTTTTAAAGTCTGAATCTTCCAAGATTAATACAGGGAAAAAAAGCATGCTGGCTTGACTTTTGTGGGTAAAGTGTTAGGTCTTAATGATGAAGATATTTTCTTTTGTTGTTCTCTGTTTTGAAAGCTCTAAAAAATCCTATTTTGAAGTATACTCATTACTTTGTTTTTGCAGAGGGAAAAAATAGTGTTTTTTGGACCTACCTTTCTGAAAAACAGAGCATCACAAAGCTAAAATAACCTCAGAAAGTTATTCTGTCTCCTGAAGAAGCGACATGGAAGGCCCTAAATTTTGTACTTCTGTATAAGTATTCATTCCTCCACTGTTTGTATAAGCTTTCATTAACTGAACAACTGGTTTCTCCAGACACTTTGCATATCACATACCACTTAATTCTCTCACTGGTTAGCACTGCAATGGGCATATCATTCCCATTTAACTTTAGAGAGTTAATAAGACAATATGACAGTGAAAGTTGCTCAGTCATGTCTGACTCTTTATGGCCCCAAAGGTAGCCTTTCACTTCTCCAGTATTCTGGCCTGGAGAATTTCATGGACTCTGTTGTCCATGGGGTAGCCAAGAGTTAGACATGACTGACTTTCACTTTGGGTTTACCTAGTAGCTCAGCTGGTAAAGAATTCACCTGCAATGCAGCAGATCCCGGTTCAATTCCTGGGTTGGGAAGCTCCCCTGGAGAAGGAAAGGGCTGCCCACTCCAGTATTCTTGTGCTTCCCTAGTGGCTCAACTGGTAAAGAATCTGCCTGCATGTGGGAAACCTGGAATTGATTCCTGGGTTGGAAAGATCCTCTGGAGAAAGGAAAGGCTACCCACTCCAGTATTCTGGCCTGGAGAATTACATGGACTGAATAGTCCATGGTGTCACAAAGAGTTGGATACGACTGAGCAGCTTTCAATCAAGGCAAAATAGATAAGCTACGATTTGCAACAAAGCTGAGATTGGATTCAATGACAGAAACCTTTCCACTTGTCATTTTGACACCACACAGGGTTGCCCATCTTTGTGGTCCCTTAAAATTGCCTGTGTTTTCTTGTCCTGTCATTCCTATCCTCCTCGACTCCACTCTGTTCTCTCAGAGGGAAGAAAGATCCATTTTGTATACATTTCAGTGAATATGGTTACCTCTATGAATGTTGCCTGTTGTTTTAATATGGTGAAATGCAAAACTTGACTCTACACTTTAATCTTAAAATTTCTAAATCATCCCTGTTTTGAAAGATCCTCCAGCATGTGGTTGCTATATCCTCCCTTGGTTACCTTTCCAGTTCAGCTGTATACTTCCTTGGTTACCATTCAGACCTAAGATAACAAAGCCATTTGAAACCACATTTATTTGGACCTAGGGTTGTTCCTGCAGGCATACGCCTATCCTTGAGTTGCTATTGTCAGCCCATCCACCTGGCTGACAGCATCTTCAGGTTGGTACAGTTTCTGGGTCTGCTTTATTTTGTATCAAAATTTCTTTTTGTTGTCAAAGTAGATCTAGGGAAATAGGGGCATATTCTTGTTAGTATTTGGACCTCCTTCTGTTCACCACATTATAAGTATGGAGAACTTACTATATTCTGCTTTGTTTCAAAGTGAAAGTGGAATCTCTTAGTCATGTCTGACTCTTTGCGACTCCACGGACTGTAGTCTACCAGTCTTCTGCATCCATCCATGGGATTTTCCAGGCAAGAGTACTGAAGTGGGTTGCCATTTCCTTAAAGTTATCAGTTAGCTGTTTATTAGTTGATTAGGTATTTTCTTGCCTGGCAACACAGACAGCCCTCTTAAGATGCCTGAGCCCTGCTTGAGTAATTGAAGTAATCACTATCTGTGTACGTAGCAATATTTCAATTCTATCCCATGAACTATGTAAATCCCTATGATTTATTTAACTCCTGGGGGACTGTAGTTCTAAGGTCTTCTTTCATTCCCATCTCTGTTTTTGATGAACTCTTCTCACACAAGTCACCGTTTCCCTTAACTTTCCATTCTCTTTGTGTCTGCCCTTTTCTGAGATAAACCAAAAGCATCAATGACACAAAACACTTGGTAATATTCAGCCAAATACTTCTGAAAGCAAGCACTCAGAGAAAAGAATATAACATGTCACTATGTAACATGAATTCTCTCTCTAAATCTCTCTGTAAATCCTCATAACACCCATATCAGAGATCTCTTCCTTGGTCCTCTTCTGTGGGGATGCTGTTTATACTATATTGCTCAGGTTTCAAATGCTTTCTTTCTTCTTAATTTCTTTGAGTTCCTTCTTAATCTTACTTCCAAGGTATAATCACGCCTCTCTCCCAGAGCATCTTAAGAACAGGTCAAATTTTAAAAGTGACAGTAATAAATATATTTGTGTGTTAGTCACTCAGTCATATCCAACTATTTGCAACCACAGGGGCTGTAGCCCTCCAGGATCCTCTGTCCATGGAATTCTCTAAGCAAGAATACTGGAGAGGTTGCCGTTCCTTTCTTCAAGGGATCTTCCCAACCCAGGGATAGAACCAAGGTCTCCTGCATTGCAAGTGGATTCTTTATGGTCTGAGCCACCAGGAAAGCACAATAAATAAATATACATAATAAGCATTTGCAAAAATAACTATTTAGAACAATTTTCTTTCCCTTTGCTTCACTTTTCTACCTTCTCTACCACTTCTTTGACTCCTTTCCCACCAATAAAATAATCCTTCAAAATAGTCTAGTTTTATGCTTAAACTTTAAAAGGATCTTTTACTTTTTCCTTGCTAACACTATAATGATGATGAAATTTTGAAATCAAACCAAAATGGACAACAACAAAATTGTGGTTACACATACTCTTAATTTCTCATAAACTACTTTGTAGCTATTAAAATATATTCTCTCAAATAATATTAAATTATATTGAAAAAAATATATATTCCATATATTCAAGTAAGAAAATACATCATTATTCACCAGAAAATTCCTACTAATTTATATGTCTGTCTGTATCTTTCAAAAGTAGAATTTGCCTTAACACTCACCAAAATTGCTTTTGCAACTTGAAAAATTTAAATATTTGACAAATTTAATGCTGAAACTGCTTTGATCTCAAACTTCATTCTTTGATTACTGATGAATATCCTGAAGATTGAGTAAATTTTCAAGAATACTACAAGCTTATATTTTTGTCTTTTAATGTTTGTCTACTCTAAAATTTTTTAACTTATCACATGTTTTCTATATTGAAGGATACTAACTCACTGGCAGCCATGCAATTCACTCATTGTGTGTTAGTTTTTTCTGTATGGGCATATAGTCAAATATACCAAATTTTTCACTTATAAATGTAATGATGATATTATTTACAAACATCATCTGTGAGCCAAACACTGCAGAGTGCTTTACACTCACTGTTTCCTAAGAATTTGATGCTGGATGTCCTATTTTTCCCAGGTAGCAAAGGGTAGGGCAGACCCCCTATAGAAGGAAATGGCTACCCATTCCAGTGTTCTTGCCTGGAAAATCCCATGGAGAGAGGAGCTGGCAAGTTACAGTCCATGGGGTCGCAAAGAGTCAGATACAACTGAGTGACTAGCACTTTCACTTTCTCACAGCAAGGGGAAGATGGTTTAGAGAGGTTAGGTAGCCCAAAGTTACAATTTGTCAATAACAGAGACAGAGTTAGAATGGTTTAAACTTTGGGAATATTTTTTAAATACTATACAATTCTGTCTTTATAGTATCTATTTTTGTGTCATTGTTTAAATAAACTCTCCTCCACCATAAGATTGCATGCATATAGATAAATACATTTCTTTCTAGCTTTCTATGTTTTGTGTTTTGCATTTAAACATTTAAAGTATTTCGTTTAATGTTTGTATATGTTGTAAAGCGTATATTCGACTTTATTCAACAAATTATTTTGGGAAGCCAACTGACTTTTTAGGAAAAAAAAAGAATCCATCATTTGTCCATTGAAAGAATGGAAATTGAGTAGAGACATAATGCATTAAAATAGTGGTGGAGGCATGTGACAGGATACTTTGTAATTGAGGCTCGATGTGAGCTGAAGAACACAGTAAATATGATACTACAGAGTAAGAAAACTGTTTATGTGATATATTGGTCTTCCCTGCTGTTCAGCTGGTAAAGAATCTGCCTTCATGCAGGAGATCCTGGTTCGATACCTCGGTCAGGAAGATCTGCTGGAGAAGGGGTAGGNCGATGTGAGCTGAAGAACACAGTAAATATGATACTACAGAGTAAGAAAACTGTTTATGTGATATATTGGTCTTCCCTGCTGTTCAGCTGGTAAAGAATCTGCCTTCATGCAGGAGATCCTGGTTCGATACCTCGGTCAGGAAGATCTGCTGGAGAAGGGGTAGGCTACCCATTCCAGTATTCTTGGGCTTCTCTGGTGGCTCAGCTGGTAAAAAATCTGCCAGCAATGTGGGAGACCTGGGCTTAATCCCTCAGTTGGGAATATCTCCTGGAGAAGGGAAAGGCCACCCACTCCAGTATTCTGGCCTGAAGAATTCTGTGGACTGTATGCTGCTGCTGCTGCTAAGTCACTTCAGTCGTGTCCGACTCTGTGTGACCCCATAGATGGCAGCCCACCAGGCTCCCCCATCCCTGGGATTTTCCAGGCAAGAACACTGGAGTGGGTTGCCATTTCCTTCTCCAATGCATGAAAGTGAAAATGAAAGGGAAGTCGCTCCCTTGTGTCCGACACTTCGCGACCCCATGGACTGCAGCCCACCAGGCTCCTCCATCCATGGGATTTTCCAGGCAAGAGTACTGGAGTGGGGTGCCATCGCCTTCTCCGATGGGCTGTACAGTACATAGGAAAAGTGCTTAAGTGATATATAGGATTGCACATTTGCCAAACTGTAGCCTGATGTTAAATGCAGACTTTTTCTATATCATTCTGATTAACCAAGCATATTACTTGGAACCTATGAATTAACAATTATTTCACGTGTGTGCCTAGAGACCCAAAGTGAAGTTAGAGGTATATGTATAATATTTTTGATATCTCCTCTCTCAGTAACTCTGGAAAATGGTTGTTCCTATTTGACTGGTTGGAGGCAGAAAAAGAGGCTAAAGAGTGACCTCCCAAGGCAAATAAGTTATTTGGTAATATGAAACAAAAGTGAAACTATAGCTTGAACAAAAACAGTGGCCTTATATCATTTATTCAAAGAAATGAATACATAATTTTTATGTACAATTATAGTTAAAGTGATTATGATTTGAATGCTCTGCTAGCATAATGAAATATGGTAAGAAGCTTTTCTAGTTCTCTATTCCCTTCCTCCTCTTCTTTTCCAGACAAATAAACAAAAATAATTTTGCTACTGTGATCCTGAAAATTTTGGTTGCTGGTTTAAGCCCTGAATTTACCTCTCTGTTAGAACCTAAAATATACTTTACTAATTCTAGAGGACTTCTTGGCTTTGGTTATATTTTTAAATATGGTCCTGCAAAGTCACAAGTGGTCCTCCCAGATGCAGTGACAGCTTCAAAGTTCATGGCAACCACAAGAAATACAAATCTGCATGCATGGTTTTATAGTCCTAGAAAAGGGAACTATTTCAAGTCAAAAATGACTCACTAAGACCATTTTTGTTGGGCTGGCTGAATGCAGGACATAATTTCTATTAGTCTTGAGGAATTTTTCATTTCACCTAATTATTTCTATTGTAGATTGTTTTTAGTTGTCTTAAGATAGAAAGGTAATTAATTAATGTATTGAAAACATTCTGAACAATTTACATAACATAGTGTGCAATTTCAGAAAACCCGTGCTGCATCTTAGGCTGTCCATGTACTACTGTCACATCATCAGGGAAAACAAATTTTACAAATGAGTTGTCTCTTTACAAGCATTGTGATAAAACAACAGAAAGACAAAGACTTTTTTTTTTTTTTTAATAGAGAGGGATTAAATGAAAAACAATAAAAAAAGCTATATGAAAATACTTATACTACTTTGGTGGGTCAATTCTCACACAAGAAAATTCCTTGGCTGGAAAGTTCAGACAGGTAGATGACAAGATAATAAAGTGGAATACTCAAATCTTATCCCTATTTGGATTAACTTTACATGTATATGAAAAGGGGCAGGAAGAAGCAGAGGTAGATCTTAGCCTCATGCATTTGTTAATGTCCTTGGCCAAGACAGAAATGGCAGATAATCCCAAAGGAGTTTTGTGAAACTACAGAAGCAGTTACTTAGATAAATATTCTATCTGCATGTTATTTTGGATTCAAGGACAATACTTTTCAAGAATCAAAATTTTTCTAAGAGGGGAAAAAAAAAGGACCTTTCTAAACTTTCCCCTCTGTAACCTAAATTAAAATCTAATTTAAATTAAAATCTAACTAGAAATTTTAGACTGAATTGGCCTTCAGTAAACATATTAGATTGAATGTTGAATGGACAGTGCTGAATCCCCAGTTTTCTAGAACTGAGTGGAGGGTGTGCTTATTTTTAATTTTCACCTAGCTCTTTGTTTCCTTACATGTTTTTTTTTTTTTTCTAGTTTAATTTATCATGTGAAGACAAGCTAATTTCCAGCAAAACTGCTAATGTTTGTCACGCATATGTAGATAATCAACAGAAAGGAAAACATAGACACACTTGACAGCCTCATGCTTTTATTAAAACTTTTTTTTTCCTACAGATTTTCTTGAGGTGTTCGGATTCATAATAAACATATAAACATAGGCTACCATAATTAACAAATATCATTACAGTAGTAAAATGAACATAGTTCTAACAAAAGAGAAAACTAGTTGTTTTTTTTTTTTTTCTTTTTTCTTATTTTTGGGATCATTCCTATTGAGTATTAAAAAATTGTAACCTCCACTGGATATATCAGTATAAAATGGTACTTATTGACAGATTTGAATCTCAAAGCAGGCAAACCACCATGGAGGATATTATAAGGTATAGAAAGTGAAAGTGAAGTCACTGAGTTGTGTCCGAATCTTTGTGACACCGTGGACTCTAGGCCACCAGGCTCCTCTGTCCATGGGATTTCCCAGGCAAGAATACTGGAATGGGTTGCCATTTCCTTCTCCAATTATAAGGTATAGGAAAATCCTTTTATATAGACAATGAAGTATTTTTCTTTTGAAGTCCAGAAGATGACCTGAAGTAGTCTTTTGCCAGTTAAGTAGTCTCAGACTGCATAGATAATGAAAAATGGCCTGCTTACACTGCAAGAGTAGCAAAAAGATATGTGTGTTTGTGTGTGTGTGTGTGTGTGTATGTACCTTGTCTTTTGGGCCAGAAAAGAAGTGGAATGACTAAGGCAAGCATCTTAACCCATTGAACAAAATTAATACATATTTTTATCATCCTTAATTTCTAACAAACTGCAAGAAATGACTGGATGAGAAGTCAGTGCATCTCTAAAGAATAGAGACAAGCAATACTAGGCCCTAGTGAATTATTAGGTACGGTTGAGTAGAACTGATTTTATACAGCCTTTAATATATATTCCTATGTCACAGGATTTCTAGCATATTCTATAAATGTAATTCATAAAGTGAGCCAAGAAAATCTGTCCAAAATAAGACATGGTACAGGGTAGATAATAATTGGATCCTTTTGAAAGTGAATTTAGATCCAGCATATATCATCTGGTTCCAAATTACAAAAAAAAAAAAAAAAGAAAGAAATAAAAGCTTAGAGAGTGCTGTTCTGCTGATAACAGTCTATAGGTGACATTAGAGCCTGTCCATGTCACAACTGCTTATAGTATAATTCCAGTCAGGTCAATATGCTGCTCTTACCTTTACCTATGCATTATAGGTTTAACTATACATATTGAGTAAGTAAAAAAGACTTAAACACTTTATCTAGTGGCAAACTTCAATCAGTTTCCTAACCACTATTTATCCACTTGCCTTGGCTTGACCTCTGGGACTTTAGTATTTCTAATCAATAAGAAGATATTCTGACATGATTATTTATTTTGAATCTTGAAAGTTTCAGGTTTGTAACTACTGTTTGTCTGCCTGCAGCTTCTGATTCTGTTTTTAAAACAAATTCTGAGAACTCCTTGCTGCTGCTAAGTTGCTTCAGTCGTGTCTGACTCTGTGTGACCCCATAGACGGCAGCCCACCAGGCTCCCCTGTCCCTGGGATTCTCCAGGCAAGAATACTGGAGTGGGTTGCCATTTCCTTCTCCAATACATGAAAGTGAAAAGTGAAAGGGAAGTCGCTCAGTCGTGTCTTGGGTGTGGTTTATTCTCATGATAGGTTCTTTCATTTTATTTTTATCTTTGCCTGGCAATCTTCATTTGGTAATTTGAGATCACAGATGTGCCACTTTTATAAAGTGTTAATATGTAAATAATTTTACCTAAGTCAATATCATATAATAGACATTCCTGTTGTGTTGCTAACTTTTATTCAATACAAAGCATTATCATTCTCCATCTAATCTTTTGTTTACCCTGTTCACCTGCCTAAAATAATTCTCTTTTAACTCCCTTTATATAACTCCTTTGGGGGATTCCCTCATAGCTCAGTTGGTGAAGAATCCAATTGTAATGTGGGAGACTCGGGTTTGGTCCTTGGGTTGGGAAGATCCCTTGGAGAAGGAAAAGGCTATCCACCCCAGTATTCGGGTGAATTTCATGGACTGTATAGTCCATCGGAGAAGGCAATGGCACCCCACTCCAGTACTCTTGCCTGGAAAAATCCCATGGACGGAGGAGCCTGGTAGGCTGCAGTCCATGGAGTCGCTGAGTCAGACACGACTGAGCGATTTCACTTTGACTTTTCACTTTCATGCATTGCAGAAGGAAATGGCAACCCACACCAGTGTTCTTGCCTGGAGAATCCCAGGGATGGGGGAGCCTGGTGGGCTGCCGTCTATGGGGTCACACAGAGTCGGACACGACTGAAGAGACTTAGCAGCAGCAGCAGCAGCAGTATAGTCCATGGGGTCGCAAAGAGTCAGACAGTACTGAGGGAGTTTCACTTTCACTTTTCATATAACTTCCTTGCCTTCTCTTTTTATCTTTTCTTCTCTATCTTCCTGTTTTCTTTACTCCATTCTTCTCCATCACTTTTGGAGACTGACAATTTCATGCCTCTATTACCTCACTCTACCTTAGTTGCGAAGTCTTCTTCAGCGATCAATGCAAAGAAATAGAGGAAAATAACAGAATGGGAAAGACTAGAGATCTCTTCAAGAAAATTAGAGATACCAAGGGAACATTTCATGCAAGGATGGGCTCGATAAAGGACAGAAATGGTATGGACCTAACAGAAGCAGAAGATATTAAGAAGAGGTGGCAAGAACACACAGAAGAACTGTACAAAAAAGATCTTCACGACCCAGATAATCATGATGATGTGATCACTAATCTAGAGCCAGACATCTTGGAATGTGAAGTCAAGTGGGCCTTAGAAAGCATCACTACGAACAAAGCTAGTGGAGGTGATGGAATTCCAGTTGAGCTGTTTCAAATCCTGAAAGATGATGCTGTGAAAGTGCTGCACTCAATATGCCAGCAAATTTGGAAAACTCAGCAGTGGCCACAGGACTGGAAAAGGTCAGTTTTCATTCCAATTCCAAAGAAAGGCAATGCAAAAGAATGCTCCAATTACCGCACAATTGCACTCATCTCACATGCTAGTAAAGTAATGCTCAAAATCCTCCAAGCCAGGCTTCAGCAATACGTGAACCGTGAACTCCCTGATGTTCAAGCTGGCTTTAGAAAAGGCAGAGGAACCAGAGATCAAATTGCCAACATCCGCTGGATCATGGAAAAAGCAAGAGAGTTCCAGAAAAACATCTACTTCTGCTTTATCGACTATGCCAAAGCCTTTGACTGTGTGGATCACAATAAACTGTGGAAAATTCTGAAAGAGATGGGAATACCAGACCACCTAACCTGCCTCTTGAGAAATCTGTATGCAGGTCAGGAAGCAACAGTTAGGACTGGACATGGAACAACAGACTGGTTCCAAATAGGAAAAGGAGTGCGTCAAGGCTGTATATTGTCACC
>SJYT01023401.1:79281-93248 GCA_006410635.1 Cephalophus harveyi | reverse complement strand
AGATGGTGATGAACAGGGAGGTCTGGCATGCTGTGATTCATGGGGTCACAAAGAGTCAGACACAACTGAGTGACTGAACTGAACTGAACCCTATTTGCAGATACACCACTCAGAGTTATAGCAATATATAGTGAATAAGAAGTGGTAGTCATAGAGCAGAAAACAACCCCCTAAGGATGTGATGACTGATACGAATGATCTGAGTCCTTGACAGCATAGTTCTTATTATGGGAGAACAATAACAACAACACAATATTTTTTTAGTCAATCTTAAATTATCCATTGTGCTTAGTCACTGAGTCGTTCCAACTCTTTGCAACCCTATGGACTATAGCCTGCCAGGCTCCTCTGTCCATGGGGATTTTCCAGGCAAGAATACTGGAGTGGGTTGCCAAGCCCTCCTCCAGGGGATTTTCACAACCCACATCTCCTGCATTGCAGATGTAGGCTTTACCACCTATGCCACCAGGGAAGTCAAAATTGTCCATTAGTTTCAGCCAAATATATTTCAAACTGATAAAATAATCCAAATATATTATTGAGCAGATAAATAAATGAATGATTGTAGGCTTGTCCATTGCTTGCTTTAACTCCCAATGATGTTTCTTCTATAAACCACTGTGTATCTTTTCTTGATACCATCCTATGCAGAATCTTTACTGAGTCTTCTATGCATTTGTGCTATACCCTGAAAATGACTCTTCAGAGGCAGAGATTGTGACTTACTCTTTTTTTTTTCTTTCTACTAGCCAAATATGAAGCAAGAATTTGATGATTTTGATAATAATGGTGGTGATAAAAATAATTAGATAGTGAAAGACAGGGAAGCCTTGCATGTCACAGTCCATGAGGTTGCAAAAAGTTTAACATGACTTAGTGACTGAACACAGAGAAGTCAATGGCATCCCACTCCAGTACTCTTGCCTGGCAAATTCCATGGACAGAGGAGCCTGGTAGGCTGCAGTCCATGGGGTCGCTGGGAGTCGGACACGACTGAGTGACTTCCCTTTCATTTTCCACTATCATGCACTGGAGAAGGAAATGACAATCCACTCCAGTGTTCTTGCCTGGAGAATCCCTGGGATGGAGGAGCCTGGTGGGCTGTCGTCTATGGGGTTGCACATAGTCAGACACGACTGAAGCAACTTAGCAGCGGGAGCAGCAGTGACTGAACAACAGCAACAATAAAACATCTGCAGTGAAAATAATTCAATTCTACTGTCAACTGCTCACTTGCTTCAAACCATGACTGACTCTATTCTATTATTTCCAAACAAAACTATTATGATGCACATCGGAATTTGTTGTAACTATTAACAGTAGCAATTGACCTTAAATTTGTTTCTCAGTCTCTTGCTGAAGAGTTCTTAAAACAAGGTCTCTGATGGATACCAGCTTTGGCATGACTCTCAAGCCTGCAAATGTGCCTATACAACCTTATAAACAGTCTAGTGATCTCCGGGGAGAACAATAGCTAGTCTGAACTAACTTTATTACCAGCATAGCCAGTTCTTTCAATTAAAGGGCTTTTACTCTCAGTTTTGTAGCAAAATATGGTATTTTTTATACTCTATTTATGGTCATACTGCCTTGAATAGAATAAAAATAAATAATGATAGATCAGGAAATAAAATTTGAGAAGACTTCTTCACTGAAATGTGCTAGAGTAATCAGGTTCTTTTACAGTCAGCATCTATTGAAAAGTATTCTATACTTTCCTCATCACTCTATCAGTCTACCACACATTATGTCACAGCTCTCTTACTTACAAATAGTTCTTAATTAGGTTAAGTTAAAGCAATAGCACAGCTTTCAGAGGGCACTCTTAAGTCTGAGACTTTTCATGAAATCTACTCTATGAATACCAATTCAGAAAAAAATTAAACCTGCTAAAGTCACCACTTGATGTCATTTAAAGGGAAAGGCTGTGGGTTATTGAATCCCTTTCACTTTTTTTGTTAGTTGTTTTTGTAAAGTATATTTTATTAGATTTTATTTATTCTAGGCCAGACGTAGTCATCATAGGTTCCATTCTTGACCAGATAATTTCACACCAAGTGAGTATTAAACTCTAGAAATAAGCTATTTAAAGAGGTTGTTGGGTTGATTAGAAAAGACTCTGGATGAGGTTTTGAAAGTTCATATCAATTTGGACCAAGCTTTAATCTAATTAACTCAAACTGTATCTTAAGCGTGAAGCAGGCTTCTCTTTACATTTACTGATTTACCACATTCACATAGTACAAACACAGGCAGTTTTTCTCCAGGTGCCAGAAGAGTTTGGGAACCTCATTTTTTCTACTTTCTTGTGACTCCTTAGGGTTATGCCTTTTCTAATTCTGGAAAATGAGCAATTTCTGAGCCATTGTAAACCTGAAATTTTATTCTGAACTTTTAAGAGACCAAAAGACATACAAATTAATCTAAGATATTATGAGACAAAGCATATGTACATTGAGGATAATAATGTCTTACACTGTTCTGTCTTTTAGTAAGCTACTCCAAAATTTTTTTTTGACCCTCAAAACAACTCTGGGTGATAAGTAAGGGATAAAAGCTATTCTGAGACTTTAGAGAGAGGAAACCAAGATTCATAGAGGGCCCTTTCAAAATCTCATAAATATTAAGTGATTCAGCTGGCACATCTCATTGGTCCTTCTGTTGTTAAAATTCCTGCCTGTCCTATAGTTCATACTGCCCCTCAACCTCCATGAGACATGGGGTGTTTGCTTTCAAACATCTCACAAAAGCAACTGCATTTTAATTATTCTTTCATGATTTATAAAAGCCAGTAGTGGTTCTTTTTCAGTCCCTTACAACTAGAAAGTGTTGATCGTATACAATCCCAAATAACTAGTAAGAAACTTGCAATTATTTGAATATGCAAAGTTGTGCACCACAGAATTCAAATTTATCAGGATGCATGTTGTGCCAGATCATAGTGGGTTGATGATGTTCCTTTCTCTGTTTCGTCTGAAATTTTTCATTTGCCCAAAAGTTTTCCAGACAAAAACAAGGCCGCACCAATTCTGAACTGTCAATTGATCATTTCTAGAGTGACAAACCAATCGAAAGGATGGACTTTAATACAAATCTATAACAGTCAATCTCTCTTCTACTATGTGTATATGGGATATGTGTGCATTTGTGTGTATCATTATTACTATTTACATAGGTGATGCTAATGATAATGTTCCATTACATTAATTTAACATTTTTAATTAATAAATTAAGATAGAAGTCACTTTTTAAAGAAGAAAGTTGTCAACACAATTTCTATAAAAGTAAAGTTGATTTATTTGATGGATAGTTACCTAAAATTAATTAGCATTAACCATAGGAAGTTTGATATTTTCTTTAAGTTTGTTTTTATGATAAATAAGTTTATCTTTATGATAAACACAGTTTATCATAGTGTGTTAGGAAGTATACAAATAATGAGACAAAAACATTGAAGGTAAAGGGCAATTTTCCATTTTTCCTGATATCTGGGATGATTCTTTGGCACCTATTCACAACAGGCATGCACTATTTGTATTCAGTGCATAGGTAGAATCATATCATTTTGAATTTTCAAAAAATGGATGTTTTCTCATACAACATTTCACCACAACATTCCCTCATAAACCATATATATGCAGACATATATACTCTAGAAGGGCATGGCAACCCACTTCAATATTCATACCTGGAGAAACCAATGAACAGAGGAGCCTGGTGGGCTACAGTCCATAGGGTCACAAAGAGTCAGATATGACTGAAATGATTTAGCACAGCAACACGTGGCACATACATATATACATGTATATGTATATAGTATCTTTCCTTGGATTTCTCTCAATAGTTCTGTGCTGTATGATATGGAGGACAAATTCTTCACTTGTTGAAAACTGATTTGAGTTAAAACTAGAATTGTTATATCTTCCTTGCAATGGTTTGAACCTAGAATCAGCTATGGCATTCTTTATTTTTTGGTTTTCTATAACCACAATTTTGCTAAACAAAACCTTGATATCGTTATTTAAACTTTTGATGTATCTTTGTTATACAAGGGCAAGGGCAAATTTGTGGTAACTCTACTTTACTAGGTTGCTAAAGACCTACCCATGGCATTTTTAACTGAGAGAACGGCCGGAGTGATTTTTTTCACAAATTATGAACCTACATATTGGTACTAAAATATAATTTTTATTTTCCCATTTAACAACAAAGATTTTATATGAGGCACTGGGAGAAGTTATACAAAAGAAATACAATCTAGATCTAGGGAATTCACTTTTTTTTAATCAAAATAGCTTAGGAAATATTTGCAAGGATGGTCTGCCATGACAGAGCCAAATGAAATAATCCATTATTTATTAATGATACACTGTAAAATTTTAATATAATAAAACAACAAAATAGCTTTTCTAATTCCGGTATCAACTTTAAATTTCCTTATATTTTGTTTTGACAGGGAATAGATTTGTGCAACGTGAAAGTAATGCAATTCTGTTTATTGTTTGATATTTTCAGTTCTTTATTTAACAATTATTTTTAAGGAAAAAAACTATCTAAAGGATGTTTTTAAATGTTGTCAATAATTATATAACATGGTATTGCCAACAGTTATTTTTGTTTATTTATTTTAATTTGGAGAGTTAAATGTGATTACAAAGCTGAATGACCTTTAATTTCCTGGCCTCAAATTTTCCTACAGTGTAAAATATAAATAAAAACTGTCTTGTGGGAGAGATCCATATGACTCTTCTTTTGGTCTAACATGCTTTGAAATTACCTTTTTCTCTTCAAGTATTAGGAGAGATTTTCTTCTTCACTCTAATATAGGTTTATTTGGCTTCAACCAACAAACCATGAAAACAATGTTGCTGCTGCTGAATCACTTCAGTCGTGTCCGACTCTGTGTGACCCCATAGACAGCAGCCCAACAGGCTCCCCTGTCCCTGGGATTCTCCAGGCAAGAACACTGGAGTGGGTTGCCATTTCCTTCTCCATTGTGTGAAAGCGAAAAGTGAAAGTGAAGTCGCTCAGTCGCGTCCGACTCCTAGCGACCCCATGGACTGCAGCCCACCAGGCTCCTCCATCCATGGGATTTTCCAGGCAAGAGTACTGGAGTGGCTTGCCATTGCCTTCTCCGATGAAAACAATAACACTTCAGAATTACCATGCTTATTAAGGCTTGTTCAAAATTATCAAAAATAAATTTATATAAAAAAACCAACCAAACAAACAAAAAAATATATATAAAGGAGTGAGCAGTTGAAAATGAAACAAAAATCCCTTAATCTTTATATTTTTTTTATATATATATATATGTATGTATAAAATTCAGACATGACTGAGCGACTTCACTTTCACCTTTCACTTTCATGCATTGGAGAAGGAAATGGCAACCCACTCCAGTGTTCTTGCCTGGAGAAACCCAGGGACAGGAGAGCCTGGTGGGCTGCCGTCTATGGGGTCGCACAGAGTCGGACACGACTGAAGTGACTTAGCAATAGCAATATATATATATATATATATATATATATGAGCTCCCCTGGTGGCTTAGATGGTTAATAATCTGCCTGCACTTCAGGAGACCTGAGTTCAATCCCTGGGTCAGGAAGATCCCCTGGAGAAGGAAATGGCAACCCACTCCAGTATTCTTGCCTGGAGAATTCCGTGGACAGGGAAGCCCTGATGGGCTACCATCCATGGGGTCACAAAGGGTCAAACACAGCTGAGGGACACACACACACACACACACACATGCATGCACACATACACACACACATACATATACACATAACAGATTACTTGAGCATGAAATATGAAACAGGGTGAAAAATATACTTTTACAGAAAAGGGAGAAGTGCCATGGAAGAAACAAACAGAAGAAAGAGAATCAGAAATGTGTCCATGGGTCTTTGTGTCCCCACTATTGAACCACTATTAAGTTTATGTTGTGGGACCAAGGGATAAGCCTTTAGAGTCCACACTCTAAACACATTGTTGTGATATTGACTTAGAGCTCTAGTCTTTCAGTAGTTAGAGCAACATCCAGAAATAATATAAACGACTCATCCAGTAGTTCTATTGATATGCAGCAGATAAAGAAGGCAAGCAAGGAGGCGACAGGCTGCAGAAAGTTGGAAAAGACATACAGTGAAGAGGAGGAAGAAGGGTGACAATAAATCAGGTCAAGAATTAGAACTATGTCATCTACTGCAATACTACAAATGTATATAATGCTTCAAATATCTTTGGACTAGATTTCTTTAGGGGCTAACTTCTTGGCTTTGTGTAAAACTTGGCTACTTATACTGGCATTGCAATTGGATTTATCTGTATTTTTATCTTGATTTGAACTCACTCATTCTTTCTCTTTCATTGTGCTCCCAATTTTGCAAGAAAATTCACTTTCAATTACATATATATCATAACACTTAAACATTAGTTTCACTTGCCTCTGGTTAATAACTCACCTTATATTCAAACATCCATCAATATAAAATCAGCATAACAACTTTTATGAATCCCTTTATCATCAGCACATTCTAAATGCTTATACAATTCACTCTCTGGATTCATATAGGAACTTGCTTAATAGCCCTTAAACTTACTATAAACCTTGGTTGCTTTCAATCGTTTTCAGAGTGAGCACAGTTTTGGTAATTGTTAAAGTTTAAAATCACTGGGATATAGATTCAGTTATCCTTGTAATAAAAAAAAAATCCTTTATTCAAGTAGCTATAGAACCTGTTGAATTTTCAGGTGCCTTCTATCCACTAATAATTCTTCACATGCATCTTGATATATGTTTGAATTTGGATATATGCACTATATATATATATATATATATATGGTGGGGGGGCAAGGGATAAGCCTTTAGAATCCACACTCTATAAACAATAGTTGTGATATTGACTCAGAGCTTTAGTTTTTCAGTAATTAGGGCAGCATCCAAAAAGAATATAAATAACTCATCCCGTAGTTCTACTGATATGCAGCAGGTAAAAGAGGCAAGTAAGGAGGCAACAGGCTGCAGAAAGTTGGAAAAGGCATATGGTGAAGAGGAGGAAAAGGGGTGACTGAATAGAGCAAATTAAGAATTAGAACTGTGTCATCTTCTGCAATGCTACAAATGTATATAGCACTTCAGATATCTATATCTATCTCTCTATATATAGATATATATTAAATATATGTATCTCTTGGTTATGTCCTACTCTTTGTGATCCCATCAGCTATAGCCCTCCAGGCTCCTCTGTTCATGGAATTCTCCAGGCAAGAATGCTGGAGTGGGTAACCATTCCCTTCTCCAGGGGATCTTCTATGAACCAGGTCAAACCCACATCTCCTGCATTGTGAGCAGATATTTTACCATCTGAGCCACCAACGAAGCCTATATATATATAAAATAAGCCTATGGACTGCAGCCTACCATGCTCCTCTGTCCATGGGATTTTCCAGGCAATAGTACTAGAGTGGGATGCCATTGCCTTCTACCATATAATATATATATAAGCCTATATAATAATATATATAATGAGCATATATATATAATAAGCATATATATATATAATGAGCATATACATAATATGCATATATATATATATATATAAATTTTCAATGGAGGAAACTTCTGAATGCCCACATTCTGGTAGTTTGGCAGGTCATTGGGGCAGGAGGTTCAGAGACTACTGTGGAAACTAATCTCCATAGCTTCATGGTGGAAAGATTATGTTCAAGTAAACCAGCTTTCAGGTAGCTAATAAGCATTAAACAGGTGTTAGGTGTGGACAAAGGGATGTTTCTGGAAGGGTTGAAGGAGCATGAAAAGAAAACACTGAAAGATAGCTTATGACATACTTTGCTTTTTTTCATTTATACCCAGGGCCCTTCTTGAATGATGTTAGCTGTTTTTCTTGAGTTTCAGCAATGATGCATACGGAAATGGTGTAAGCTATTTCAAAATAATTACATTCATTGAAAATGGCAATAAATATGACAATAGATAGAAAATGAATTTTAGATGTATAATTTTTCTGCCTGCCACCAGCGTTTTACTTTATCTAGGTGTTCAAAGAGAAATAATCTAAGAAAGTCTGATCAGTATAATCAAGTTGTAATGTTTCATGTTAAGCTCAGTCTATATATTTAAGATGACATGTAGAAATTGTAGGGGAAGGAATAGAAAAACATTAAGAAGTTCACGTGTGTTTTCTTTCATTCTTTCAACATGAACTGGTGAAATAACCACTGTATGTCCACTCTATATATATTATACTTGGATTAGCTACTATAGGAAAGTAAAGAGAAGTTGATATGAAGGTCCTCTTATTTGAGGTCTTTACAGCTTATCAAAACAATATTTAAACTAGATATTTACTCTATTGACACAAACTAATGTGATGACTTTGGGCTAGTCACAGCTCAAGTCTGATTTTAAGTTTTGTATCTAGATTTCCTCCCATATCTAATTTTGATGTTCATATGCTTTTAGATCCCAACAATAGAGTGTAATGTGCAAGCACTGTTCTCATTTCTGTAGATACAAAGATGCTTAAGATATTTGACTTTAGTTCAGAAGAGAGAATATATGTTTTCCTTCTTTTGTTGTTTTTATTTGCCTGTTTCCTTTTTTTTTTTTAAGGGTTTTGTGAGTAATCAGACTTTTTACTATAAAAAGTAAAGACAAAACTTTAGAAGAAAATTTTGTGACTCTGTAAGTTGCCACTCTGAGACTATGGTATATGAAACTGTTTCTTCAAAGAAGGTGAATCATTTTGCCTGAAGAGTTTCATATTTCTAAAAGTGTTGTGGCTTTCCTGTTGGCTCAGATGATAAAGAATCTGCCTACAGTACAGGAGATCTGGGTTTGATCCATGGGTCATGGAAGATCCCCTGGAGAAGGGAATGGCAACTCACTCCAGCATCTTGCCTGGGGAATTCCAGGGACAGAAGAATCTGGGGGGCTACAATTCATGGGGTGGCAAAGAGTTGTACAGGACGGAGTAACCAACACTTTCACTTTCAAAAGTGTTATAAAAGTGCAGAGTTTTTTAACTTCTAATGCCCAAGATTTGAAGTAGACCTAGTCACTGGGCAGGGTGAACTCCCGCAAAGCTTAATAGAAGGAAAGAACAATGAAACTCTTGTATAAATTGCCTTGAAAGTCAAGAAGTAGATCTTTGACCTTGACTTAAGGTAAAGGTGTGGGAGACACTGGAAAGAAAGCTGGTTCCAGTCAGGGAAATGGCTGAGACTGCAAGTTATCTCCTAGCCAATCTCTCTGACAAATCAGGCCAAATGTAGTTAAGAAAGGTAATTAAAACTCATTTGTTATTTTGCGATTGCCTTTAAACTCCTAATGCATAAGAGTCCAACAATGGTGCACTGTTGATGGAAAATTGTCTGGAGGAACAGAATCATTTTCCTTAGGTATTCCCATTACCTACACATGGAAACTAAACCAGTCAGGGAGACATTGCTGCAATACTCACTCAGCTCTTAAGGGTCACATCATGGGACCATAAGAAGCAAAGTAATCTTATTAGACTCAGTCCCTACTCCAACTCCAGGCTTGAGTTATGGGGATGCAGCATGGCTGAGATGCAAAAAGAAAATATATCCATTTTAGGAGCCCTTGAGAGAAATCAAATATCAATTAGAAATATTAAAGTGCTTAAACTGAATTTGTGCTCCTTGTTGTAAAACAGATCCTAGCAGTTATAAAGTTGGATAACAAGATATAGAAAAATAAGTGGGCTACCTTTAATTGTCATTCAAGAACTGAATAAGATATGGATGCTGAGTTCTAATGCTGCCCAGAGAAAGATCAATTATGTGTAGACAGGAGGAAGAAGTTCCCCCAATTAGACTGGAATTGAAAATAAGTTGGTCTTTGAAAGTCTGCAAGAGTTCAGAAAAGCAGATAAGAGGTGGGAGGATATATCAGTCAGGAGAATGACAAGGAAAAGTATAGAGAAAAGAATATTATATATGTGTGTGTATATATATATATACACACACATACACACACGTGTATATATATACATGTATATATACATATACATATACATGTACATACATATACATATACATATATGCATATGTATATATGTATATATATATATACACACACACACGTGTATATATATATATATATGTATGTATGCTGTCTCTTATACACATCTTCATGGACAGATGTGTATAAGAGACAGACACACACGTGTGCATATAGCATGCTTAGAAATAATGAGAATGTAGTAAAACATAAAGCACAGAGAAGTAGTTTATGTATAATTGCTAGAGATGAAGATATAGAAATAAGGAAATCTATGACAAAAATTGACCTCCATTTAGTAGCATCTCATCAAAGTGTATATTTCATTATATTATTAATTAATTTATATTATTTATTTATTCTATTAATTAATACTATTATTAATTAAGAGTATTACTATTACTATTATTGCTTCCCTTGTGGCTCAGATGGTAAAGTGTCTGTCTGTAATGCTGGAGACCGGGGTTCGATCCATAGGTCGGGAAGATCCCCTGAAGAAGAAAATGGCAACCCACTCCAGTACTCTTACCTGGAAAATCTCATGGACAGAGGAGCCTGGTAGGCTACAGTCCATGGAGTCACAAAGAGTCGGGCATGACTGAGCTACTTTACTTACTTAATAAATACTATAGTACACAGCACTGATATCACATGTGGTATATGATTTTACCATCAGCAGGCTATATAAATTATATATAGCATCCATTCATGTACCAGATTGATATTTATTCATATCACTAGACCAAGCCCCAATTGCACCATTTGAATGGAATAACAACTGTTGCTGATTTCAGTAGTTTAAAATTATTTAGACCCTATTTGTTTAATTACTTTCCCTAGTTTCAAAGGGCATCACTCACTTTCTATTCTATGTGAGCAATATCTCTGTATTCTGCACCATGTGTGTCAGTGGGTAGTAAGCTTGATTGCAACACCTCTTTCATTACATATGTGTGTGTATAAGTGTGTGGGGTGCCAAAGAAAGAGGCTTGGCATTTCTTGAACAAAGCATTTTTATGAGCTTTCTATAGATGTCATTCTATGTAATCTTCACAAAATCCATATTGGGTAGATATGGATTATCCCTTTGTATCTAACAGATAGAAAGATTGAGGTTTAGGTCATCTCTTAATCACAATCACAGTTCTGTGGTTGATGAACTTTGGTTTCATACCTAGATCCATCTTAATCCTTGATATATCAATATATTTATTGTGTGTTTTCTCAAGATGTGGGCTGCAATTATTACACGTTGTTGTTCAGCTGCCCAATTATGTCCAACACTTTGTGACCCCATGGACTGCAGCACATCAGGCCTCAATGTCCTTCACCATCTCCCAGAGTTTGCCCAAGTTCAGGTCCATTTCATCGGCAATGCCATCAAGTCATCTCATCCTTTGATTCCCTTTCCTCCTTCTGCCCTCAATCTTTACTCTCAATCTTTATTACATACATTGTATTATTCTGTGGTATGAATAATATTTCAAATTGTATAAAGCAGAATTTTTCCTCAAAAATCTTACTCAGAGAAGGCAAGGACAAACAGATATAATGCTTAAATTACAGTGTGAGAATTTTAAAAGAAAATGAAGAAATGAACCTATTAAGAAATAAATCTTAATAACTATTATGAGACTATGTCCTCAAGGAGAGAGCCATATAACCAATCACTTATTTCTTAGATATTATATCGTCATATCAAGATGAGCAAGGAATTACTTAAAAAATTACTTTTGCTGTTGGTTGTAATACAGAAGTTAGTTGTTTCCTGAAACTTTTCCATGAGGATTTTGCATGAAGGCTAGAAGTCTTAATAGTAGAAGTGAGACTGCAGAATCTCTGTTTTTCTATTTTATTATTTTATTGTTTTTGTTGCTTCTTTCTTGCAAACATAATGTCCACATGGAGAGCAAATAAAGCTGGCACAAAATCTGTTTGTAACTTGAATAATACATACAGCGATTTGTGTACAACCATGTAATGTGTTGGGAACTGGATGTTTGTTTCTTCTCCATCTCTTCCACTAAATTATAAGCTCATTGTAAGCTCTTTAAGGAAGATTGTGCTGTATTCATTTTTAAAATCTCCCTCACCTTTTGCTCAGTTGTGTCTCTCAGTCATGTCCTTTTCCAGCAGGTATTGATATATACCGTTTTAATACATAAATGAGCTAATTACTTGTATGTAATTGGCTGGGCTTTTATTCCATACCATTCTGCTCTTTTCTAAGTCTTAAAATCAGCCACTTTCTATGATTTTCTGAAACAATAAGTTCAGTTCAGTTCAGTCGCTCAGTTGTGTCCGACTCTTTGTGACCCCATGAATCGCAGCACGCCAGGCCTCCCTGTGCATCACCAGCTCCCGGAGGTCACTCAGACTCACATCCATCGAGTCTGTGATGCAATCCAGCCATCTCATCCTCGGTCGTCCCCTTCTCTCCTGTGGCATCTCGAGGGAAAGACAGAGATCCCTGGGTCAACTCGACGGGAACCCTGACACTGCTGCTAGAGCTCGGGAAGAAAGAGGACGTGCACGTAACCACAGGAGACCAGGCCTACTCCCGTGGGGAGACTCCAGAGGAACCCCAAGATCCATGCCAGCACTGGAGCTGAAATATGAGGTTCCAGTTTCGGAACCAGACGGGGACATAGGACCCGGCACTGACTGGAAAGGAATTCCGAGGGGCTACACTCAACTCGCTCAGAGAATCGCCTTTCCTGAGGCAACGCAAGTGGGTCCCTGAGGGCCCGGTCGTAACTCGAGAATATCCTGCCGCAACTCGAGAAAAACCTGGAGGTTCTACCCTCTGGGTGAGATAAGGCCTTTTTCTGTAGCGGCATCTCGAGGGCATTCACGCCTTCTCTTTTGAACCTCGCAAGGGTCCTTCCCACCCTTGCTGCAACTCAAGTTCCTGAGGCAACGCAAGTGGGTCCCTGAGGGCCCGGTCGTAACTCGAGAATATCCTGCCGCAACTCGAGAAAAACCTGGAGGTTCTACCCTCTGGGTGAGATAAGGCCTTTTTCTGTAGCGGCATCTCGAGGGCATTCACGCCTTCTCTTTTGAACCTCGCAAGGGTCCTTCCCACCCTTGCTGCAACTCAAGAAATTTCCCGACATACCTGTCCCCACATTGGTGGAACACCGAAGGTTCCAGCACAACTCAGGAGGAGCCCCGTTTCCCCACTGTGAGCTCGAGATGAGGGTCCCTTTCCCTGCTTCGTTGGGAAAGAATTCCCGCCATTCCCGTCGCATCTCAAGAGGTGGCACTCTCAACAGGAAAGCGGAGTTCTCCTGGGGTCGGGCCACCATAAAAAATTCCCATAGATGTTTCAGTCCACACCAGATGAACGTGATTTCCATGCACAACCTCGAGTGTCACCCCCGTATTGCCTCACACAACTGTGGCTCATTCCACAGCCCTGTGGCATCTCGAGGGAAAGACAGAGATCTCTGGGTGAAATCGATGGGAACCCTGACACTGCTGCGACAGCTCAGGAGGAAAGAGGACGTGCACGTAACCACAGGAGACCAGGCCTGACTCCCCTGGGGAGACTCCAGAGGAACCCCAAGATCCATGCCACCACTGGAGCCGAAACATGAGGATCCAGGTTTGGCTCCACACGGGGACTTAGGACCCAGCACTGACTGAAGAGTAATCCCGAGGGGCTACTCTCAACTCGCTCAGAGAATCGCCTTTCCTGAGGCCATGCAAGCGGTCCCTGAGGGCCCTGTCGTAACTGGGGTATAACCTGCCGCAACTCGAAAAAAACCAGGAGGTTCTACACTCCGTGCGAGATAAGGCCGTGTTCTGCAGCGGCATTTCGAGGGCATTCACGCCTTCTCTCTTGAACCTCCCAAGGGTCCTTCCCACCCTTGCTGCAACTCAAGAAATTCCCCGATATACCCGTCCCCACACT
>SJYT01023401.1:33935-79062 GCA_006410635.1 Cephalophus harveyi | reverse complement strand
ATTGAGTGCAGCACTTTCACAGCATCATCTTTCAGGATTTGAAACAACTCAACTGGAATTCCATCACCTCCACTAGCTTTGTTCGTAGTGATGCTTTGTAAGGCCCACTTGACTTCACATTCCAAGATGTCTGGCTCTAGATTAGTGATCACATCATCATGATTATCTGGGTCGTGAAGATCTTTTTTGTACAGGTCTTCTGTGTATTCTTGCCACCTCTTCTTAATATCTTCTGCTTCTGTTAGGTCCATACCATTTCTGTCCTTTATCGAGCCCATCTTTGCATGAAATGTTCCCTTGGTATCTCTAATTTTCTTGAAGAGATCTCTAGTCTTTCCCATTCTGTTGTTTTCCTCTATTTCTTTGCATTGATCGCGAAGAAAGCTTTCTTCTCTCTTCTTGCTATTCTTTGGAACTCTGCATTCAGATGCTTACATCTTTCCTTTTCTCCTTTGCAATATGCAGCTATGTATAATTTCTCCATGTTCTTGATTTCATGTGCATGGAATCATCTGCTAATTAAAAAGCAAGTTTTGGGGCAGTTGAAACTAAGTGATGAGATATCTATCTCCTACCTCACTGGCCCTTGTATTAATACAGTGCTGCTGCTGGTTTCGTCACTAAGTCCTGCCTGACTCTTGCGACCCCATGGACTGTAGCCTGCCAGGTTCCTTTGTCCATGGAATTTCCCAGGCAAGAATACTGGAGTTGGTAACCATTTCTTTCTCCAGGGGATCTCCTGACATAGGAATCAAACCCATGTCTTCTGCATTACAGGTGAATTACTGCATTGCAGGCAGATTCTTTACTGATTGAGCAATGAGGAAATACTAAATATATGGTAATGTATCCAATGATTGATTCTTTCTCTCTGTCTCTTTCTCTCTCTTTCTTTTTCTTTCTCTCTCTTTCTCTTTATGTGTGAAAATGTTAGTCACTCAGTCGTGTCCAACTCTTTGTGACCCCATGGGCTGTTACCCACCAAGCTCCTTTGTCCATGGAATTCTCCAGGCAAGAATAAGGGAGTGGGTAGGCCATTTCCTTTTCCAGGTGATCTTTCCGACCCAGGCATCGGACCTAGGTCTCCTGTATTGCAGGCAGATTCTTTACTGTCTAAGCCATCTGCAAGTACACACATATGTACTTTTATACTTGTATATATTTTACACAACTTGAATACAAACAATGAATTTGAACTCAATCATTTGATGATACTTTACCCTACAATCATCAGTCCTCTTTTTGATTTAAAACAGAAGAGAGAAAGCAAATGAGTCACGTCCTTATTTCAGTGTGACCTCCAAGGAAAACCATTCCCCTCAAACTGTTTGGAATTCTGGGTTTTCATAAACTTGCTTGCAAGATTTAGAGTTCTTTGATCCTAAGGCTCCAGAATATAACAGAGAAAATAAGCAATTTGGTGTTCAGGACTGCTGACATAAATGTGAATTAGAGCTTTGTCATATGAGTAACACTGTGTCTTTTTACATTTGTCCCCATCATCCTGTGCTAACATTGCCTAATCTGTTGACACACTCATCCATTCATTCTTGTAGTATGTATCTTTTTAAATATCTGCTAGCCTGAAACAGAGAAATATTGTCAAGATCAAATCTAGTTCTCCAGTTTCTTTCAATATAAACTTTTGCTACATCAAAGAGAATTTTGCAAAATGAGTGTTACAATAATTATTAATTTCTTGGCCACAGGCATTATTTCACCAAAACAGTATTTTTCTAAACTGATGGGCAGTATTTTTATAGTTATTTATAGAAAAATGAAATTGATTGCTACAATTTGATTTTTTCTGTTGCTGTGGTTCAATAGAAGTTGGTATCAGCCACCTTTCTTTCAGAATTGAACTAATCTGAAACAATTCACAAAAGCTGATGCTCTCACAAACAAAAAAATAATAATGCAAATATAGGATCTGATTATAGGGCAATCAAGACTAAAATATATGGCTGCAACATGAATACTGAAATCTGTTTTTATAAGTTGAGCTTATTAAACACATATCTAATTTAATATGCCATATTTTTCAAAGCTATTATCTTTTTATTGAAGTATAGTCAATTTACAATGTTGTATTAAATTTCAGCATACAGCAAATTGAATCTGTATTAAGTTTAAGGTGTACAGCAAAATATATATATTCTTTTACAGATTCTTTTTTGTTATATCTTATTGTAAGATACTGAATATAGTTCCCTGTGCTATAGGTTAGGTCTTGGTTCTTTCTCTGTTTTGCAGATAGCAGTGTGCATCTGTTAACCCCAAATTCCTAGTTTATCCAGCTCCATCTTTCCCTTTTGGTAACCATTTGTTTTCAATGTCTGTGAGTCTATTTCTGTTTTGTAAATAACTTAAATCTTTTTTTTTATATATTTTACATATAAGTGATATCATACAGTATTTGTCTTTCTCTGTCTGATTTAATTCACTTAGTGTGATAATTTCTGGGTCCATCTATGCAATACTGCAAATGGTATTACTTCATAAAACTTCTTTATATGATAGTACAATGTTCATCCCTGTTATAAAGTTAGTCACTCCTGTTAAAAGAGGCTTATGAAAGTAAAGTGATGATACAGATGATATTCTAGAAAAGGAATAGTGTAGAGGAAAATTTTCTGCAGAGTCAGAAGGAATCTGTGTGTTGGTGCGTAGGAACACGGCTCACTGGGGAAGAATGTTTGGCTTTTGTTATTCCTTTTGTATTTAGAATGAAAACTCTAAATCATTTGCTGCATAATTTGCATGCCACAGCATCAATAATGCACACCCCATCAAGCATTATGTATACTTGTACTTTCAAATCACAGTTTTAGCAATTGTGTACCCTGATACAAGTTATTTTACCTCATTGTTGAGTCTTTATTAAATAGGGTTTTTGTGAGGAAGAAATAAAGTATTATATTACATCTTTGTGGTATCTAGCTTATGTAGGTATTCAAATGAATGCTTTCTCTTCTTCTTTGTTTTAATCTTTAGCTCCTTAGGTGGTTGTAGGATGGTTGTGAGATTAAAAGCAAATTGGGTTCAATCCCAGCTTCTACCAATTAACTCTTTTAACATTTCATGTTTCACATTGCTGAGCTTCAGGATTTTCATCTATCAAATGGGAAGATAAGACTTTCTATCTTATAAGATTCTTGTGGAAAACCTATGAGGTTACAGGTGTTAGATTCTGATGGTAGTTATTTCACACATAGTACATGAGGAAGAAATACTTACCATGTAAGAGAATGATTCTGTGCCCCGGTATCCATGCTCAGAGTTTGTGGTTGATGGGAAAAGGAGAGTGCCATGAACATGTAAATTGAACAGGTAAGTCATGAAGGTAACTTCAGAAACTGAATAGAACAAGGATCCTGACCAGGAATGAGAAGTTATGGTAGTCATTTCTTTTTGCAAATAAGTTAAGAAATCAAGATTTTTCTTGTTGCTTAGTTGCTAAGTTGTATCTGTCTCTTTGTGGCCACATGGACTGCAGCAAACCAGGCTTCCCTGTCCTTCACTATCTCCCAGAATTGCTCAAACTCATGTGCATTGAGTCAGTGATGCCATTCAACCAACTCATCCTCTGTCACCTTTTTCTACTCCTGCCCTCAATCTTTCCCCGCATCAGGATCTTTTCCAGTGAGTAGGCTTTTCATGTCAGGTGGACAAAATATTGAGCTTCAGCTTCAGCATCAGCCCTCCCAACGAATCTGCATGTAAGTTAAGTAAGCAAGCTGACAGTATGCAGCCTTGATATATTTCTTTCCCAATTTTGAACCAGACCTTTGTTCCATGTTCAGTTCTAACTGCTGTTTCTTGTTTTGCATACAGGTCTCTCAGGAGATAGGAAAGTAGTCTGGTAATGCCATGTCTTTAAGAATTTTCCACAGTTTGTTGTGATGCACACAGTCAAAGGCTTTAGTATAGTCAATGAAACAGAAGTAGATGTTTTTTGGATTTTCCTTGCTTTTTGTGTGATCCAACAGATTTTGGCAATTTGATCTCTGGTTCTGCCTTTTCTAAATCCAGCTTGTACAGATGGAAGTTCAGTTCACATTCAAGATTTTACAATTGTAGAAAATTGGATTTATGGAAAGGTACATGAGAATACACATATGTAAACTCACAAGTTTTGTAATTGTTGCACAGAGTCTGCACTGAAGATAGAGTCTGGTTTAGATGAAACTTACCACTGAGTTACTCCCTTCTTAGGAAAACTGGGCTATATCCAGCCTAGAAATCCAGCTGAAGAAATCAGATCTTAAAAAGAAAACTTTATCTGTGACAATAAGATTTGAACAAATTATGCCCAAAATGTCCTTTGTGATACATGAAATAGAGAATCAAAGGCAAAATAAAATTTCTGGAGCCCAGATTCAGACAGCTAGTGCTGAATAAAGATTTTTAAAAATTACTTCATAATTTGAGACTATGAGATAGATGAAACTAGAGTTACCTTTGAATTCAGCAAACACACACACACACACACACACACACAAGCACTAGAACCGAAGTTCTGGATCCAGTCACAAAACTGCCCAACTTGCCTTATCTAGTGTAATGTTGAAAGGAATCAGAAACTGATATTCTTTGAAAGATGCTACCCAAGATAATGTGGAAGATGCATAGCACTTAAAATGCAAGATCTAACAAGAGTGAAAAGAGATGTGAGATGTGATGACATCAGGATTCAGGTCAAAATCAGGTTACTTAATCTCTCTTTGTCTTATCTTCCACTGTAAGAAACAAAGGTCATCTTTTCCCTCTACCCCTCTTCTACTGGTTGTTCCAAGGGCATCTTCTAAATAGACTGTGTAATAATTGTACCATCAATAATCATATGTGATCTCTCCATGATGTGCAATATACACAATTCCACGGGAGACTGAGGGAAAGTACAACTGTTCAAAACACACAAGAATATCCTTGTAATGACTGAATTCAAAGCTGAGCAACACCATTTGGGAGGAAGATGGTCCTTCCAGTCACATTCACTCTGCCTTCTCATAAAGATCAACCCCAAGTCCAGCCACTTGCTTTTCCCTCTAACATATCCCCTCTGAGTGAGAGAAGAACATTTAGGTCATTCAGCCCGGAACATTAAAACAGATGCTGATAGTTCAAAGTTAATAGATGCATAAAACAAAAGTAATTCCGTGTCAAAGCTGAGATGACAGGTGATTTGACTTGAGGCAGCCTTACAATCACTCCTTTACACGTGCTCCATGCTGAGACCAGGCAAAGGTGTTATGTTTCTGACATTTACTTGTCAGGAAGGTATGACAATAGAGATTGTTTCTATCTCTCCTGCTCCCAGATGTTAACCTTCCAGCATTAGTTTGTAATTGGGGTTCTGTGGAGCTTTAACATTTTCTATTGATTCAATAGAAGTGATAACATTTCCAATCATAAGACAGCATTATAGAAATATCAGGCAATTCACATATCAGAATGTTTGATAGCTGGGCTCATCGCATTCATTTCTGTCACCTTTGCCAGGAACCCTTTATCCTCTTTTTAATACTGAAGGACACTTGGGAGTAGTTGCTGTCACTTTTATTGTTCAATAAAGTAGACAGAAGTTTCAATTAACAACCAAAGGGCCTCTAGGAAATTGTGAATGAGAATATATTTTACTCATTTTACTATATTTCTTTTTTCTAATGTGCCATCTGTGACTTGGAGGCTGTATTTCACTTAGAAGACACACACACACACACACACACACACACACACACATACACACATGCACAGTCCTCCTAATCTCATTTACATTTTATTAAAAGATCCAGCTAAGGAAACCCAAAACAGGGCTAGTGAGGATATGGAGAAAAATTGGGAGTAAATAAAAGCTCAGACAAGTACAACCAGAGCAATGAAGGTCTGCAGGTTTATAGGACTGTGAGGTAAGAGGTTCTTGAGATTCATATCCTTGCCCTTGACCTTGAGATTAAAGCACCCAAGAATCCTCTTGTGCTGTGTAACTGGTACCTCTTCAGAAAGAAAAAAAATATATAATGTATTCTGTGTCATTCACTTAGATTCTCATTCTTTCATTAGCAATTTTTATCATGGGTTTTATAGAAATTATTAACTGCATTTTAAAAATAGCTAATAAAAAACTGATATTTACAAAATGAAATTAAACATGTGATGATGTTATAATTTTTCAGATTGTGTTGTTTTATTTTTTATTTATTTATTTTTTTAAATTTTATTTTTACTTTATTTTACTTTACAATACCGTATTGGTTTTGCCATACATTGACATGAATCCACCATGGGTGTATATTAGCTCCCAATCTCGAATCCCCCTCCCACCTCAGATGTGTATAAGAGACAGATATTACATCTTTGTGGTATCTAGCTTATGTAGGTATTCAAATGAATGCTTTCTCTTCTTCTTTGTTTTAATCTTTAGCTCCTTAGGTGGTTGTAGGATGGTTGTGAGATTAAAAGCAAATTGGGTTCAATCCCAGCTTCTACCAATTAACTCTTTTAACATTTCATGTTTCACATTGCTGAGCTTCAGGATTTTCATCTATCAAATGGGAAGATAAGACTTTCTATCTTATAAGATCTTGTGGAAAACCTATGAGGTTACAGGTGTTAGATTCTGATGGTAGTTATTTCACACATAGTACATGAGGAAGAAATACTTACCATGTAAGAGAATGATTCTGTGCCCCGGTATCCATGCTCAGAGTTTGTGGTTGATGGGAAAAGGAGAGTGCCATGAACATGTAAATTGAACAGGTAAGTCATGAAGGTAACTTCAGAAACTGAATAGAACAAGGATCCTGACCAGGAATGAGAAGTTATGGTAGTCATTTCTTTTTGCAAATAAGTTAAGAAATCAAGATTTTTCTTGTTGCTTAGTTGCTAAGTTGTATCTGTCTCTTTGTGGCCACATGGACTGCAGCAAACCAGGCTTCCCTGTCCTTCACTATCTCCCAGAATTGCTCAAACTCATGTGCATTGAGTCAGTGATGCCATTCAACCAACTCATCCTCTGTCACCTTTTTCTACTCCTGCCCTCAATCTTTCCCCGCATCAGGATCTTTTCCAGTGAGTAGGCTTTTCATGTCAGGTGGACAAAATATTGAGCTTCAGCTTCAGCATCAGCCCTCCCAACGAATCTGCATGTAAGTTAAGTAAGCAAGCTGACAGTATGCAGCCTTGATATATTTCTTTCCCAATTTTGAACCAGACCTTTGTTCCATGTTCAGTTCTAACTGCTGTTTCTTGTTTTGCATACAGGTCTCTCAGGAGATAGGAAAGTAGTCTGGTAATGCCATGTCTTTAAGAATTTTCCACAGTTTGTTGTGATGCACACAGTCAAAGGCTTTAGTATAGTCAATGAAACAGAAGTAGATGTTTTTTGGATTTTCCTTGCTTTTTGTGTGATCCAACAGATTTTGGCAATTTGATCTCTGGTTCTGCCTTTTCTAAATCCAGCTTGTACAGATGGAAGTTCAGTTCACATTCAAGATTTTACAATTGTAGAAAATTGGATTTATGGTTGCACCTCCTCATAAGTAGAATCTTGCATGTTTCTACAGAAGCCATGTATTTTTTGATCCTATAACTTTCCTTGTTATATTCCTTTCAATTTTAATTAAACAAGCACTGTCATTTGTCCATTTGTCCATCAATATCTGCACATGGACAAACTCTGCACATGGACACCTCTTTGATGGAACACTTCTCAGCTTTCTCCTCTGTTTTCATATCTTACACTATTTAAGAATGACTTAACTTTTAGAAGAAAAATAAAATTCCTCTGAGATTCTGATGACTTTTTCCTCATAAGATTATGATTTGGATACATGAGTTAGTATGATTAAACTTTATTGTTGACTTCAAGATAAATACTATTAGGCAAAATCATTCATTGTTATTTTTGTATAGCCCAAATATATGACTTATTGTAACTATTAATATATCAACTATGTATACAAGAATATCCACAGTAGCTGTTGATATATTTGCTATCTTTCACAGCTCAATGCTATTAGAATTTTTGATGACAAGATCTTTTTTAATTATAATTATTATCAAATACATTAATAAAATATTAAGTAAAAAGGAATATGCATTGTGCTCAGTCATGTCCAACTCTTTGTGACCTCATGGACTGTAGCCCACCAGGGTCTTCTGTCTGTAATTTTCCAGGCAAGAATACTGGAGTGGGTTGCCATTTCCTTCTCCAGAGGATCTTCCCAATCTAGGGATTAAACCTGTGCCTCTTGGGTCTCCTGCACTGGCAGGTGGGCTCTTTACCACTGTGCCATCTGGGGGTTCCCCAAAAAGGAACATACATAAACCCACTAATCTAATACTAGAAACTTCTACACAATATGCTTCAATTAATCAGCCTCATTTTGATATGATTTTTCAAATTTTGCTGTTCAGTTGTTAAGTCATGTCCAACTTTCTGCAATCCTATGGACTGCAGCGCACAAGGCTTCCCTGTCCTTCACTATAACCCAGAGTATGCTCAAACTCCTGTCCACTGAGTCAGTGATGTGATCCAACCATCTCATTCTATGTCACCCCCTTCTCCTCAGCTCCTTGATCTTTCCTACCATCACGGTCTTTTCTAATAAATCAGTTCTTTGCATCAAGTAGCCAAAGTATTGGAGTTCAGCTTCAGCAACAGTCATTCCAATGAATATTCAGGGTTGATTTCCTTTATAATTAATTGGTTTGATCTCTTTGCTGTTCAGGAGAGTCTCCAAACCATTCAAGAGTCTTCTCCAGCACTACATTTTGAAAGCATCAATTCTTTGGCTCTCAACCTTCTTTATGATCTAACTCTCATATCCATATATGACTACTGAAAAAGTTATAGCTTTGACTGAATGGACCTTTGTCAGCAAAATGATGTCTCTGTTTTTTAATGTGCTGTCTAGGCTTGTCATAGCTTTTCTTCCAAGAAGCAAGCATCTTTTCTTTTCATGGTTGCAGCAACCATCCACAGTGATTTTGGAGATCCCCCCAAAATTAAAAAAAATGTTAATGTTCCCATTTTACCTCCATCTTTTTGTCATGAAGAGATGGGGGCAGATGCCGTGATCTTAATTTTTTGAATGTTGAGTTTTAAACCAGCTAATTTACTCTCCTCATTCATCCTCATTGAGATACTCTTTAAACAAGTTTTGTTCCATGTAATATATCTTTACACTTTGTTCTTAAATTTAATAAAGGAGACATTGCGAAATGTCTTATGAAAATCTAGACTTACTACATCTACTGACAAATAAGCTAGGTTATTGGTCTATGACTTATGTTTAGTAAATGTTCAGGAAGTCCTGCCTTTGTGACAGGCACTTACAAGCCAATCCTTCAATAATTATTCTAGAATTATGCCTGGGAATTATATTATTCTTACTGATCTACTCTCTATAATAATTATCTGATCCCTCTTTTGAAAGTAATGATGGTTTTCATCTCCTTTTTTTGTATGAATGAAAAAAGCCATGCCTATGTGAAAGTGGAATAATAATGCTATTGCCCTTGAAGAGGATTTGATATTGTCATCAATACACAGAGATGAACTTTGACTGTGAATAGACATTGAAACTCTAGCAAAGAAAATGAAACATTAATTTTACCTTGTCAGATTTGCTTTTTAAGTCATTTTGCCCTACTTACCATCCTCATGAAGATGCTGTACATGGATTTCAAGTCCTTTGTAACATCTCACCTTATCTAAGTGTGCTGAATAGGCCGGTACCACTAATAGTACACAGGGGCAGGTTAGATTTGCAGATTCTTGGGTCCCACTTCTGAATCAGAATTTGGATTTTATCAAGATTCCCCTCCAGTCATATCCACATAAATTTGAGAAGAACTGGTGTAGGTGGTCTCTTGGTGTGTCTGTCTTCAAACTTGTTACATTCACTCTAAATATACTTGCGGCAAATTAACTTCCTGGTCAATGTCTTATCTAGCTAACGTGTTTGTCTGCACTGTGTAGCATGTTCCACATATTGTCCAAAGAATCCTCAACAAGAACAAGTCATTCTCTCAGATGTAATCATTACCTCATCTTTAGCTTGATGGTTGCCTCCCAGAAAAGCTCTTTTAACCTCAAGCAGATGCCAGAAGCTAAAGTCCTGGTTACTCTATTGAACTGCAGTTTTTCATGAGATAAGTCTCTCTTCAAAGGTTAGTTATACTGATTTACCCACCTAGAAATCCAGGTCATACATCTTTGGATTGAACCACATATGAAAAATATTATTTAATATGGTTTATATTTGGAAATTATGTTAAAAGCAGATTAATCACACCATTATAAATTGTGATTGCTCAAAATGTCTTAATACCAGTTATATGCTCAATAAATGCTTATGGAACAATTAAAAAACTTAGGGGGATTCGGGGATGTAGCAATATAGGTAAGCCACAGCATTTGAGATGGAAATATTGTGTGCTATCTTATTCCATTCAACAGTGATTGCATAGATAAGGGCTCTTTTACTTATGGTCCTTTCAGCTGATATCATCCACCTCCACCAAGGAGAGAGTTCCTCTGTCTCAGGAACTCATGTCTCTGTCATGCAGCAGACAGACATTACCCTCCGTCACACTGTCGAAGCCAGACACAATTTTTTTTGAAACCAAACAAATATGCAATTTGTCAGTCTGCAGATAGAATGTTTCTGCCTTCAGATTCAAAATGGTTTTCATTTATTCATGTAAAAAAGAAGCATTTCAGTTATAGTTGTAATATTTACTTATCTGGTTTCCTCATGATGGATAACAAATGTATCCAGAACTTCCATGCATCAGAAAGATGCCACTTCATAAAATGGCAATACAATTCCATATTACAATAAAAACAGATACAATTCAAAATGCCTCAAATAGTTCCAAAAGCAATTATGGCATTTCAGAAGTAAACGTTACTTAGAAATTCATAACCACCCATCAACATTATTTCACTAGGGTAAGTTAAGGAAGCATCTGCCACAATTTATGCATTTCGAATCTTCCTTATTTTTCATAGCCAACTGTGAAAAAAAAAAAAAAGCTTCCAGCAAGTTCAGAGTGAAGTCAAGCAATTTTCCATTTACCTAGGAATGCATACTAGTTTTAAAGCTCCAGTTCAATCCTTTTATTGTAATAAAGGTATACAACTCACATTTTCATCCACAGGAACTAGATCTGACCAGTACCATCTGCAGAGGAACAGTATCTAAGATTAGGAGCTTTATTTCTTCACCTAAGAAGACATCAGAATAAGCTCCTTTTAAAGGCTGAAAAGATTCATTCTTCATATCCTGTCTAGAATAATACTGAATTATTTCTCAACTACAAGTAGTGTTTCATAAATCATAAAAAGAATAAATCTTATTAAATCAGTTGTAGATTACAAAAAACCTAAAGGCAAGGACCATTCTCTAAAGGACAGTGCTGTCCTCACTGATTTTTTATGCTTTTACTTATTTAAGAGGAGACAACTTCTTTGAGACATGCTGAACTGAAATAAGAGCCTTTTTTCCTTCTTTTTATGAGGTGTCAAGTGGCAAATAACCATGGTGGAACAGTTCATCCACTCAATGTCTAAACATTACAAATTTCAGCATTTAATACAGAAATGTATAATGGAAAGTGTATATATAATGTATAAGGTGAAAATAGATAATTTTATATTAAAATTTTGAACAATTAATTGTCATGTTTGTTACATTATTTCAGAAGTTAAAAAAACTAAGATTAAAATTGATTACTCTAAATACATTGGGGAAAATAATCTTTACAATTGACATAAAGTGATACACTAATATCTATTCTTTAATACTTAGACTATTGTGTAGATTTAGCTCTTTTGTACTTCTAGTTCTATATTCACAAAAGTCTAGTTTTTATGTTTTAGGAGAAATAAACTCACATTTGCATGTCACAGAACAAAATATAAATGCAGAAGTTATGGTTCTCTTAGCAGTGTGAACTTTGCACATTACAAATAACAGATTCAACAAGGTAGATGTTTTATAGTCAGCCTAGTGATGAAAAATTCAATATGCATATATTTATGTATTGAGTAGATTTATAGCCAACACGCCCACTGCCACTTGGCCTCAGTTCACGTTCATGTCCTTGAAAAGAACAAATTTCACACATTTTAAAAAACATTTAGAAGATTTAAAAGCATTTGCCACTGTCACAAAGAAACAGCAAATGGTGTACGCATCTCTAATAACTTAGTCTAGAAATATGGAATATGAAATGTGCAATGTGGTGCTTTGAATTCTGGCCTGAAAGGTTTTGTAACTTTACTGACTTGCATTTAGGGTGAGGACTGACTTCACAAATTTAGGGATGTTTGGGCTTCATTTTGCTCCAACCTGGCACAAATATATGTGCAGTTGAGAAGTTAAACTTTACTAAAGGGGCTCCTCTATAATATCAAATGTGTTGCAACCAGTTTAGGATCAGTTTTCATGGCATACAGTATGTCTTTGCTTACCATTTTGAGATGATGATATAGAATGTGACATAATATAGATCTTTATTATAGAGAATATTCACCACACATGTAATTAGTACTAGCACATAGAAGAATGTGGGCTTCCCAGGTGGCACAGTAGTAAAGAATCTGCCAGTCAATGCAGGAAATGCAGGAGACACGGGTTTGATTCTTGGGTCAGGAAGATCCCCTGGAGAAGGAAATGGCAACCTACTCCAGTACTCTTGCCTGGAAAATTCCTTGAACAGAGGAACCTGGTGGGCTACAGTCCTTTAGGTTGAAAAGAGACAGACATGACTGAGCATGAATGCCTGAGAACACACACATGCACATAGAATAATATAGAGGTGAGAAAAAACAACATTGTCCCTCATTGTTCATCCTGTCAACGCATTGGCCTCGCTTGTTTACTCATAGTTTATTGCCCTGTTATGGTCCCTGGTTCCATTTGTGATGCAGACAAAATGTTTCTCTCATTAATGCTCTAATACATATATATAAAGCACTACCCATGTTTCAGTCACTGGATCAGATTTTAGGGATGGATTTACAAACAGGTCAACAACAGCCTCACCCTTAAAGTTTACAGTATAATGATGAAAACACACAGATAAACAAGCACTTAGAATATGGGTGTGATGAATGCTATGACAGAGGAATGAGATCTTATAAGGTTAAATTTAAGGGGCGCCTAACAAAAATTTGAAGGATGAGAGAAAGATTTCTTGAGGAAATAACATTGAAGCTGTGAAGTAAGAGTTGAATAAGATTAGGAATCATCCAGATTTAAAAAAGAGAGAAAGAAACAGGTTCCTTAAAGAATAGTTGGCATATGCAAGACCCAGAAGATTCAGAGAGAATGTAAACCAGTTGAGATGATGAAAAGCATTCCACAAGCCTTGGATTCAGTATTCAAAGGGAAAAGTTAATAAATTCATGGCAGATATATAGAGAAGGGCAAAATTAAGAAGAAATAGGGAATCTAGAATTCATCTTAAAAGTATAGAAGATGTCATTAATATAGGGAATAAAACAGTTATGTGTCATGATCACATGTATTTTAAGTGGTTCTATCTTGCTGCAATTAGATTGGGGATTAGATTGGTAGGAGAAGACAATGAAAGGTAATGGAGAGATACTTTTTGTAACCCAGGAATATATTATGATGGTCTAGAAATAATAAAGGGGAAAAAAGGAAGTGGAAGAAGAAACAAAAACTGAGTCACATATAGTTGTTAAGGGTAGAGTTGGAGAGGATTTGACTATTAAGGGATAAGTAGAGGGCACTTTTTTGTGATGAAAAGTGAACATTTTAGTATCTTTAAAAAATATTGGATTATGTTAGATTTATGATGCTGAGTTAGTTTCAGGTGTACAACAAAGTGAATCTGTTATACGTATACATGTTTGTTGTTTATTCGCTAACTTTGCAACACCATGGAATGTAATCTGCCAGCATCTTCTGTCCATTGGTTTTCCCAAGCAAGAATACTGGAGTTGGTTGCCATTTCCATCTCCAGGGGATATTCTTGGCCCAGGGATCAAACCTATGTCTTCCGCATTATTGGCAGGAGGATTCTTTACCACTGAGCCACCAGGGAAGTCCACACATATACATATATTCACTCTTCTTTTAGATTCTTTTCTAATATAGGTTATTACAGAATTTTGAATAGAGTTCCCTGTGCAATACACTAGGTCCCTATTAGTTATTTATTTTATATATAGTAAGGAGGGTTGTTGTTGTATGTGCATGCTAGGTTGTCTCTGACTGTGACCCCATGGACCGTAGCCCTCCAGTCTCCTCTGTCCATGGGATTTCTCAGGCAAACTTACTGGAGTGAGTGGTCATTTCTGATTCCAGGGGATATTCCTAATTCAGACATCAAACCCACATTTCTTGCATCTCCTGAATTGGCAGGCAGATTCTTTATCACTGCCCCTCCTGGGAAGATAGTAAGGAGGGTTCAGTCAGTTCAGTTCAGTCACTCAGTCATGTCCGACTTTTTGTGACCCCATGAATCGCAGCACGCCAGGCCTCCCTGTTCATCACCATCTCTCGGAGTTCACTCAGACTCACATCCATCAAGACTGTGATGTCATCCAGCCATCTCATCCTCGGTCGTCCCCCTCTCCTCCTGCCCTCAATCCCTCCCAGCATCAGAGTCTCTTCCAATGAGTCAACTCTTCACATGAGGTGGCCAAAGTACTGGAGTTTCAGCTTTAGCATCATTCCTTCTGAAGAAATCCCAGGGTTGATCTCCTTCAGAATGGACTGGTTGGATCTCCTTGCAGTCCAAGGGACTCTCAAGAGTCTTCTCCAACACCACAGTTCAAAAGCATCAATTCTTCAGCGCTCAGCTTTCTTCACAGTCCAACTCTCACATCCATACATGACCACAGGAAAAACCATAGCCTTGACTAGACGGACCTTAGTCGGCAAAGTAATGTCTCTGCTTTTGAATATGCTATCTAGGTTGGACATAACTTTTCTNTATTCAGCGCTCAGCTTTCTTCACAGTCCAACTCTCACATCCATACATGACCACAGGAAAAACCATAGCTTTGACTAGACGGACCTTAGTCGGCAAAGTAATGTCTCTGCTTTTGAAAATACTATCTAGGTTGGTCATAACTTTTCTTCCAAGGAGTAAGCATCTTCTAATTTCATGGCTAAAGTTATCAAGTGACATTATTTCTCCTTTTTCTCCATAGAGTGAATTACTCAAATGCCAGGAGAATTTTGTTTTAACCAAGACAGGGTATAAGACATTCATTGTTAATCAAATGACTACAGAAGCCAGTGCAAATGGGAGGAAATCATATTTTATGAGATGGAAGATTATTGTCTGATAATTGTGTTCAAACGTCAGTCTTTATTTGTGTCATATGAGAAAGTAAATATATTATTTTTCAATTTAGTGGCATTGTTGTCCTTTATTCTCCAAGTTTGAAATACACTCCCACTAATTGTGTTCAACATATGTAATTCTCCCCAAATAATACACCTTAAATTAAATCTAATTGCTGAAAGAACTTTAAAAAAAAAATAGACTCAGTAAGAATGCATGTGAATGGAAAAAATAATAGAAAAACACAAATACAAATACCAAAATAGTCATTATGGTTGTACTTCAAATGAACAGTGAAATAATTTAAATGTTTAAAAAATAATGTATGATAGTTTTCATATTCAATAAATGACTGTATATATACAAATAATATCTTTTTAAGTAATCAAATTTTAAACAAGGGGCATTAGAGTAGAATGAACAAAACTCAATGTAATGATAGTATATGCTTTATATACTTTTAACTTATTTGTATATCAACTGTATCTACTTATTCCACCTCTGAACTCAAATATACTATGCTGATTATTCCTACCTGGTGCCAGATTTCTCAAGGGTATTCAGCAATTATAGTTTTCAAGCAATTTTCTTTTATAAATCTGTCCAGTTGAAAGTCAATATTCATATAAAAGCTAGAATTAGCCCTTCTTCCCCTTGTAATCACTGCTTTAAATAGAATATTTCAATCACTTAGCTTTTATGTTTCTCTTTTGGATTAAGTAGGATTATGTTTACCTTCCTCCCAACTACCTCTTGCACGCAGTAGCTCTTCAGGTATCTTATGTTTGGGAGGAGAGAGACAGAAAAAGATCTCTATTTTACTGACCTAGGAATCCACTTTCCATTGCTTCATGTTGGCTTTCTGATAAATACTGATGGAGCTCCTATGTCATTTATATGACTGGTTTCTAAATACAGACTGTTCTATGAGGGCTATGTGAAAGTCATCTGGATTTCCTCTGGGAGTTCTCTCAAGGGAACAGTTCCCTAAAGTAGAGCATTTGTTTCAGCAAGACCTCTTCTACACAATACTAGTAACTGATTTAGGACAGCTCTTCTCCAGAGAGTTCAATTGACCCTTTAGAAAGAATTCAGCATAGCTATGCTAACTGGCAAGAAGGCAGGATGCTTGACTATCATGGTTTTGCAGTTTCTCTTTACTCAGAACCAGGAGATGCAAACATGATCAACACAGCTGCTGCTTAAATGGACATGTCTCATGGGAGACTGAGATGCCAATCTCTACATTGTAAATACCCCAGTGTTTTACAAGTGATTCCCTTAGGACACCTCTCATTTGACTTTTTAAAACTAAATGTCTTGCTACCACCTAGGGTCTTATATCTATAAAAATCACCCATATCACATATTTAATGAATTCTACCGCAAGGAAGATGTATTAATACAGTGTTTATATATATATATATATATATATATATAAAAAAAAATGTACCTGTAAATACTGGTAATCTAAATAAGAGCTGTAGTTAATAGTATTGTACCAATGTCAGTTTCCTGATTTCAATAATGTACTCTGGCTATGTGGAATGCTGTCACTGGGGGAAGTTCAGTAAATTATGCAAGGTAACTCTAATATTTTTGTAGATTCTTATAAATTTTAAATTATTTCAAAATAAAAAGTAATTTTTCTTAGTGTAGGAAAGAGGGAAAGAGGAATTTTGGGAAAAAAAGTTTGTCATGAGCCTAGTGCAGGCAGTTCTAAGGGCCTCTCCCAGGTCTTTCTCAGCTGGACCAACCCCTATTGCCAGAAGAGGTTGAGGCTCGTTCCATTTTTCCCTGCTGTGGGAGAGTTGAAAGGGATCCAGAGGATGGAACCTGGAAAGAGAGACATACCATAACTGGATACCTTAACCCAATAAGTGACTTTGACCCTGATCCTTCTTGTCTATGAACCTCCTCTTTATATCTGAGCTGATTAGGGTCAGGGAAGAGGAACAGACAGGAGTTTTCCCTAATGTCCTAAATAATGTAAGGAGACATGGATAATTACTGAGGTACATTGTAGATAAGTTTGTTGGTGTTTTTAATCACCAGTCAAAACAAAACAGAAGTGATGCTGTGGAAATGGGGAACTGTCATCTTGAAGGAAGTTGTTATCTATCACTCGAACTAGTTATGTCTAGTTTGATGTATCACTCAAACGAGGTTGATTTATTCACAGAAACAGATATTTGTGAAATTTACAATTATTATTACTTTTGTGAAAATTGTAATTATAATAATAACCAGATTACTTAATGACTTTTTAAAAACAACCCATCATTTTTCTAAATTTGAGATTTCTTTTTTTTTTTTTTTTAATATTTCTGGTGGAGAAGTCAGTAAAGAATTAGAAGTCTAAAATTTTTCCTCCTATTCTTTTAGATTTACTAATAGTCTGTTTTGATAGGGCAGAAACAAGAGCATTAGGCTGGTCCCAGGAAGATATTCTCTGGAAGACTGTCTATTATGTGGATCAGTTCAGTTCAGTTCAGTCGCTCAGTCACGTCCAACTCTGCCTAGCTATGGACTGCAGCATGCCAGGCCTCCCTATCCATCACCAACTCCTGGAGCTGGCTACCTAAGAGCAAATTTATTTTGATACTTAAAAGTCACTCTCTTCTCATTTTTGTTTTGCTTTTTTCTTCTTCTGTAGGTCCAATCTCATGACCTCTTCAGTGAATTCCTTTCCATGGTTAGTAAATTTACACAGATATCTAACAATGTGGTAGAACTTTCATAACTATAAATTCTAATATGTAGGAAATAATGTTCTAGTGTGTTGCCCTGTAATAATATAAATGCTAATCACTTTTTTAAACCACTGAATTCCTCTATTTAGTGAAGAATTCTATAGTGAGATTCGGAAGGAATAATAGAAATGCTAATTATTTTGATTAGCATGAAGGAGAGAGTCTATTAGAAGTCCTGAAAATAGTTGCTTCTTTAATTTCGTATGTTTTATGGCTTCTTTTAAGAGCAAATTCAAGTTATATGCCAGGATTTTATTTTTTGTGCAAATGATTTCACTCAAAATGTCCTCCCAAGTTCTTATTTTAAAATGGTCTCTATGTGAGAGGCTGAATCAATATCTATTGTGCATTTCAAATCTCCATAATTGTATTGAATAGACCAAACAGTCAAGTGGAGAAATTGATGAATATTACTTTGGGAGAAGGAACTGGTATTATTTGAAAATTTGTTTGGTGTGCATATGTGATATGTGATTGTTTAAAATGTTTCAAATGAAAGCTTTGTTGAAGTCAGTCCCTTTTATTGAGGACTTTTTTTAAAGAAAATCTGCAGGCTAAAAGTATGTCAATACAGAGATAAATGTTCTGGGTCTAAATACATACAAATAACTCATTAATTTGGTATCTTAAATAAAAAAAATAGATGTTCAATGAAAATATAAGTTGTACTGGGCAAAGGGGATTTAAGGTGGTGGGATAACTAATGGTTATTAAAATGAAGTCTGGGATCAGACAGCCATGGACTGAATGCCAGCTTCACCACTTCCTAGCTGTGTGATTCTGAAAGTTGTTTTTTTTTTTTTTTAACTCTTTAAGTTTCAGTTGTCGTAACTGTTGTCAAGATCAAATGGGCTATTTCATACACACCCCCTCCAAAAATTACACAATATTTGGTACATAGGAACTGATGAGCATCTGTGCTATTGTACACTATGACTAGGGTCAGCATTAGATATCACTAATATATATTGTTGTTATTATCTTCACTGCCTCTGCTTTACCATTAGCAAAATACCTGCAATGGAGTAGTCCTCTGTTTACCTTTCCATTTCTAAATTTCAAGCACTTCTTTTGGTTTTACCAACTTCAATACAATTCATAATGTAAAAATTACTGAGTGCCTACTAGATGTCAGGTTTTCTGATAGGAAACATAATTATAAAGACACAAGAGTGGGGAACAGCCATTTAGACAAAAGCATACTTTAGGAAGTGTGGAATGTAAGTGTCTATGGGGATAAAGAAATGAAAGAAGGATTGCTCCATTGAGGTTCACAAGGAAAGTTGCTGAGGGAAAATGTCATCAAAATCAACCCTTGAAAAATGGGAAACTCCTTAAGGGGTCAAGGAAGTGAGTGAGAAGCCAAGGAAGGGGTGAAAATCCAGGCAGAGGGAACAATATATTTGAAAGCCTGGAAGTTTAGTAAAGTTGGCTTTGTTTAAAGCACTTAATTTTTGTGTTAACTGTTATTAAAGAAAATATGCAAGATCAGAAAGCAGTGGCATGTCCCTTTGGAGAATTAAACTGGGACCTGTTTATAGAAGGAATTGTGGGTCATGATGAAAGCTTAAATTTACTCAGTAATAATACAAAGTAATTGAAAAGTTTATTGAAATTTGAACATTCCTTGGCATTCCCCTTCTTTGGGATTGAAATAAAAACTAACCTTTTCCAACCCTGTGGTCACTGCGTGTTTTCCAAATATACAGACATATTGAGTGCAGCACTTTTACGGCATCATCTTTTGGGATTTTCAATGGTTCAGCTAGAATTCCATCACCTCCACTAGCTTTGTAGTAAGGATGCTTAAGGACCACATGATTTCACACTCCAATATGTCTGTCTCTAGGTGAGTGACCACAGCATCGTGGTTGTCTAGGTCAATAAGACTTTTTGTATGCTTCATCTGTGTATCCTTGACATCTCTTTTTAAACTTTTCTGCTTCTGTTAGATTTCTGTCCTTTATTGCCCCATCTTAATCATGAAATGTTCCCTTGATATCTCCAATTTTCTTGATGAGATCTCTAGTTTTTTGCATTCTGTTGTTTTCCTCTATTTTTTGCATCATTAATTTAAAAAAAGTATTTTTATCCCTCCTTGCTATTATCTAGAACTCTGCATTCATTTGGGTATATTTTTCCTTTCTCCTTTCCTTTTCACTTCTCTTCTTTCCTCAGATATTTGTAAAGCCTCCTCATACAATCATGTTGCCTTCTTATATTTCTTTTTCTTTGGGATGATTTTAATCACTGCCTCCTGTACAGTGTTATCAACCTTTCTCTATAGTTCTTCAAGCACTGTCTACCAGATCTAATCCCTTGAATCTATTCATCACCTCCACTATATAATGATAAGGGATTTGATTTCAATCATACCTGAAAGGCATAGTGATACCTGAAAGGCAATTTAAGCCTGGATTTTGCTATAAAGAGTTCATGATCTGAGCCACAATCAGCTCCAGGTTTTGTTTTGCTGACTGTATAGAGCTCTATCTTCTCCTGAAAAGAATATAATCAATTTGATTTCAATATTGACTATTTGGTGATGTCCATGTGTTGAGTCATCCCTTGTGTTGTTGGAAAAGAGTATTTGATATGACCACTGTTTTCTCTTGATGAAACTCTGTTGCCTCTTGCCCTGGTTGATTTTGTACCCCAAGGCCAAACTTTGTCTGTTACTCCAGGTATCTCTTGACTTCCTATTTTTGTATTCCAATCTCTTATGAGAAAAAAGACAGCATTTTTTGGTGTTAATTCTATAAGGTCTTGTAGGTCTTCAAAAGGCCTCAAATTCAGCTTCTCTGGCATCAGTAGTTGGGGCCTAGACTTGGATCACTGTAATGTTGAATGGCTTGCCTTGGAAAAGAACTGAGATCATACTTTTGATTTTGAGATTGTACCCAAGTACTGCATTTTGGATTCTTTTGTTGACCATGTGGGCTATTTCTTCTAAAGGATTCTCGCCCACAAAAGGAGATATGATGGTCATCTGAATTAAATTCAACCATTCAAATCATTGATTCCTAAAAGGTTGATGTTCACTCTTGACACCTCCTGCTTGACCACATCCAATTTACCTTGATTCATGGACCTAACATTCTAGATTCCTATACAATACTGTTCTTTATAGCATCAGACTTTACTTTTACCACCAGGCACATCCATAAATGAGTGTCATTTCTACTTTGGCCTAGCTGCTTCTTTCTTTCTGGAGTAATTACCCTCTGCTCTTCCCCAGTAACATATTGAACACCTTTTGACCTGGGGTAAGCTCATCTTTTCATACTGTTAATGGGATTCTCATGGCAAGAATACTGGAGTGGTTTGCCATTCCCTCCTCCAATGGGCATTTTGTGCTCATTTTACATGCTAGTATGGTTATGTTAAAAATCCTTCAAGCTAGGTTTTATCAGTACATGAAATGAGAACTTCCAGATGTACAAGATGAGTTTAGAAAAAGTAGAGGAAAGCAAAATTTTCTGCTTTTGCTTCATTGACAACAAAAAAGTCTATGACTTTGTGGATCACAACAGGCTGTGGAACATTCTTAAAGAGGTGGGAATACCAGAGAACCTTACTTGTCGCCTAAGAAACCTGTAGCCAGGTCAAGAAGAAATAGTTAGAACATTACATGGAAGAACTGACTGGTTCAAAATTGGGAAAGGAGTAAGACAAAGCTCTATATTGTCACCCTGTCTGTTTAACTTAAATGCAGAGTACATCATGTGAAATCCTGGACTGGATAAATTACAAGTGGGAATCAACGTTGCCAGGATAAATATTAACAACATCAGATAGGCAGATGATACCAATTTAATGGCAGAAAATGAGGAGGGACTAAAAAGCCACTTGATGAGGTTGAATGAGGAGGGTGAAAAAGCTGGCTTAAAACTCAACATTAGGAAAACTAAAATCATGGCATCCAGTGGTATAACTTTAAGGCAAATAGAAGGGGAAAAAGTGAAAGCAGGGGCAGAGATCTTGGGCTTCCAAGTCACTGCTGACAGTGACTACAGCCTTGAAATTAGGATATGCTCGCTCCTTAGAAGGAAAGATATGGTAAACCTAGCAACATATTAAAAGTAGAGACATCACGTTGCCAACAAAGCCCACATAGTCAAAACTAAGGTTTTTCCAGTAGTCATGTATGGATGTGAAACATGGATCATAAAGAAGGCTGAGCATAGACAAACTGATGCTGGAGAAGACTCATAAGATTCCCTTGGACATCAAAGAGATCAAACCAGTCCATCCTAAAGGAAATCAACCCTGATTATTTAGTACTGGAAGGACTAATCCTGAAGCTCTAATACTTTGGCTGCCTGATGAAAACAGTGACTCATTGGAAAAGGCCCTGATGCTGGGAAAGATTGAAGGCAAAAGGAGAAAGGAGTGGCAGAGGATAAGATGGTTAGATAGCATCACTGACCCAATGGACATGAATTAGAGCAAACTCTGGTAGATAGTGAAGAATAAGGAAGTCTGTCCTGTTGCAGTCTGTGGGGTTGCAAAGAGTCAGACATGATTTTGCAACTGAACAACAAGACTTGAAAAGGTACAAGTGAGCCAGTAGTGACTGTGGATGACTGCATAAAATGAGACAAATGGAGCAGTACTTAAAATGACTGAGGAAAAAATAAATATATAGGACTATGATAAAAGTTTTGAAAAAAAAAAAAAAAAAACAAGAGTAACAGTTGGAATGATAGAGAAAGGTCTGAGAAAAAAGTTAACATTTATATGAACAGGCTATGATGGCTGACTTGGCCTGAGGGATTTGAGAGCTTGAAAAATGGGGTGGGCTCTCTGGTGCCCAGAGTTACCACCACCCCTCCTGTGTCATGGCCAGTGATACAAGAAAAGTGGTTGTAGCTCCATGGCTGGTGTGAGAGGCTGAGCCTTCCCTATCCTCATGTTTGGAAGGTTTCTGTCTCTAGATTATGAAACCCAGAGAAGAGGTCTGGACTGGAGATTTAACTCTGAGAAATACTAGAATAGAAGGAACTTCACTGGGAAAGAATGGAGAGAAAGAAAGAAAAAAAAGTGATGATACTCTTAGTATCATTGAAGCCAGTAACACAGGGAAAACAGAGACAGCCATGAAATGGGGTCAATAGGGTTAAAGTGGCAGTATGTAGAGGCAGGGAGTGGTCAGCAGAGTCCAGTTCTACAAGAAGGTCAGATGAGGTTAGATGTGAAAATGTCCTTTGGACAGATAGGTAATGTGACCTTGATGAAGACAGCTTCATTAGAAAAGCAGTGATTAAAATCCAGATTGTCACATTTAGCAAATGAATGAAGAGGATTGAGAATGCTAGTAACCCTGGACATGAAGTTATAATTCAACATCAAGAATGGCACTAACAGAGCTCACTTTTCTGAAGCCATACATGTAATGTAGCAACTGCTGTGCTGAATCTCGTCTCTTTTTTTTTTTATTGGTCACCATTCCAGTAAATTATCAACAAGAGCACTGCTTTGCTGTGTCATCTGCTATTAAGGAGGGTTAGGGAATGGAAGTAAGTGTTCTGGCTTCTAATATCAATCAAAGATTTGAGTCTCTGGATGCTTAACTATTAGCTATCAACTGGAAAATGGCTGGTCTGGAAACATTTAGATCTACGGTCAAAATCCCAGTTGGAGTGTTCACACTGAACGAAGTTTGTCTTTCCAACTTTCCAAACTGTTCCTTTGGCCTAGAAGGTTAAAGTACATTATCTCCTGCTATTTCATTTTTATTAAAACTGTTTGAACTTGGAAATGAGGCCTGATGGTCCCATTTTCAGAAGGCTGAAGGTCACTGGGTGTTTCTGTTCAAAAAGAGAAAACAATGAGTAACCCCTCTGGCACCATAATAGAAAGAAATAGTGCAGTGATTACAGCCCTGCGCTGAGCTGGTGGCTGCTACAAATACTGGAACCGAATTTGATAGGATCCTGTATTACCTTATAACAAAGTATCATTCCTTACAGTTCCAAGGTCAATGTCTCTTTCTCAAATAACATTTCGGACCTATAATTGTTCATCTACATGCCAGCAATTATAGAGAAATTGATCAGCCAGTAATTAATGCCATGCTATTACACTTTTTAATTTGTAGATTATGCAGCTGCAAGCGTTCTCACATTTTTAATTTGTATATTATACAGCCACAAATGTTTACAATGCCCTTTTTAATCTCCTTACACTACTACTGCCATTATTCACTATAGATTAATGATACCCCGGATGCTGGGGTTTATTTCATTTACCACTCTTACCAGGAGAGCAGTTAACATTACTGTGCTCTATTACTTAATGTCTTACTGCAGCTGCTAGTGAGCATTGGTTACCCTTTAAAATATTACCAGCCAGTTATTGTTTCCTGATTTTTTAAGCTCTCCTATCACCAACAATATGACTCGGTGGTAATATTACACTCTATTTCCAAATTTACTTCAACTGGTTCTATCAGAGATATTTAAATAATTCATTCTGAATAGCACAAATGACCTAAACCCCTGTCCTTGACTGTCTTTGAGTCTATTTGGGGTTATGTGACCAATGCAAATTTTTTTCTTTTTTCCAACTCCTATAATTTCCCCATATCATAGCCAAGTAAATATAAAGGTTCAAATAGTACTCGACTCCTTTTCAATTAGCCAGAAATAGGTATTCTCAATATTGGCTGAGGATAGCAGTACTTAATAGTTGAAGTTGATGCTGCCGACTGAGACTGGGGTTATTGTGAAGCATGTGTCTCTCTTGGTTTTTCTCAAGTTGATCTAGTTTCAAGGAGGGTGGCCATATCTGTCTCTTTGATAAAATGTAGTGACAACTTTAATGCTGGCAGTACCCTAAGCCATCAGGACGCACAATGTGTACATCACAGCATAATTCTATGAAACAGATCATCTGCACAATATTCTGTTAGCTACTGAGAAGGATGAACAGAAGTAAAAAATAAAGTATCTGTCATTGGAGCATTAATATGAAATAGAATGGGATGATTATATGAGAGCACAGTAAACAGGTTGCATGAAGGCTTGTGATAAATGGACAAGAGGTCTAGAAGGAGGAGAGAATGAAGACAGGATGGTCATCTTGAGCTGGACTCTGAAGAAGAAGGTAAGGATAGGTGGGCCAAGAGTGGAGATGGGATTTTACTGAAAAAAATACAAAGTGAAATAACACTTCAAGTGTTAAATGTTTGTTATACTGACAATGTTTGTTATACTGTGGTTTAAAAAAGAAAAAAAGAAAGAAAGTTTTTTTTTTTTTTTACATTTATTTTTAACTGGGGGGAAATTGCTTTACAATGTTGTGTTGGTCTCTGTCATGCAACAACACAAATAAGGCATAATTATACATATATCACCTCCCTTTTGAGCCTCCTCTCTTCCCCCTATTCCGCCTCTCTAGGTCATCACAGAGTGTCAGACTGAGCTCCCTGAGTTATATACCCTGAAAAAAATGTAATTGAAAAAGAAACATGTACCCTAATGTTCCTAGCAGAGATATAATAACTAGGACATGGAAGCAACCTAGATGTCTATCAATAGATGAATGGATAAGGAAGATGCAGTGCAAGTATACAACAGAATATTATTCAGCTATAAAAAATAATGGATTTGAGTCAGTTCTGGTGAGGTGAATGAACCTGGAACCTATTATACAGAGTGAAATAAGTCAGAAAGAGAAAATAGATATTGTTTATTAACACATATATATGGAATTGGAGAAAATTCTTATTGAGGAGTAACAGACTGGTTCCAAATAGGGAAAGGAGTACATCAAGGCTGTATGTTGTCACCCTGCTTATTTAACTTATATGCAGAGTACATCATGAGAAATGCTGGGCTGGAAGAAGCACAAGCTGAAATCAAGATTGCCGGGAGAAATATCAATAACCTCAGATATGCAGATGACACCACCCTTATGGCAAAAAGTGAAGAGGAACTAAAAAGCCTCTTGATGGAAGTGAAAGAGGTGAGTGAAAAAGTTGGCTTAAAGCTCAGCATTCAGAAAATGAAGATCATGGCATCTGGTCCCATCACTTCATGGGAAATAGATGGGGAAGCAGTGGATACAGTGTCAGACTTTATTTTTCTGGGCTCCAAAATCACTGCAGATGGTGACTGCAGCCATGAAATTAAAAGACTCTTACTCCTTGGAAGGAAAGTTATGACCAATCTAGATAGAATTTGAAAAGCAGAGACATTACTTTGCCAACAAAGGTCCATCTAGTCAATACTCTGGTTTTTCCAGTGGTCATGTATGGATGTGAGATTTGGACTGTGAAGAAAGCTGAGTGCTGAAGAATTGATGCTTTTGAACTGTGGTTTGGAGAAGACTCTTGAGGGTCACTTGGACTGCAAGGAGATCCAACCAGTCCATTCTAAAGGAGATCAGCCCTGGGTGTTCTTTGGAAGGAAAGATGCTTTGAAACTCCAGTACTTTGGCCACCTCATGAGAAGAGCTGACTCATTAGAAAAGACTCTGATGCTGGGAGAGATTGGGGGCAGGAGAAAAAGGGGATGACAGAGGATGAGATGGCTGGATAGCATCACTGACTCAATGGACGTGAGTGTGAGTGAACTCTGGGAGCTGGTGATGGACAGAGAGGCCTGGCGTGCTGCAATTCATGGGGTCACAAAAAGTCGGACATGACTGAGCGCCTGAACTGAGCTGATGACTTGAAATCAGACAGTCTTCCATTTAACAATGGATCTAGAACACCAGTACAGATTTTGGACTTTATTCTGCATGTAGTTTCTGTGGAATACTTTAATGTTTTAAATCAGTTTATTTATTTTAATTGGAGGCTAATTATAATATTTTGGTGGATTTTGCTACATATAGACATGAATCAGCCATGAGTGTACATTGTGTCCCCCCATCCTGAACGCCCTTCCCACCTCCCTCCCCACCTCATCAATCTGGGTTGTCCCAGAGCACTGGTTTTGAGTCCCCTGCTTCATGTATCCAGCTTGCATTGATCATCTGTTTTACATGTGGTAATATATATGTTTAAATGGCTTTTGTTTTTCTCTCTTGGTTACTTTTTTCATGCCATCATCAAAGCAATGTTTTAAGGAAGATTCAAAAGTAAAGGCTGACATTAAGATCATTTAGGAGGCTGATGAGTTAATTTAGGTGTGATGAGATAAGGGGATGAACACTGATAGTGTTTATCCAGCAGGTCCCAGACACGTGGGACATTCTTCCAGTCTCCTTCCTAACACTGCATGCCTGACCCTGACTCTACTCTTCTCCAACTTTACAAACCATATTCACTTTTAAGTTTCAGAACTTTAATCCTGCATGATATTTATATCACTAGAAGATTTATTGTTTTTGTATTTTAATGCAATATTATACATACATATGTCTTATTTCTTAAAATAAAGTATAATAGTCATAATAGTGATTATGGATAAAGTACAATTGTTGTTCAGTCACTCAGTCATTATTGACTCTTTGCAACATAATGGAATGTAGCACACCAGGTTTCCCTGTCCATCAACTCCCAGAGCTTGCTCAAACTCATGTCCATTGCCTTGGTGATGCCATCCAAACACCTCATCTTCTGTCATCTGCTTCTTCTGCCTTCAATCTTTCCCAGCATCAGGCTCTTTTCAAATGAGCCGGTTTTTCACATTGGGTGGCCAAAGTTTTAAAGCTTCAGGTTCAGCATCAGTCCTTCTAATGAATATTCAGAATTGATTTCCTTTAGGATTGACTAATTTGATCTCCTTTCAGTCCAAGGGACTCTCAAAAATTTTCGCCAACAAACAGTGTAAAAGCATCTCCTTTTCGGTGCTCAGTCTTCTTTGGGCTTCCCTGGTGACTTAGATGGCAAAGAATCTGCCCACAATGTGGGAGACCTGCGTTGGACCCCTGGGTTGGGAAAATCCCCTGGAGGAGGGTATGCAGTCCATGGAGTCGCAAAGGGTCAGACATGACTGAGTGACTAAGCACAGCACAGTCTGCTTTATGGTTCAACTCTCACATCCATATTTGTCCACTGGAAGAATCATAGTTTGCCTAGACAAACTTTGTTGGCAAAGAAATGCCTCTGTTTTTAATTCTGTCCAGGTTGGTCATAGCTTTTCTTCCAAGGAGCAAGTGTCTTTTAATTTCACAGTTTCAGTCACCATCTGCAGTGATTTTGCAGCACAAGAAAATAAAATTTGCCTCTGTTTCTGTTATTTCCCCATCTATTTGCCATGAAGTTATGGGACCCAATGACATGATACTAGTTTTTTGAATATTGAGTTTTAAGCCAGCTTTTTCACTCTCTTTCACCTTCATCAAGAGGCTTTTTAGTTCCTGTTCAGTTTCTGCCATAAGGGTGGTGTCATCTGCATATCTGAGGTTACTGATGTTTCTCCTGGTACAATACTAAACATTTATTTATTAATAAAATAAATATTATTTTATTTCATTCATACAATTGCCTTAGAGTTAGCTGCTTTTACTTATTTATTTATTTTGAGAAATTAGCTGAGGTTCAATAATTATCACAATATAGCACATCCATTTTTGTCTGCTGGAAGAATCAGTGTTTGCCTAGACAAACCTTTGTTGGCAAAGTAATACCTTTGTTTTTAATATGCTGTCTAGGTTGGTCATAGTTTTTTTCCAAGGAGCTAGTGATATAAATGGCAAAGCCATAACTTACTCATCAATCTACCAACTGCTATTTATTTCTTTGCTCATGGATTTGTTCTTTCAATTATTCATTCATTTACTCACATTAATTTAATTAATTGACTAGCAGCCTTGATACCAGCCTTGTTCTTGTATTAGGAATATTTCAATGAACAATAATACATGAGACTTTTGTTTCCTGGTGCTTATAAGTGAGAAGTAAATGTAACCTGTATGTTGAGGTACTTGTAACATCAGTGTACCTGGAAAGCATATTTATTGTGTTTCCAAGTGTCTTTTTTTTTTAAATACAAGTATATTTATTATTGGTCAATTAAAATTAGCAACACATATATTGAGTCAATTTCCATGTTCACTATTGCTTCCTGTATTATAAATATCCTTAGGCATCACATTCTTTCTTTTTTTTTAATTTAATTTTATTATTATTTATTTTTACTTTACAATATTGTATTGGTTTTGCCTCTGCCACGGATGCACTGGGATGTCCCAGTGTCTTTTTAAATTTATTTTCTTATTCCTGATAAAATGTATATACATTCCAAAAATTTAGGGTTGACTTTCAAGTAATAAAATTTCCTCTTTTAGATAACTAAATTTCTTTCCAACTTCATTGAGAAAAAATTGACAGATATAATTTTATATATTTAGTATCGGCTTCAGCAGTATGTGAACCGTGAACTTCCAGATGTTTGACCTGGTTTTTGAAAAGGAAAAGGAACCAGAGATCAAATTGCCAACATCCGCTGGATCATCAAAAAAGCAAGAGAGTTCCAGAAAAACATCTATTTCTGCTTTATTGACTATGCCAAAGCCTTTGACTGTGTGGATCACAGTCAACTGTGAAAAATTCTGAAAGAGATGGGAATACCAGAGCACCTGACCTGCCTCTTTTGGGCTCCAAAATCACTGCAGATGGTGACTGCAGCCATGAAATTAAAAGACTCTTACTCCTTGGAAGGAAAGTTATGACCAATCTAGATAGAATTTGAAAAGCAGAGACATTACTTTGCCAACAAAGGTCCATCTAGTCAATACTCTGGTTTTTCCAGTGGTCATGTATGGATGTGAGATTTGGACTGTGAAGAAAGCTGAGTGCTGAAGAATTGATGCTTTTGAACTGTGGTTTGGAGAAGACTCTTGAGGGTCACTTGGACTGCAAGGAGATCCAACCAGTCCATTCTAAAGGAGATCAGCCCTGGGTGTTCTTTGGAAGGAAAGATACTTTGAAACTCCAGTACTTTGGCCACCTCATGAGAAGAGCTGACTCATTAGAAAAGACTCTGATGCTGGGAGAGATTGGGGGCAGGAGAAAAAGGGGATGACAGAGGATGAGATGGCTGGATAGCATCACTGACTCAATGGACGTGAGTGTGAGTGAACTCTGGGAGCTGGTGATGGACAGAGAGGCCTGGCGTGCTGCAATTCATGGGGTCACAAAAAGTCGGACATGACTGAGCGCCTGAACTGAGCTGATGACTTGAAATCAGACAGTCTTCCATTTAACAATGGATCTAGAACACCAGTACAGATTTTGGACTTTATTCTGCATGTAGTTTCTGTGGAATACTTTAATGTTTTAAATCAGTTTATTTATTTTAATTGGAGGCTAATTATAATATTTTGGTGGATTTTGCTACATATAGACATGAATCAGCCATGAGTGTACATTGTGTCCCCCCATCCTGAACGCCCTTCCCACCTCCCTCCCCACCTCATCAATCTGGGTTGTCCCAGAGCACTGGTTTTGAGTCCCCTGCTTCATGTATCCAGCTTGCATTGATCATCTGTTTTACATGTGGTAATATATATGTTTAAATGGCTTTTGTTTTTCTCTCTTGGTTACTTTTTTCATGCCATCATCAAAGCAATGTTTTAAGGAAGATTCAAAAGTAAAGGCTGACATTAAGATCATTTAGGAGGCTGATGAGTTAATTTAGGTGTGATGAGATAAGGGGATGAACACTGATAGTGTTTATCCAGCAGGTCCCAGACACGTGGGACATTCTTCCAGTCTCCTTCCTAACACTGCATGCCTGACCCTGACTCTACTCTTCTCCAACTTTACAAACCATATTCACTTTTAAGTTTCAGAACTTTAATCCTGCATGATATTTATATCACTAGAAGATTTATTGTTTTTGTATTTTAATGCAATATTATACATACATATGTCTTATTTCTTAAAATAAAGTATAATAGTCATAATAGTGATTATGGATAAAGTACAATTGTTGTTCAGTCACTCAGTCATTATTGACTCTTTGCAACATAATGGAATGTAGCACACCAGGTTTCCCTGTCCATCAACTCCCAGAGCTTGCTCAAACTCATGTCCATTGCCTTGGTGATGTCATCCAAACACCTCATCTTCTGTCATCTGCTTCTTCTGCCTTCAATCTTTCCCAGCATCAGGCTCTTTTCAAATGAGCCGGTTTTTCACATTGGGTGGCCAAAGTTTTAAAGCTTCAGGTTCAGCATCAGTCCTTCTAATGAATATTCAGAATTGATTTCCTTTAGGATTGACTAATTTGATCTCCTTTCAGTCCAAGGGACTCTCAAAAATTTTCGCCAACAAACAGTGTAAAAGCATCTCCTTTTCGGTGCTCAGTCTTCTTTGGGCTTCCCTGGTGACTTAGATGGCAAAGAATCTGCCCACAATGTGGGAGACCTGCGTTGGACCCCTGGGTTGGGAAAATCCCCTGGAGGAGGGTATGCAGTCCATGGAGTCGCAAAGAGTCAGACATGACTGAGTGACTAAGCACAGCACAGTCTGCTTTATGGTTCAACTCTCACATCCATATTTGTCCACTGGAAGAATCATAGTTTGCCTAGACAAACTTTGTTGGCAAACAAATGCCTCTGTTTTTAATTCTGTCCAGGTTGGTCATAGCTTTTCTTCCAAGGAGCAAGTGTCTTTTAATTTCACAGTTTCAGTCACCATCTGCAGTGATTTTGCAGCACAAGAAAATAAAATTTGCCTCTGTTTCTGTTATTTCCCCATCTATTTGCCATGAAGTTATGGGACCCAATGACATGATACTAGTTTTTTGAATATTGAGTTTTAAGCCAGCTTTTTCACTCTCTTTCACCTTCATCAAGAGGCTTTTTAGTTCCTGTTCAGTTTCTGCCATAAGGGTGGTGTCATCTGCATATCTGAGGTTACTGATGTTTCTCCTGGTACAATACTAAACATTTATTTATTAATAAAATAAATATTATTTTATTTCATTCATACAATTGCCTTAGAGTTAGCTGCTTTTACTTATTTATTTATTTTGAGAAATTAGCTGAGGTTCAATAATTATCACAATATAGCACATCCATATTTGTCTGCTGGAAGAATCAGTGTTTGCCTAGACAAACCTTTGTTGGCAAAGTAATACCTTTGTTTTTAATATGCTGTCTAGGTTGGTCATAGTTTTTTTCCAAGGAGCTAGTGATATAAATGGCAAAGCCATAACTTACTCATCAATCTACCAACTGCTATTTATTTCTTTGCTCATGGATTTGTTCTTTCAATTATTCATTCATTTACTCACATTAATTTAATTAATTGACTAGCAGCCTTGATACCAGCCTTGTTCTTGTATTAGGAATATTTCAATGAACAATAATACATAAGACTTTTGTTTCCTGGTGCTTATAAGTGAGAAGTAAATGCAACCTGTATGTTGAGGTACTTGTAACATCAGTGTACCTGGAAAGCATATTTATTGTGTTTCCAAGTGTCTTTTTTTTTAAAATACAAGTATATTTATTATTGGTCAATTAAAATTAGCAACACATATATTGAGTCAATTTCCATGTTCACTATTGCTTCCTGTATTATAAATATCCTTAGGCATCACATTCTTTCTTTTTTTTTAATTTAATTTTATTATTATTTATTTTTACTTTACAATATTGTATTGGTTTTGCCTCTGCCACGGATGCACTGGGATGTCCCAGTGTCTTTTTAAATTTATTTTCTTATTCCTGATAAAATGTATATACATTCCAAAAATTTAGGGTTGACTTTCAAGTAATAAAATTTCCTCTTTTAGATAACTAAATTTCTTTCCAACTTCATTGAGAAAAAATTGACAGATATAATTTTATATATTTAGTATCGGCTTCAGCAGTATGTGAACCGTGAACTTCCAGATGTTTGACCTGGTTTTTGAAAAGGAAAAGGAACCAGAGATCAAATTGCCAACATCCGCTGGATCATCAAAAAAGCAAGAGAGTTCCAGAAAAACATCTATTTCTGCTTTATTGACTATGCCAAAGCCTTTGACTGTGTGGATCACAGTCAACTGTGAAAAATTCTGAAAGAGATGGGAATACCAGAGCACCTGACCTGCCTCTTGAGAAACCTGTATGCAGGTCAGGAAGCAACAGAACTGGACATGGAACAACAGACTGGTTCCAAATAGGAAAAGGAGTATGTCAAGGCTGTATGTTGCCACCCTGCTTATTTAACTTCTATGTAGAGTACATCATGAGAAACGCTGGACTGAAAGAAGCACAAACTGGAATCAAGATTGCCGGGAGAAATATCAATAACCTCAGAATGTAGATGACACCACCCTTATGGCAGAAAGTGAAGAGGAACTAAAGAGCCTCTTGATGCAAGGGAAAGAGGAGAGTGAAATAGTTGGCTTAAAGCTCAACATTCAGAAAATGAAGATCATGGCATCTGGTCCCATCACTTCATGGGAAATAGATGGGGAAACAGTGGAAACAGTGTCAGACATTATTTTTGGGGTCTCCAAAATCACTGCAGATGGTGACTGCAGCCATGAAATTAAAAGATGCTTACTCCTTGAAAGGAAAGTTATGACCGACCTAGATAGCATATTGAAAAGCAGAGACATTACTTTGCCAACAAAGGTCCGTTTAGTCAAGTTATGGTTTTTCCAGTGGTCATATATGGATGTGAAAGTTGGACTGTGAAGAAAGCTGAGCACCGAAGAATTGATGTGTTTGAACTGTGGTGTTGGAGAAGACTCTTGAGCGTCCCTTGGATTGCAATAAGATCCAACCAGTCCATTCTAAAGGAGATCAGTCCTCAGTGTTTGTTGGAAGGACCGATGCTGAAGCTGAACCTCCAATACTTTGGCCACCTCATGCGAAGAATTGACTCATTTGGAAAAGACCCTGATGCTCGGAGGGATTGGGGGCAGCAGGTGAAGGGGACATCAGAGGATGAGATGGCTGGATGGCATCACCGACTCGATGCACATGAGTTTGAGTAAACTCCCGGAGTTGGTGTTGGACAGGGAGGCCTGGTGTGCTATGATTCATGGGGTCACAAAGAGTTGGACACGACCAAGGAACTGAACTGAACTGAACTGAATGTGATGATTTGATATACATATACATTGTGGAATGATTAACAACATCAAGAGAATTAACATTCTCATCACTTCACATAATTAATTTTTTTTTTTTAGTTGCTTTGGTTGAATACTTGAGATTTACTCTTAGCAAATTTCTTTCAAGTATATAATATTGTATTATTAGCTATAGTCATCATGCTGTGCATTAGAACCTCAGAACTTACTCATAACTAAAAATGTGATGTCTTTGATTTACATCTCTCCATTTCTCTCTCCCACAGCTCTTAGCAACCACCATTCTACTGTTTCTATGAAATTGACTTAAAAATGTGTGATATTCTATATGTGGACAATAACATACTGTCCTTATCTTTTTATGTTTGACTTTCACTCATTATAATGCCCTCCATTTTCAGCCATGTTGTTACAAATGGCAAGATTTCAGTCTCTTTTAAGATTGAATAATATTCCAGGGCATATGTGTGTGTTTGTTACATTTTTTAATCCATTAAACAATTAAAGAACTTTTAAGTTATTTCCATATCTTGGATACTATGAATAATGCTGAAATGAATATGGAAGTGTAGATCTCTCTTTGATCTTGTAGATCTTTGAATAGTAGATCTCTCTACTGATTTTATTTATTTTGAGTATATACCTAGGAGCCAGATGAGCACACTACATAGAAGATTCAGTTCACTTCATTCAGTTGCTCAGTCATGTCTGACTTTTTGCAACCCCATGAATTGCAGCACGCCAGGCCTCCATGTCCATCACCAACTCCCAGAGTTCACTCAAACTCAGGTTCATCGTGTCGGTGATGCCATCCAGTCATCTCATCCTCTGTCGTCCCCTTCTCCTCCTGCCCCCAATCCCTCCCATCAGGGTCTTTTCCAATGAGTCAATTCTTCACATGAGGTGGCCAAAGTACTGGAGTTTCAACTTTAGCATCATTCCTGCCAAAGAAATCCCAGGGCTGATCCGCTTTAGAATAGACTGGTTGGATCTCCTTGCAGTCCAAGGGACTCTCAAGAGTCTTCTCCAAAAACCAAAGTTCAAATGCATTAATTCTTTGGTGCTCACCTTTCTTCACAGTCCAACTCTCACATCCTTACATGACCACTGGAAAAACCAGAGCCTTGACTAGACGGACCTTTGTTGGCAAAGTAATGTGTCTGCTTTTGAAGATGCTATCTAGGTTGCTCATAACTTTCCTTTCAAGGAGTAAGTGTCTTTTAATTTCATGGCTGCAGTCACCATCTGCAGTGATTTTGGAGCCCCCCAAAATAAAGTCTGACACTGTTTCCACCGTTTCCCCATCTATTTCCCATTTAGTGATGGGACCAGATACCATGATTACCAGTCAATATCTCTGATCTACATAGATGCAAAAAATCTTCAACAAAATACTAGCAAACTAAGCTCAAGAGCACATTAGGGAGATCCTACAAGATGATCAAGTGAGATTTATTCCTGCAAGCCAAATATAGCTTTAATACATGCAAATGAATACATGTTATACACCACCTTATCAGAAAAAGGATAAAGACCATGTGGCTATTTCTGTAGATGTTGAAAAAGCATTTGACCAAATTTAACATTTTTTTAATGATAAAAACTCTCTAAAATTAGGTATCTGTGGACTGTATCTTAACATAATACAGGCTATATATTGACAAATTCACAGCTAACATCATGATCAATAGTGAAAGTTAAAAGATTTTCCTTGAAGTTCAAGAACAGGATCAGGATACCCACTCTTACCACCTGTATTCAATGTAATACTGGAAGTTCTAGCCAGAGCAGTTAGTCAAGAAAAAAGAACCGCAAGAACTACTACAATTTTCTGTTTGCATACAACGTAGTCATTCATATATATATATATATATCATGTCCCTGCCTTATGGCCTATTCATTTCACATCTGTTAACTTTGGCATATGCTGAACCTTGTAGGGTCAGAGCTAAGAAAGAAGGAACAGACAAGTGAGTGGAGTCCTTACTTGGCTAATAATGTGAGATAGGTACACTCTCTATGGCTGGGCAGCTTGGTAAAAGTGACATGTTCAAGTGGGCACTTGAGAGACCTGCCATTGCCTTTGCGTGGTTGATTCTCTCTTCTACAGCTGTTTGCCTAGACCATCCATGAGGACCTCCTACTCCTTTCTGTGAAGTCTGTCCTTTCTTGAAGAACTTTAGGGTGGGATTTAAAGGTACACCATCTCCTAAGGTGGATGCTTACAATGCCTTCTTTCTTCAAAGTCTAGGAGCACAGATTGCCCAAGGTACCCAACTCCTTATTCCTTTCATGCTCAGAACGGGTAACTAGCCCAAATCTCACACCCGAAAATCTCTCAGACACAAAGTCAGTGTTCTACACATTCCATATGTAAGTGATAGTATACAGTATTTGTCTTTTTCTGTTTCAAAGAGAATTATTTGTGGTCTTCTGTTGTCATTTGAGATGATGAGAAAAATACGCCTATACTTACCTAAGGAAAAGGGTAAGATCCAGAGCTCATCAGCCACCTACTCATTTAAGCTTTCTATTATGTAATGTCTTCCTAGCCTCTCAAACTTCATTTGTACACTGGAGTTGAATGATCCTTTGAGGGTACCAAACAGTTTTCTTCTTCTTTTTTTTTTCCTGCCTTCCTTTTACAAGTCCTGTGGATAGCCTTGCCCCTTACTTTAGAATAGAACATTTATTGCCTTAGGGCTTCAGTTTCAGTCTATTATTATGATAGATATACAAACAAGTTCAAATAATAATAATCACTATTAAGAAAATTAGATGTAACGTGGGAGAAAGGGATGTGGAGAACAGCATTAAGTGGTCAGGGGAATATCTCTGAAGGAGTAATATTTAACAGAACCGTGACTGACTAGAAGATAGTAAAGCAAAGATCCAGGCAGATAAAGATTTAAAGGCCCTGACAATAGAATTGTACTCCCAGATTCAAAGAGCGGAAATAAATCATGTAATGCTGGGATGAATGGGGGAAAAAAAAAAAAGAACTGTGGGACAAGAATTCCCAATTCTAGCATGCACTCATGTTAGAAGGGTTAATAACATGAAGGATTGTTATTAATAATATACCAATTCCTGGGTTCCATCCCAAAGATTCTGACCTAGAGTGATTCTGTTCACAGGTGGCATTGCTGATCAGCAGTGCTATAAGGTCAGAGAAAAAGCAAAAAGCCAGATAAATGATTTGAAATGTTATTTTAATTAATTGGGAAAAAAATTAAGGCAGTAGAAGACCATGATCTAATTTTTTAAAATTTAACAATGACTATGGCTTCTTTTGAACAGACATACTATAGAGATTAGTAGGCAGGTGGAGGGTGAGGAAGGGCATTCACAAGGTTACTTGTTTTATTCTAGCAAAGAATGATAGTGGTTTGTAGGGGTATGGCAGTGATGCAGTCGTAGAGAAGTAGTAGAACTAGAAATATATTCTGGAGAGTGTGATCACAGGAATGGATTATGCATTGGTGTAAGTAGAGGAATCCTCTCTAAAACCTAGACTAGGACTATATCTAATTGTTTTTGTTTATTTATTGGTTTGTTTATGGATAAACATATTTAACACTGCCTTTATCTCAGCATAGTACCTGGCATATGGTTTAGACACAGTGAGCACTCAGTAAAGAAGAAGATTGAATCAAACAAGACAAGAGATTTATATATTAATAGTTCATTAAATACAATGTTTATGGTATTTTAAATTATAAATAAATTAAATTAAATTAGGTACAATCCAGAAAATTTTATGAAGCAAACTCAAGTGGAATTTGAGAACATTTGAGAAAGGTAAACATAATGGAGCTTGAGAATGGATTAGTCTAGGAAATGTTAAAGGTTGATTTTACCTATTTCTATGGAAAGCACAGCAGTAACAATTTTATTTCACTGGAAAAAGAAAGAAAAGGCTTTGGATAAGCCTGAGGCTTTTGCCCCAGAGCATATAGCACAGTGAACTCAACCTTTGCATCTTTCTTTTTTCCAACAATACTTATCTTTATACTTCAGGTAAAGGTAAACATCAAGATCAGTGTCAGACTTAAACCATGAATAAAAGAAAAAAAAAATAGGGCATACATAGTACATCTAAAATTTTTATTTATGATGAGAGATATGACATGAGATATAGATATCTAAAGAAAGAGATTATGAGTAAAACAATCTCAGATTTTAGGGTCATGTGGCAACTTCATACATCTTTTCTTACTCTCTTTTGTTTTGTACTTGCCACCCTAATGAGCTCTGCTACAGTGTTATCCTCACTGTGCTCAGCTATTTAGAGTTCTCAGTAAAGCATTTTAGTGTTGATCTCATTAAGGAACAAGAGTTTATTAATATCAAACTCTCAAGAAAGTTATGGAACTTATTTTCTCAAGTTTGCTTGCAAAATGTTAGGTAACTAGAAGGGATTGAAAAATAATATAATTATTTAAGGACATCTTACAAGGGTAACAAAATTCTATCCCATTGTTTATATGTCCTTCTTTTGGGGATTTAAATTTCTAAATCAAGGGTATAGGATTTATAGAGGTAGGTCTATTTACCTCAACATATAAGCTTCAAAATTATGATTTTGAGTAAAAAGGCAGAAATTGCCCCAAATCACCCAGATTGTCGTCTCTAAAATAGTAGCACATTAAAAAGCACAGAAAAATGGTTTATACATATTTTCTATTGGCCTATAATTTTCCTTTTAAAGGAATATTCAATGTTTATTCTTTCAATTAGATCTTGATCTGGGAAATATTGAGGACAAAATTAAAAGTTGTAAAATTAAAGAACTAATTAATCAACCTAAATCCTATGGTAGCAGTCACTATAGGTATATCCTAAGTGACTTTGAACTCACAAAAGGCCCAAATAAATGTGGAAAAGCAGACAAAAAATCAGAGATAATGATACTGTTGAGTATTACAAAAGAGTATATGTGTGGATCACTAAAATAATAATTTAAGACCTAAGGAAAGGAAAATTTTTTCTAGTGAAAGATATCAGGAAGATTTAATGGAGAATGTAACTGTGTTTCTCTGATCTCTGTTCGTTTCCAAGGCAAACCATTCAATATCACAGTAATCCAAGTCTATGCCCCAACCAGAAATGCTGAAGAAGCTGAAGTTGAACGGTTTTTTGAGGACCTACAAGACCTTTTTGAACTAACACCTCCCCCCCACCCAATATCTCTTTTTCATTATAGGGGACTGGAATGCAAAAGTAGGAAGTCAAGAAACACCTGGAGTAACAGGCAAATTTGGTCTTGGAATACGGAATGAAGCAGGGCAAAGACTAATAGAGTTTTGCCAAGAAAATGCACTGGTCATAGCAAACACCCTCTTCCAACAACACAAGAGAAGATTCTACACATGGACATCACCAGATGGTCAACACCGAAATCAGATTGATTATATTCTTTGCAGCCAAAGATGGAGAAGCTCTATACAGTCAACAAAAATAAGACCAGGGGCTGACTGTGGCTCAGATCATAAACTCATTATTGCCAAATTCAGACTTAAATTGAAGAAAGTAGGGAAAACCATTCAGGTATGGCCTAAATCAAATCTCTTATGATTATACAGTGGAAGTGAGAAATAGATTTAAGGGACTAGATCTGATAAAGTATCCAATGAACTATGGTGGGAGGTTCATGTACATTGTACAGGAGATAGGTTTCAAGATCATCCTCATGGAAAAGAAATGCAACAAACCAAAATGACTGTCTGGGGAGGCCTTACAAATAGCTGTGAAAAAGAAGAAAAGTGAAAAGTAAAGGAGAAAAGGAAAGATATAAGCATCTGAATGCGAAGTTCCAAAGAATAGCAAGGCGAGATAAGAAAGCCTTCCTTAGTGATCAATGCAAAGAGATAGAGGAAAACAACAGAATGGGAAAGACTAGAGATCTCTTCAAGAAAATTAGAGATACCAAGGAAACACTTCATGCAAAGATGGGCTCGACAAAGGACAGAAATTGTATGGACCTAACAGAAGCAGAACATATTAGGAAGAGGTGGCAAGAATACACAGAAGAACTGTACAAAAAAGATCTTCACGATCAATATAATCACGATGGTGTGATCACTCACCTAGAGCCAAACGTCCTAGAATGTGAAGTCAAGTGGGCCTTAGAGTGCATCACTATGAACAAAGCTAGTGGAGGTGATGGAATTCCAATGGAGCTATTTCAAATCCTGAAAGATGATGCTGTGAAAGTGCTGCACTCAATATGCCAGCAAATTTGGAAAACACAGCAGTGCCCACAAGACTGGAAAAGGTCAGTTTTCATTGCAATCCCAAAGAAAGGCAGTGCCAAAGAATGCTCAAACTACCACACAATTGCACTCATCTCACACGCTAGTAAAATAATGCTCAAAATTCTCCAAGCCAGGCTTCAATAATACGTGAACCATGAACTTCCAGATGTTCAAGGTGGTTTTAGAAAAGGCAGAGGAACCAGAGATCATGGATACTAGAAATTAAATACAGCATATATTTCTCAAAACTGTTGTAGAAAATAGTATCATTGCTAAATTTACATCATGACTATGAATTGAAGACTACAGTATGAAGAAGAAACTCAATATCCCCATGCTGAATAATTAGAAGGAAAAAATGAATGAATTATTTCTCTAAGACTAAATATCCGTTTTTCAAATATTGCTATGTATCCCTGAAAGTTAACAAAATCAAAGTGAACAAATAAATTCTGAATTCCTCTGTTCATTCATAGATAGTAATATGAAATAAACACAAAACCCACATATTATCTTTGTCATTATATAAATAATTATCAAATTCTAACTATTTATATCTTACTTTGATCAAGCAGGATTGTCTGCAAGGAAAATAAACTGCTATGATGTCAATGATGCTACTAAGCCCAATCTATGAATTCTACAATCCAAGGGAATTTTTTTCATATGACATCTACTCAAGAAATCAGAGCTGGGGATGTATCATGGCTTGAACCTTAAGGAGGTTCAAGCCTCCTTGAACCCCACCCTCAACTTTGTCAGAACTGCTTTTATTCAAGTAATTCTGCTATTATCCCCTTCTCTTTTTATTGTATCTCCTTATCTTGAGTATTCTGAAATAGACATTCTCTTTCAATATATGCATTATGGAAACTGTTTGCCCTGCTAAACAGATAAACATGTTTTCTACATTTATTTGTTCATGGGTTGAAAACAAAAAAAAAAACATAAGGTGTTTTTAAAGTCTTTCTAGCTTTGCCATTTAAACACTTGATCCCAGGCAGTCTTAATTTACATATCATGACTTTTGTGTTATTTTTCTCTTATTGTTCTTGTTAATTGAATATTCATCCTTGGTATCTCAAAGAATAACAACTTTTCAATTAATTCTGATCCCTCTAAAGGAGTCAAAAATCTATGGGTACATGAAAAAAAGATGACTGTCTCTTCCTTACCAGCAAAAGAAAGATACCTTATATGCAGGTACAAAGGTTACTAAGTGTTTGCTACAGTTAGCTTCCTTTTTACCATGGATACACATACCTGCATTAAATGGTGCCAATTCTCAATAAGGCAACTTACATACAAAGAAAACTACTTGAGAAGAAACTCAATGACTCTGAATACTCTGCCTAAATGATGAGACTTCTAAGATGTAGCACTTAAATTTTTGTAATACATTTATTTAGTATCTTTTTAAAGATATAATTCTTCTACACTGCTTCAGTGATTAATAGCTGCTTTATCTAGTCATTCCTGTAGACTGTGATAAATGTCAAATAACTCAAAGTCCAGTTTTCTGATAGAGTTTCTATTAATGCAATGTGTAGAATGTGCATGAAGAAGATCAAAAGGCAGGAAATTACTAGGATAGCATTGGAGATATTATGCTATGTTTGTTAAAGTTGCTGTGTGAAAGGCAAACCTTTCCATTCCCCTCATCACCAGAACTGTGATTACAACTCCAGCTACCTGAAACCAAATATAAGGTTGTGTTCTCTTCACTCAGCTGTCAATCTTTCAACTAGTTGGTTTACAGTTTCTGAAAAAAGACATGCTCCTGTTTTAAACATGTGGATAAAAGACTGGCTTTTCCATATACAATCAGACAAAACATTTAGTTTTTTTCTCTTAACTCCACATCACTGTGGAATAGTGACAACTACAGGACCTTGGGTTGTTACTTTGTTGAACTCCATTTTTCCCTATTAATTAACGTGTTTTATTGTCTCCACCTAAATTCGTTTTTAAATGTATATACTAACTTCAAGTAAAATTAATGTAATACATATTCATAAAAGTTGATATAACTTTGACACAGATGACATCGATGACACAGATGAATATATAAAGAAAATGACGGTGAATGTCATAGCCTGAAGGATGAAAAAAGTCAATATTAAGATTCTCACCAAGTTTCTCACATTCCTCACGTCTTCATAAATATGCCAGTAAATGTCAGTTAGACATTTACTGACATCAGTAAACCTCCATGACCTAAATTAAGGGTCAATTAGAAAACATTTCATTTTTAACTTTGCTGATCACCACACAAGTTCAAATAGCATTACACACTGGATTTTCTAAGTATTCTTTTAAAAAATAACTGAAGTATTATGCTTCAAACTTTCTTTAAAAATAAGCCTTATAAAACATAAGAAAACCATAGTATTAATATCTTTTAGGGTACATTAGAGTTGTTACTGAGTTCAAGCTTGCTCTGCTCACCGCAAGATAAGTCAATGAATCCCAGATGAAGTGTTGGGACTAGAAAGGGAGCCCACAGGCCAGTGCCTCAAAATAACCATCTTGTCAGGGCCTGGATGTCAGATTCTTTCAAGGATCGGAAATGGGGGGAAATGAGGAAACAAAGTAAAAAGACTATTTAATTTCTGCAAAATTACCTCCTAGAATGGCAAGCCTCAGATAGGGGAATGTGTTTGTTTAACTTCCTTAAAGTCATTTCAAGGGTGGTGTAAAATGGAATATCTCCTGCCATATCAACAAAGATGTCACATCTTTATGTGATTTCTACCTCCCCAAATGTGAATTTCTGCAGCCCTGGGCTTTATTTGCCACACAAATGACTCAAGAATGTCACCATCCTTCACAGGTGGGTGGGGTCAGGTTATCTCCCTTAGGCCATTCTGTATGCTTATAATAACAAAAAGGGTTAAAGTCACAGAAGCAAATCCAGTGTAAATTCAAAATTAACCCTTTCTGGTTACAGAGTCACTTTAAGTAGTCTAAAGAAAGATTTAATTGTATTTCTTCCATTGTTTTTCTCTCGGGTTAAAATGTTGTATGTAACATAAAAGCTAACAAAAATAAGTAGCAATAAAATTACTATTATTTTTATCACTTAAGAAACTCAAAAATGAGATTGAAGAGGTACAAGATGATGTTTAAGGAAGACTCTGAGTTCACCTTCCACGGACCATCAAATCCATACCCACATATAGAGCAATTCCTTTTGGAAAAGACTATAGGCTGACTGAACAACCTCTGCACATAGAAGGACCACACAGAAATGAGCAGGAAAGACAAACACAGGATCCATGGGAACCCCATTCCTGACACAGCAATTTGTAGAAGGGAGGGTAATTACTTAGGGCCCTAAGCGCAGAATCATACACCCTGGGAGACAGTGAAAAAAAATAGCAGTTTTAAAGGGCACCCAGAGTGCACAGGAAGAAATTCATTGACTAATCCTAGAGCTTCTGCAAAATGGAAAGAGAACTGCTGGAGCGCTCTCTGAGGTCAAAGGGTCAGTGAGAGCCATCATTTAGTCTACCACATTCAGACTCAAATTGAAGGAAGCAGGGAAAACCGCTAGACCATTCAGGTATGACCTAAATCAAATCCCTTATGATTATACAGTGGAAGTGAGAAATAGATTTAAGGGCCTAGATCTGATAGATAGAGTGCCTGATGAACTATGGAATGAGGTTCGTGACATTATCCAGGAGACAGGGATCAAGACCATCCCCATGGATAGGAAATGCAAAAAAGCAAAATGGCTGTCTGGGGAGGCCTTACAAATAGCTGTGAAAAGAAGAGAGGCAAAAAGCAAAGGAGAAAAGGAAAGATATAAGCATCTGAATGCAGAGTTCCAGAGAAAAGCAAGAAGAGATAAGAAAGCCTTCTTCAGTGATCAATGCAAAGAAATAGAGGAAAACAACAGAATGGGAAAGACTAGAGATCTCTTCAAGAAAATTAGAGATACCAAGGGAACATTTCATGCAAAGATGGGCTCGATAAAGGACAGAAATGGTATGGACCTAACAGAAGCAGAAGATATTAAGAAGAGGTGGCAAGAATACACAGAAGAACTGTACAAAAAAGATCTTCACGACCCAGATAATCATGATGATGTGATCACTCATCTAGAGCCAGACATCTTGGAATGTGAAGTCAAGTGGGCCTTAGAAAGCATCACTACGAACAAAGCTAGTGGAGGTGATGGAATTCCAGTTGAGCTGTTTCAAATCCTGAAAGATGATGCTGTGAAAGTGCTGCACTCAATATGCCAGCAAATTTGGAAAACTCAGCAGTGGCCACAGGACTGGAAAAGGTCAGTTTTCATTCCAATTCCAAAGAAAGGCAATGCAAAAGAATGCTCCAATTACCGCACAATTGCACTCATCTCACATGCTAGTAAAGTAATGCTCAAAATCCTCCAAGCCAGGCTTCAGCAATACGTGAACCGTGAACTCCCTGATGTTCAAGCTGGCTTTAGAAAAGGCAGAGGAACCAGAGATCAAATTGCCAACATCCGCTGGATCATGGAAAAAGCAAGAGAGTTCCAGAAAAACATCTACTTCTGCTTTATCGACTATGCCAAAGCCTTTGACTGTGTGGATCACAATAAACTGTGGAAAATTCTGAAAGAGATGGGAATACCAGACCACCTAACCTGCCTCTTGAGAAATCTGTATGCAGGTCAGGAAGCAACAGTTAGGACTGGACATGGAACAACAGACTGGTTCCAAATAGGAAAAGGAGTGCGTCAAGGCTGTATATTGTCACCCTGCTTATTTAACTTATATGCAGAGTACATCATGAGAAA
>SJYT01023401.1:21485-33860 GCA_006410635.1 Cephalophus harveyi | reverse complement strand
TCACCTCAGATATGCAGATGACATCATCCTTATGGCAGAAAGTGAAGAGGAACTAAAAAGCCTCTTGATGAAAGTGAAAGAGGAGAGTGAAAAAGTTGGCTTAAAGCTCAACATCCAGAAAATGAAGATCATGGCATCCGGTCCCATCACTCCACGGGAAACAGAGGGGGAAACAGTGTCAGACTTTATTTTGGGGGGCTCCAAAATCACTGCAGATGGTGACTGCAACCATGAAATTAAAAGACACTTACTCCTTGGAAGAAAAGTTATGACCAACCTAGATAGTACATTCAAAAGCAGAGACATTACTTTGCCGACTAAGGTCCATCTAGTCAAGGCTATGGTTTTTCCAGTGGTCATGTATGGATGTGAGAGTTGGACTGTGAAGAAGGCTGAGTGCCGAAGAATTGATGCTTTTGAACTGTGGTGTTGGAGAAGACTCTTGAGAGTCCCTTGGGCTGCAAGGAGATCCAACCAGTCTATTCTGAAGGAGATAAGCCCTGGGATTTCTTTGGAGGGAATGATGCTAAAGCTGAAACTCCAGTACTTTGGCCACCTCATGCGAAGAGTTGACTCATTGGAAAAGACTCTGATGCTGGGAGGGATTGGGGGCAGGAGGAGAAGGGGATGACAGAGGATAAAATGGCTGGATGGCATTACTGACTCGATGGACGTGAGTCTGAGTGACCTCCGAGAGATGGTAATGAACAGGGAGGCCTGGCGTGCTGCGATTCATGGGGTCGCAAAGAGTCGGACACGACTGAGCGACTGAACTGAACTGAGGACTCTCGTGCCCACACCTGATCCAGGCTCCAGCTGCACCAAGAAACCTTTTGCCTAGAAACTGCCCCCAACCAGGGTACACTTCAGACCCAACTGCCCTACCAATATGATCTTGGGCACAGCACTCCCCAAGGAATAACCCCAACCTAAGCGTGCTGCGATTCATGGGGTCGCAAAGAGCCAGACACGACTGAGCGACTGAACTGAACTGAACTGAAGCCTGCTGCAGCCCCAGCTGCCCTGGCAAATCAGCTTCAGAGGCAGTGCTCCCCAGGGCCTCCCCAGTGCTCACTCCAGCAAGCCTGCCAAAGCCATCAGGTTCTAGTCTGCTCTACACAGGGGGCACTGTCAGACAGGGCCACTCCTTCAAGACCAGGAGAAGAAGCTGTTTCACCTAATTCAGAGAAACAAAGTTTCAAACAAACTTTTGTTTGTTTGTTTCAAACAAAATAACAAATAAAACCTGATGGGAGAAAAATGCTAAAGAAATGGAGATAAGTAATTTACCTGATAAAGAAGTCAAAGAAACTGTTATAAGGATGCCCATTGATTTCCCAGGTGGCTCAGACAATAAAGCGTCTGTCTACAATGTGGGAGACCTGGGTTTGATCCCTGGGTTGGGAAGTTCCCTGGAGAAGGAAATGGCAACCCACTCCAGTGCTTTTGCCTAGAAAATCCCATGGACGGAGAAGCCATGGTGTCCATGGGGTCGCAAAGAGTCAGACACAACTGAGAGACTTCACTCACTTTCACTGAACTCAGGAATAGAGAATTTCAACAAAAACTTAGACAATATAAGGAAGAATCAGTCAGAACTAAAGAATACAATAAGTGAAATAAAAAATACACAGAGGAATAAACAGCAGATTAGACAACACAGAAGAATGAATAATCTGGAAGACAGAGGAGTGGAAATCACCCAATCAGAACAGCAAAAAGAAATTTTTAAAATGAGGACAGTTTAAGGGACCTACCTCTGAGATAACATCAAGTATGCAGATATTTGCATTATAAGTGTCTTAGAAGGAGAAAAAAAAAAGAGACAAAAAACAAAAAACTTGCCTGAAGCAATAATGGCTGAAAAACCTCCCTAACCAAGCGAAGGATACAGATATCTACTCATAGAAAGCACAGAGTCCCAAACAAGATGAACCTAAAGAGATCCACACTAAGACACACAATTAAAACAGCAAAAGTTAAAGAGAGAATCTAAAAGCTAGCAAGAGAAAAATAACTAATCACACACAAGGGAAGACTACCGGATGATTTTTCAGCAGAAACTTTACAGGCCAGAAGGGAATGGCAGGATATACTTAAATTGCTGACAGGAAAAAAACTTATAACGTAGAATACTCCATCTGGCAAGTTTATCATTTAAAATTGAAAGAGAGATAAAGAGTTTCCCGGACAAACAAAAACTAAAGGAGTTCAACACCACTAACTTGTACTTAGAGAAAATGATAAAGGGTCATCTTTAAGCAGAAAAGGCTGTAAGTATAAATAAGAATATATGAAAAAAAAAAATCTCACTGGTAAAGGCAAATATATAGCAAAGGCAAGTTGACCTGTCATTTAAAAAGCTAGCAAAAAAGGGACAAAAGAGGAAAGCAGTACCATCAGCTGTGGTACAATGTCGTAGAAGTTAAGGGATACACACAATTTTTTAAAAGATGTACAACTTGGTATCAGAAACATAAAATGGGGTGGAGTGGTTAAAAAATGTAGGACTTTTAGAATGTCTTTGAACATAAGTGACTATCAACTGAAAACAGATGGATATTTATACAGGTCGGTATATATGAACAACATGGTAAACACAAACCAAAAATCAACAATGGGTATACAAAAAATAAAGAGAAAGGAATACAAACAGAACACGAAAGGAATCCACTGAACCACATGGGAAGAAGAGAGAAAAAGACAGGAACAGAGAAGAACTGTTAAAAAAACTCAGAAAACAATTAACAAAATGACAATAAGTACATCCTTATCAATAATTAAGTATAAATGGACTAAATGCCCTAATCAAAAGACACAGGGTAGTTGAATGGATAAAAAACAAGATTCATTTTTATGCTGCCTGCAAGAGATTCACCTCAAATATAAAAACAGACGTAGACTAAAAGTGAAAGGGCGGAAAAGTTCTATGCAAATGGGAACAAAGGAAAGCTAGGCATCCATACTCATATCATGCAAAATAAATTTTAAAACAAAGACTGTAACAAAAGAGAAGGGAAGATATTACACAATGATTAAGAATTCAGTCCAACAGAAGGATATAACATTTGAAAACACTTACGGCACCCCAACATAGGAGCACCTAAATATGTAAAGCAAATGTAAACAGAAATAAAGGGAGAAATACACAGCAATACTATAATACTAGGGAGCTTTACTATCCCCATTCCATCCAAAAGCGGCAGATGTACATTCTATTCAAGTGCACAAGGAACTTTCTTTGGGATAGATCACATGTTAGGCCAAAACATAAGTCTCAATAAACTTACAAAGACTGAAACCATATCAAGCATCTTTTCTGAACATACAGAATGAAACTAGAAATTAATCTCGGGAAGAAAACTGGAAAAAAAGAACACAAGCACATGAAGACTGAATAACATGATAGTAAACTACCAATGTCAACAAACAAATCGAAGAGAAGCTTAAAAAAAAAACAAAAAATACCTTGAGACAAATGAAAATGGAAATACAACAGTCCAAATCTATGGGATGCTGCAAAAGCTGTTCTAACAGTCAAGTTCACGGTGATATAGCTTTATCTCAGGAAACAAGAAAAATCTGAAGTAAACCATCTAAATGTACATTTAAAGGAACTAGAAAAACAACAAAGCCCAAAGTTAGTAGAAGGAAGAAAATTATAAAGAACAGAGTAGAAATAAAAACTAAAAAATCAATAGAAAATATCAATGAAAGTAATAGTTGGTTCTTTGGGAAGGCAAACAAAATTGACAAACCTTTAGCCAGATGCATCAGGAAAAAAAAAAAAAAAGCCAAATAAATAAAATCAGAAGTGAAAGAGGAGAATTTGCACCTGAAATCACATAAATACAAGATCAAAAGAGAATACTATAAATAATTATATGCCAAGAAATTAGATAACCTAGAAGATATGGGAAAATTCCTAGAAAGATATAATCTTTCAAAACTGAATCATGGGTAAATAGAAAATCTGAATAGGCTGATTACTGTTAACAAAACTGATCCTCAATCGTGTCCAACTCTTTGCAACCCCATGAACTGCAGCCCACCAGGCTTCTCTGTCCATGAGATTCTCCCAGCAAGAATACTGGAGTGGGGTGCCATTTCCTCCTCCAGGGGTCATCCAGACTCAGGGATCAAGCCTACATCTCTTACCTCTCCTGCACTGACAGGTGGATTTTTTACTACCAGCACCACTTGAGAAGTCCTACAAAACTGAATTAATAACCAAAAAATTCCAAAAATACAGAAGTCAAGGTCCAAATAGCTTCACAGATGAATTCTACCAAACATCTAAAGAAGAGTTAACACCTGTCTTCCTCAAATTATTCCAAAAAATTGCAGAGGGAAAAATGCTTCCAAACTCAATTTACAAGAACAGCATCACCCTGATACCAAAACAGATAACCACTTATATGTAGAATCTGAAAAACAAATAAACAAAACAGAAATATACTCATAAACACAGAAAACAAATTGAAAGAGATTAGATACAAGCTTCCAGCTATGAAATAAATGTCATAAGGATGCAATGTACACACAGGGAATCTACCCAATAATACTATAACAACTTTATATGGTCACTGCTGATAACTAGCCTTATTGCAGTGATCATTTCATGATGTACAAAAGTATCAAATCACTATTCTGTTCACCTTAAACTAATATAATATTGTATGTTAGCTTTAACTGAATTTTTAAAAATTCTTTCAATGGAAAAGAAATTGGAAAATGGTTGAAACGATTTTTTTCATACTTTTGCAAAATTTTTGTGCTCATTCACTTCAGTCATGTTTGACTCTTTGTGATCCCATGGACTGTAGCCCACCAGGTTCCTCTGTCCATGGGATTTTCCAAGCAAGAATACTGGAGTGGGTTGCCATTTTCTTCTCCAGGGGATCTTCCCAACCCAGGGATCAAAACAGCGTCTCCTATGTCTTCTGCATTTGCAGGCAAGTTCTTTACCACTGGCATCACCTGGGAAACCCAAGTGGCAAAGTTCTTACCTCTGCTCAAAATTCTAATAAATGTCTCATCCTCAAAGGAGAATTATTCTGAGGAATCTGAAGAGTTAACTATGACTTTACACTTCTAAACTATTTAATGCATATTCATACTGCCTCCATATTTTAACTTGAAAAAACATACTGCAAAAAATCCAGCTCAAATGTATTAAATACAAAAGATCTTCTATGTGATATGCAAACACTCGATATAGTTTTAATGAGAGGTGTAAAAGAAAGCAACATGAAGACACAAGTAGAAGGTAATACAAGTAAAAGACATAAAAACAGAAATAAATGTCATTAGATAAAGATTTTTCAAACACTCAAGAAATACCCTAAACCAATAATCTGTGCTAGAGTCCACATTCCATATTTATGGAAGCTTCCTGATGGGACAGACTGATTGAGGGGGAAGCTGGGTCTTGTTCTGATGGGCAGGGCTATGCTCAATAAATCTTTAATCCTACTTTCTTTTGATGGATGGAGCTTTGTTCACTCCCTGCTATTTACCTGCAAAAAAGCAAAATGGCTGCCTGAAAAGGCCTTATTAACAGCTGTGATTAGAAAAGAAGTGAAAACCAAAGGAGAAAAGGAAAGATATACCCATCTGAATTCAGAGTTCCAAAGAAAAGCAAGGAGATATAAGAAAGCCGTCCTCAGTGATCAATGCAAAGAAATAGAGGAATACAATAAAATGGGAAAGACTAGAGATCTCATAAAGAAAATTAGAGATACCAAGGGAACATTTCAAGCCAAAATGGGTTCAATAAAGGACAGAAATGGTATGGACCTAACAGAAGCAGAAGATATTAAGAGGTTGCAAGAATGCAAAGAACTATACAAAAAAGGTCTCCATGACTTAGATAATGATGATGGTGTGATCATTCACCTAGAGCCAGACATCCTAGAATGTGAAGTCAAGTGGGCCTTAGGAAGCATCACTATGAACAAAGCTAGTGGAGGTGATGGGATTTCAGTTGAGCTATTTCAAATCCTTAAAATGATGCTGTGAAAGTGTTGCACTCAACATGCCAGCAAATCTGGAAAACTTAGCAGTGGCCACAGTACTGGTAAAGGTCAGTTTTCATTGCAATCCCAAAGAAAGGCAATGCCAAAGAATGCTCAAACTACTGCACAATTGCACTCATCTCACACACTGGTAAAATAATGCTCAAAAATCTCCAAACCAGGGTTCAACAGTAAGTAAACCATGAACTTCCAGATATTCCAGCTGGATTTAGAAAAGGCAGAGGGACCAGAGGTCAAATTGCCAACATCCGCTGAATCACCAAAAAAGCAAGAGTTCCAAGAAAACATCTATTTCTGTTTTACTGACTGTGCCAAAGCCTTTGACTGCGTGCATCACAATAAACTGTAGAAACTTCTTCAAGGGATAGACATACGAGACTACCTGACCTGCCTCTTGAGAAATCTGTATGCAGGAAAGGAAGCAAAATTTAGAATTAGACATTGAACAGCAGTCTGGTTCCAAGTAGGAAAAGGAGTACGTTAAGGCTATATATTGTCACCCTGCTTTTATAACGTATATACAGAGTACATCATGAGAAATGTTGGGCTGGATGAAGCACAAGCTGGAATCAAGATTGCTGGGAGAAATATAAAAAACCTCAGATATGCAAATCATGCCACCCTTATGGCAGAATGTGAAGAATGAAAGAGCCTCTTGATGAAAGTGAAAGAGGAGAGTGAAAAAGTTGGCTTAAAGCTCACCATTCAGAAAACTAAGATCATGTTTGGTGATGGACAGGGAGGCCTGGCGTGCTGCGATTCATGGGGTCACAGAGTTGGACACGACTGAGCAACTGAACTGAACTGAACTGAAATGAAATGAAATGTGTTTGCTCACTTATGCTGTATCCAAAAGAATAGGAAGTAAATAACTAGAAATAATGGAGAACATTCTACCAGAGCTTCCCTGGTGGATCAATGGTAAAGAATCCGCCTGAAATGTGGGAGACCTGGGTTCAGTCCCTGGGTTGGGAAGATCCCCTGGAGAAGGGAAAGGCTACCCATTCCTTTATTTTGGCTTGGAGAATTCCATGGACAGAGGAGCCTGGCAGGCCACTGTTCATGAGTCACAAAGGGTAGGACAATGACTGAGCGACTTTCAATTTCACTACATTCCATGCAACAATATCCTACTGAGTGAAGATGGAAAGGACCTTGCTTGTTTAGGAGAAAGTGAATGTTTCAGCTTGTTTCTAACAGAGAGTTTGTGGAGGAAAGAAACTGTAAATAACACAGAAAGATTAGATAATGCCAAATAGTGGATGACATTGAATGTTGGCACAAGGATTCTGAACTTTATTTTGTGAAGAGTAGATGGAATTTCTGAGATGCAAATCTATAAAGCCAAAACTGGCAAAGGAGGAGAAAAGACTTTTCTTCTTCTTTCCCTCTTTTCCTTTCTTTGCATAAAAAAGTTTAATTTCACAGTCAACTGAGCTTTGAATCTTGCTTAGAAAGACAGATTTCTCTCTTTAAATGTAGCATGAATTGAGTTTCTTTGGGATGGTTTTGATCCCTGTCTCCGATACAGTGTCACCTGTCTCCGAACCTCTGTCCATAGTTCATCAGGCACTCTATCAGATCTAGTCCCTTAAATCTATTTCTCACTTCCATTGAATAATCGTAAGGGATTTGATTTAGGTCATACCTGAATAGTCTAGTGGTTTTCCCTACTTACTTCATTTTAAGTCTCATTTTGGTAATAATGAGTTCATGATCTGAGCTACAGTTAGCTCCCAGTCTTGTTTTTGCTGACAGTTCAGAGTTTCTCTATCATTGGCTGCAAAGAATATAATGAATCTGATTTAGGTGTTGACCATCTGGTGATGTCCATGTGTAGAGTCTTCCCTTGTGTTGTTGGAAAATGGTGTTTCTTATGACCAGTGCATTCTCTTGGTGAAACTCTATTAGCCTTTGCCCTGCTTCATTCCGTATTCCAAGGCCAAATTTGCCTGTTACTCCAGGTGTTTCTTGACTTCCTACTTTTGCATTTCAATCCCCTATGATGAAAAGGACATCTGTTTTGGGTATTAGTTCTAAAAGATCTTATAGGTCTTCATAGAACCATTCACCTTCAGTTTCTTCAGCATTACTGGTAGGGGCATAGGCTTGGATTACCATGATATTGAATGGTTTGCCTTGGAAATGAACAGAGATCATTCTGTCGTTTTTGAGATTGCATCTAAGTACTGCATTTTGGACTCTTTTGTTGATTATGATGNATTTGGAATCAGTGTTTTGTTCCATGTCCAGTTCTAACTGTTGCTTCTGTCTCTTATACACATCTACTGGTAGGGGCATAGGCTTGGATTACCATGATATTGAATGGTTTGCCTTGGAAATGAACAGAGATCATTCTGTCGTTTTTGAGATTGCATCTAAGTACTGCATTTTGGACTCTTTTGTTGACTATGATGGCTACTCCATTTCTTCTAAGTGATGCTTGCAAGGAGATCCAATGCTCATCTGGGTTAAATTCACCCATTCCAGATCATTTCAGTTCACTATTCCTAAATTGTTGATGTTCACTCTTGCCATCTCCTGTGTGACCACTTACCTTGATTCATGGACCTAATATTCCAGGTTCCTATGTAATATTGCTCTTTACAGCACTGGACTTTGCTTTTATCACCAGTCACATCCACAACTGGGTGTTGTTTTTGCTTTGGCTCTGTCTCTTCATACTTTCTGGAGTTATTTCTCAACTGATCTCCAGTAGCATATTGGTCACCTACTGACCTGTGGAGTTTATCTTTCAGTGCCCTATCTGTTTGCCTTTTCGTACTGTTCTAGGGGTTCTCAAGGCCAGAACACTGAAGTGGTTTGCCATTCCCTTCTCCAGTGGACCACATTTTGTCAGAAGTCTTCAACATGATCTGTCCGTCTTGGGTGGCCCTATCCAGCATTGCTCATAGTTTCACTGAGTTAGACAAGGCTGTGGTCAATGTGATTCGAATGGTTAGTTTTCTGTAACTATGGTTTTCATTCTGTCTGCCATCTGATGGAGAAGTATAAGAGATTTATGGAAGCTTCCTGATGGGACAGACTGATTGAGGGGGAAGCTGGGTCTTGTTCTGATGGGCAGGGCTATGCTCAATAAATCTTTAATCCTACTTTCTTTTGATGGATGGAGCTTTGTTCACTCCCTGCTATTTACCTGCAAGAAAGCAAAATGGCTGTCTGTAAAGGCCTTATAAACAGCTGTGATTAGAAAAGAAGTGAAAACCAAAGGAGAAAAGGAAAGATATACCCATCTGAATTCAGAGTTCCAAAGAAAAGCAAGGAGCTATAAGAAAGCCGTCCTCAGTGATCAATGCAAAGAAATAGAGGAATACAATAAAATGGGAAAGACTAGAGATCTCATAAAGAAAATTAGAGATACCAAGGGAACATTTCAAGCCAAAATGGGTTCAATAAAGGACAGAAATGGTATGGACCTAACAGAAGCAGAAGATATTAAGAGGTTGCAAGAATGCAAAGAACTATACAAAAAAGGTCTCCATGACTTAGATAATGATGATGGTGTGATCATTCACCTAGAGCCAGACATCCTAGAATGTGAAGTCAAGTGGGCCTTAGGAAGCATCACTATGAGCAAAGCTAGTGGAGGTGATGGGATTTCAGTTGAGCTATTTCAAATCCTTAAAATGATGCTGTGAAAGTGTTGCACTCAACATGCCAGCAAATCTGGAAAACTTAGCAGTGGCCACAGTACTGGTAAAGGTCAGTTTTCATTGCAATCCCAAAGAAAGGCAATGCCAAAGAATGCTCAAACTACTGCACAATTGCACTCATCTCACACACTGGTAAAATAATGCTCAAAAATCTCCAAACCAGGGTTCAACAGTAAGTAAACCATGAACTTCCAGATATTCCNTGAACTGAACTGATGATTTGAGTTGATTTCTAGGGGGTCTCCAATAACAAAGAAAGTACCAAATGTGATGAACCAAAAAGGTTATTAATGACCATTGTGCTGATACTAAAAATAAGATTATTTGACAAAACTCTCATTTGAGAGCTAATCTATTTTAGAGTTAAAATGTGTTAGCTGTAACCCCCTTTCAAATTGCATTCAGTTCAGGATATCTCCTTATAAATAACACCCTATTTCTTGTCTCTATCAGACTGATCCAAACTTATGACTCCAAACTTTGTTGGCTCCTTCTTGAGACAGGAAAAGGAACTTTGCCCCTGGGGTGCCAAATTTTGAAGAATGTCATTCAGTTCATCTTTAGATACCACAACATGTCATCTTTTTTTTTCACTGAAATCAGTTCATGGAGAAATGTTTCTATCCACTCATCTTTTAGCTATTCAGGTTTGAACATGTGAAGTTTTCAATTATGATTCATACCAGGCGTGGGATTTTTTGAACATCCCCAAACCCCTTAAATTGGTTTCCTTCTCACCCTCTCCCATCACCTCCTTTCCTATTGAGATTAAGGAATGTATAAAATACAACCTGTTAGTGCCAGGAGGGATTACTACTATATATTATCACTCACAGCTCATTAACCTCGAAGCCCTGCTAACTAAGAAAATCCTCTCTAATGAGGTTTCCCTTGACTGCACTAAAGAACAAAAGGTCTAAAAGTTTTCCCTATTACCAATGTTCCTCAAATTATTGCACTGTAATTAAAATGTAACTTTAAGGCCAAAGAAGAAGAAGAAAAAAGCTTAAATTTGATTTAAACTCTGAAAAAGACCTTTAGAAAACTTCTGCTTTGTCCTTTGGTATCAACTAAGCCATAGGAAACCATTCAATTTGGGACAGATGATTTTTCTTAGTCTATCTGGATTGTCCCAGGATGAGGGGACACATGTGCACCTGTGGCTGATTCATGCCGATGTCTGGCAAAAACCATCACAATAAGTAAAGAAATTAGACTCCAATTAAAATTAATTATTATTTTATTAAAGAGTAAGCACGGATCCATATCATTCAAACTGAAATACTTTTGTAATATAGAAAGTAAAAGTATATTTCTTACCTCAGTGATCTAAACAGGCTCTCTTTTGGTAAAGTAATCCCCTAGATAATAATACACAAGTCTGCTGTTCTTGACAGTGAGAGACACAGAAACAGAATTGAGACTAGCAAATTGATGGGTCCTGGTCTATTTCTTATTTAGAGCCCTAGAGTTAGGGTTATCTGTATGGTTGCATCACTAGAATCCTAAGGAGTAGAGATGTAGGTAAAACAAACAGAAGGAGCTGTATTCCCAGGAGAAATTTATAATCTGGTGAAGTAGCTAGAATTAAGTATCCTCACCTCTGAGCTTTGAGTTTTTAAATGCCCAAAATGCAAATAATAATTACCTCTTTTAGCTTCCTTGGAAGCCTGATTTATGTGCGTAGTGTATCCTCAGAGGAACAGACTAAAGAGTTAGGGACTTGGTCTGGAAAATGAAGGCTGAGAGGAGAATAAAACTACTGCTTCTAAAATGGTGAAGGGACCAGCTTGAGGGAATACAACCTTGACCACTGAATCCTAGAAGACTAATTAATAAGCCAAGACTCTTGAAACTCAAGCAATTTAATTTTAAAACATTAAAGATAAGTCTTACTCCACAAAGGAAGAGTAAATACATGACACTCATTAAGCAAAAATACTTGCAATTTGAAAAGAGAGAGAACATCCAAATTTGAACCAAATTCTCATAACAAAGTTCTAATGGATACTAAAAATATTTAGGACACATCCCCAGTCTTAGCATTCAGGTCAAAATAAGAAACCTATGAACCATCCTGTAGTGCAGCAAGAAACTTCTGGGTTATAAATATCACTGAATATATTCATGGTTTCCTTATAACTGCAGAAATTGTCTGTTAAGAAATAATGCTAAAGCAATACAATGAGAGATGTCTTCACTGTGTGCTTATGAGGGGGGAAAGGTAAAAATGAAATAAAAGGAAGCCATGCTAAACTCTAATCACTTATGCCTCTTGCTTTGTACACCCAGATTCTTGAATTAAAACAGTTTTCTCAAAGTACAAAAAAACAATGAAAATTGAAAGACAAACATTCCTCCTGTCAAAGAGTTTGCAATTTGTTGCATTTTGTTTAAAAAATGGACTGTAATCCCAAAACTATCATTCAAGTCCTAGTGTTAGTGCTAATTTATACTAATACAAGAAACTGATTTGTCCACACTGGGTTAAAATATCTTTATGCTATATAAGAGATAGAAATACCCATCTTCTCTATCACCAGATAATTTTTAAAACTACATATAATTAAATATAAATATATTCATAATAAAACATAATTTTAAATAAAAATGCAGTTGATATAAAACTGACAGAAATTTTAATAAACAAGACTAAAACTAAA
>SJYT01023401.1:2344-16942 GCA_006410635.1 Cephalophus harveyi | reverse complement strand
CTTTAAGCCAACTTTTTCACTCTCCACTTTCACTTTCATCAAGAGGCTTTCTAGTTCCTCTTCACTTTCTGCCATAAAGGTGGTGTCATCTGCATATCTGAGGTTATTGATATTTCTCCTGGCAATCTTGATTCCAGCTTGTATTTCTTCCAGTCCAGCGTTTCTCATGATGTACTCTGTATATAAGTTAAATAAGCAGTGTGACAATTTACAACCTTGACGTACACCTTTTCCTATTTGGAACCAGTCTGTTGTTCCATGTCCAGTTTTAACTGTTGTTCCCAACCTGCATACAGATTTCTCAAGAGGCAGGTCAGGTGGTCTGGTATTCCCATCTCTTTAAGAATTTTCCACAGTTTATTGTGATCCACAGAGTCAAAGGCTTTGGCATAGTCAATAAAGCAGAAATATATGTTTTTATGGAAATCTCTATAGAATTCCCAAAAGAATGTATTCCAGAGTTAATTTTCACAGAGCAACAAAATATGAGCTAATTTACCAAAATTGATAGCTTGAGGCAAATATTTCTTCCATAAAATGAAGGTATAGCTACAGGAATTAAAATGATTCACAAAAAGTAAGAAACAGGGGTCCAACCCAGAATTTAATCATTTTTGACAACCTTCTGAGTAGAGTTGTAAAGTAGAAAATTCTCAGTCAGCACAATGGCCCCTGTTCCAAGGACCAGCCAAGGATTCCTCTGAAGCATGTCTCCTGTACCTTCTGAGATGCTCATAAGCCCTAGAGAGAGGACTAAGACTGACATAAAGTGAAGAGTTTGGGGCAAGATCCAAGGCAGACAGCACAGAATTTCCTGGCCTTGTGAAATGAAGAAAAAGACCAAAAGAAGAAACAGAAAAAGCACAAAATCTAAATGATACATTCAGACACAATTTAAGGGGCAAATGGCGGGGATGTAGTTTTTATTTTAGAAAAAGTTTTCCTAAAATGAGTGCTGCCTTTCCCTGAGGAATAATGAAAGGTAGGTTTCAATAATGAAAGGGCATAATGATGGTAGGTTTAATCCCTTTTAGGGCAGGGACCAAAAAGTACTTTATGTCTGTATGTATCTGGGTCGCATCTGCAGAAAGATCTACTCCCAAGCTCACTGATCTGGTTGCTAGGGAGATTCTGTTCTTTGCAGACTATGATTCAAGGCTTCAGTTGATTGCTGGCTATTGGCTAGAGGTTGTCCTTAGTTCCTTACCACGTGGGCCTCTATAAGATGATAGCTGGCTTTATCAGTGCCAGAAAGATAGCAAGTCTATCAGGAAAATGGACGCCTTAGTCTTATATAGCTGAATAACATATGATGTATGTGATCATATCACATTCACATATGACTCATCATATGTGAATCACATCACATGTGATGTAGCATCATATCACTTTTGCCACATTCTGTGCATTAGAATGTCACCATTAGAAAGTCTCCAGGTCTAGCCCACACTCAAGGGTGTAGAACTGCAGAGGACATGAGGATCCTGACTCAGGGATCATATTGGGAGCCACCTCTGAAAAACAGCATAATAATATAATAAAATCACAATGACAGTACCATGTTGTTCTTTTTAAAATTCACAGAAAAGCAGTTACTGCATAAAAGTTATTCCATCACTGTCAGCCAACTGGAAGGTGAGAGCATCTTGTGACATATAAGGGGAAAGAACGTGTCAAGACTACTAGAAGAAGATATTTAAACTTAATGTTTACCTCAGCATAAGTATGTGACAGAAATCTCAAAACAATTTGTTAACTAAACTTTTCTAAGCCCATAGAGGGAAGTTAAATAGGGAGAACCTGTATTCCTTTTTTTTTTTTTCCCCTCTAAATTTTATTTAAGTATAGTTTATTTACAACAATGTTAATTTGTGCTGTACAGAAAATTGACACACACATATATATATATTCTTTTTCATATTATTTTCTGTATGGTTTATCATGGGATATTGAATATAGTTCCCTATACTAATCAGTAGGACCTTGCTGCTTATCCATTCTATACATACTTGCTTGTGTCTGCTAATCCTCCCAATCCATCCCTCCTCCACTTTACCCCTTGGCAACCAAAAGTCTATTCTCTATGCCTGTGATTCTGTTTTGTGGGTAAATTCATCTGTCTTATTTTAGATTCCACATGTAGATGGATAGTCTACACTCAATGTGTGGACTTCAAGAACTTTTTACTCTGCTGTGGCTTTCCTTATGACTTTTTTGGTTATGTTTCTGAAATGAGTCTGTGAGCTTCTCCAATTCCTTCTCATATCTAAATTTGTCTTGTGTCTTTTTATATTATTATAAACCTTTTACTCAAGATTATATTCACTGTGTTTTGTACCTGAACTAAAAATTTGCTGATTTGGTTTACCATTTGGTATTGATTTTTCTAATCCTTATCTGTTCCCAAATGTCTGAGAGTCATTTTGCTATTATAAGAAAGGAAAAATTGAAAATAATTCCAGGCACAAGAAACAACAGTAGACAATGCATGGATGATGGAATAAGTAAATAACTGAAAGGTAACTCACATAGCTTGAAATGAATAAGATGAAAATAGGGTGAAATGATTTGTATTATTCCACAATATCTTCACATCATGATGATATATTGTGGTTGATTTGATTTAGCTTGTGCTCATGCTCAGACACTCATGTGTCCAACACTTTGTGACCCCATGGACTATATCCTGCCAGACTTCTCTGCCCATGGAATTTCCCAGGCAAGAAAATTGGAGTGGATTGCTATTTCCTACTCCAGGTGATCTTCTTAACCCAGGGACTGAACCCTTGTCTCTTGTGTCTTCTATATTCACAGATGCATTCTTTACCACTGCACCACCTGGGAAGCAATTGCTTTCACTTGCTTTTCTTGATTTTGTTCAGAGGCTGGAAGTACATCACAGCATCCTTTCATAAGTGGTTTTAATATGCAAATTCACTGCACTACTTTCTTTGTACTAAAAATGTCACCTTGATATTATCTGGGTCCTACTTTCCAAGGTGTTTGGTAACTTGCCCTTTTAAAATGGTTTGACATAGTGTGAGCTGAAAATTCCAAAGTGAATTTGGTGGCTATTTGCTATCTGGATATCCCATGAATATCTTTGCCAATAGAAAAATTCATTCAGGAAGCGAAGATTAGAAATGTAATACTGTTGGAAACAAGATAATTTTTAAAGATCAAGGACTGATAAATCAGTAAAACTTTCAGGAAGCAACCTACTTATGGAAATGAACTAAAAGGAAGACATATTATTTATGCCAGTGGATAAAATATGCTACCCAAAAGAGGGGAGTTTTAAAGCTTTTTATTTATTGATTTATTTTTATTTTGAAAGGCTAAATATTTTATTGCATAAATTGTCAAGTCTTGTGGACCATAAAACAAGGTCTTGAAATCAGCAGTTAAAGGACTTAAAAAAAAAAGTAAGTATTATTGTTTTCCATTGTAATCAATGTTTCAAGGAAATTTGCTGCAAACCTATTGGCAATAAATATCTCCTGTCCCTGAATTTATGTCTCATTGATTCCTTCCTTTTGGTCAGTGTATACAGAATCAAAGGGAAACTTTGACAGGAATCTACTCTATATTTTAAACTATCTTTTCACCATTTCCATATGATTGGCAAATATATTGATTGCAAAGTCACTATCAGTGGATGTTGTGTTCACAAAGTACAAGGAACAGTTCCATGCCTGAGAGCACCCTCCACCCAAGTTCAGCGAAGAATTCATCAAAGCCTTCCACTATCCAGGTTTACAATGCACATTTGTTTAAGATAATTTTTAATTCTGAAAGAATCATTTGAACATGTATTACAATGGTCAGCAAACTTTCCTGTAAGGGGTCAGATATTAAATATAGAAATATGGCCTTGTGGACCGTATGCCTTGGTCTCAACTACTCCACTCCACTGTAGTAAAACAAAGGTAACCATTGACGACAGGTAAACAAATGAGCGTGGTCTTGCTCCAGGCAAACCCTTTATATGTAGGCAATAAAATTTGAACTTCACAAATTCTCAAGTTATCATGAGATACTATTTTTTGTTTGCATTTTCAATCACCTGAAATATATATAAAAAAGAAAATATTTGCATGTGGGTTGTTTAAAAATGATCAAGTTTCACTTGTAGGTCATAATTTGTTCTATTGTGGTATATTAAAATTTTCTTGCTCTAGAAACAAAGGCAGTTGTAAACAATGAGCCAATTTGAGTACATTATATGATTAAAAAAAAGAAGAAGGATGATTGTGCACAAAAATAATGTGCATAGATAGAAATGAGAATACAACTCAGAACTGTTGAGTTTGAATTTGTTACTTCACCCAGTCTCCCATCTATAGACAAGGATAATTACCCAGGCATCACATAGTCTTCTTCCAAAGACCATTGTCTTAAATGACTCGCCTGGGAGAGAAGAGTGCCTTAGGTTGTAGAAGAAGGAAAAATTGGGTGGTATAATGTAAAGAATATCTCTCTTGGCCTTAGCCGTTCTTCAAAAAATAATGTGTACATATATCTGGTTGTTTTGGGGTTAAACTAAGTATTTCCTTCAGTTCAGTATTTTGTGAAAAGAACATGTTTTCTAGCTTTCTTCTTATAAAATCTGTATTTTATGAGTAAGTACTCATCAAGGTGATCATTTTTTGAATTACTATAGACTTTGTCATGTATAATCTCTATTATTTATTTGGTAAACTGCCTGGTATTACCACACTAATAAGGAAACATGTCTAATAGAAGGTTAAGCACTCAGCAAATGCTCAACTAATGTGTCTTAATTTGTATCCTGACACCAGTATATTCTGAGTTTTCAGCAATGTGTACTTAATATACATTAATGAACTTCTAGTGTTGACAGTGAAAGAAACACTCTTTATTCTTTACATTAAGCAGCTCAAGTGTGTGTGTGTGTGTGTATGTGTGTGTGTTGTCAGAGGAAAGAGGTAACATAAAACAGCCCAGTGGAATAGTGACCTTTCTTTTCCAATGAGAACAATCCTTAACAAGAATTATGACATCTATTTTTTAGGGTCAGTTTAGCCTTGTATTTCCTTCCTCTAGTCCTAATCTCATAGCCTGAAATAATCATAAAACAGTTTATTCTGGTCCTTGACAATGTTATGCTAGTTTACAATGGAATAATCCATAGAAGACTTGAAAAAATTAACAAAAAGGGACATGACATATCAATAGTGAATTTTTTTGAGTTGAGAGTTACTTCACACGTATTCTGTCAGTGTTTCTACATTTTTTTTGTGACTGTTCTTTGCCTTTATTCCTCAAATAGGATAGAGTTCAGAAGAGGTCAAATTCTTACTTCCTTTTGAAGTACTTTGCTCAGTCTGAGTATATTTCTGGATTGCAGTGGGTCAAGAATCTTATACAATTTCTAGATTTGATAAACTAAGGTTCAAGACAAAAAATAAATCAGTAATATCTGAAAATAAAGTTTTTGTAAGGCAAATTATTCTTTTACATTTTTTTTGTGACTGTTCTTTGCCTTTATTCCTCAAATAGGATAGAGTTCAGAAGAGGTCAAATTCTTACTTCCTTTTGAAGTACTTTGCTCAGTCTGAGTATATTTCTGGATTGCAGTGGGTCAAGAATCTTATACAATTTCTAGATTTGATAAACTAAGGTTCAAGACAAAAAATAAATCAGTAATATCTGAAAATAAAGTTTTTGTAAGGCAAATTATTCTTTTACAAGGTTAAACATATGATCCTCTATTATACTATATATATATATATTTTTTTTTTTTTCTTGGCTACATAGTTATCAGGCTCAAGTATCAGAAGAAACAGAGGAACCTGTAATGGTTCCTTATTAGAAGACATTGGAAATGAAAAGATATTTTTTAGCATACTGCAAATGCAAATATTGTAAAGTCTGTAAAGAGTTGAAGGAAATTGGAAATTTTATCATACCATCTTTTAGGGAATAAATATGTATAAATTAAGAAAGCAATTAAGATATAAAAACAGCAGGCTTGACTGTTTCATGGCAAGATATAGCAGATCAAAAGTTTTAGGAAGAGACAGAAAGATAGCTTGCAGCAAAAAATAGCATATGAAGTTCATCAGCTTTAGCAAAAACTTATAGGAGGAGAAAGTATAAAAAATGAAACAATCAGACAAAATGAACACGGACCTTCAGAGTAATTTATTACTTTTGGGAAAGTTTTCCTCTAATTAATGGACAGACAGAAAGAGAAAAAGACAAAGAACAAAAGGTATATTAAGGATAAATGACTTGGTAAATATTCAAGAATCAAATAAAACAGAGATTTCAAAGTGTACTACCTAAGAGTTATGGTTTTTTTTTTTTCCTCTCAAAACCATATCAATCTTTTCAAAAACAGAAAACAAAGGATCAAAATATGTTTCGTCTTCTTCAATAAACAATATGCAAATGTATAACCCAAACCATCACCTTTATTTATAGGCTTGTGACTATACAAGTTAAATCAATCCAATTTGAAAAGTTTATGCTAGAAATCATATTGTTATTTGAACATTCCCTATTATAGATTAAAATACATGTGTGTTCAGTTTCTCAGTTGTGTCTGTCTCTTTGTGACCCTATGCACCATAGGTCATCAGGGGATTTTCCAGGTAAAGATAATGGAGTGGGTTGCCATGCCCTCTTCTAAGGCATTTTCCTGACTCAGGGATCGAACCCTCTTCTCCCACTCTACCACTTAGGAAGCCTGGATTAATGACAGCCATGCATTACTTGATAATGCTCCCATTGAAAAATACATTTTTGAATATGGGCAGTTTCTATGATTGTTTCATCGATAGAATACAGAAAAGTGATGCTGTGCCAGTTTCTGGACCCAGTCTTTAAGTAACAGGTGGCTTCTACTTCCAGTTTCTGTATCTTAGAATCCTGTGTTACCAAGTAAGAAATCCAAATACTCAGTTGAAGACAACACTGAGAAAAACCCTGAAACTTCAAGAAGAAGGAGAAAGACTCATATGAGCCTATTTCCAGCCAACCCCACTATGGTGCCAAGCCTGACTGTTAGTTTAACATTACCTAAACCCTGAATATATTTCTGAGGCATAGAACAATTAGATGAGGTAAAACCATAGTTTGAAGACATCATGTTTTGGGGTTACCAAAATATGACAGACAAATTTTCAGCAATAGACAAATAAAGTTGGTTTCAGGAAATGGAGTGCCACTGTACAGAAATCTACAATGTGGACTGAAGGCTCAATAAAAGAGGTCCCCATTTAGGAGGTGGTCAAAAGATTCATGCACCGTTAACTTCCAGATGTTCAAGCTGGTTTTAGAAAAGGCAGAGGAACCAGAGATCAAATTGCCAACATCCACTGGATCATGGAAAAAGCAAGAGAGTTCCAAAAAAAATCAGGTCAGGAAACAACAGTTAGAACTGGACATGGAACAACAGACTGGTTCCAAATAGGAAAAGGAGTACGTCAAGGCTGTATATTGTCACCCTGCTTATTTAACTTATATGCAGAGTACCTCATGAGAAATGCTGGGCTGGAAGAAGCACAAGTTGGAATCAAGATTGCTGGGAAAAATATCAGTAACATCAGATGTGCAGATGACATCACCCTTATGGCAGAAAGTGAAGAGGAACTAAAAAGCCTCTTGATGAAGGTGAAAGAAGAGAGTGAAAAAGTTGGCTTAAAGCTCAACATTTAGAAAACGAAGATCATGGCATCTGGTCCCATCACTTCATGGGAAATGGATGGGGAAACAGTGTCAGATTTTATTTTTTTAGGCTCCAAAATCACTGCAGATGGTGACTGCAGCCATGAAACTAAAAGATGCTTACTGCTTGGAAGGAAAGTTATGACCAGCCTAGACAGCATATTCAAAAGCAGAGACATCACTTTGCAAAGAAAGGTCCATTTAGTCAAAGCTATGGTTTTGACACATGTGGTCGTGTATGGATGTGAGAGTTGAACTGTGAAGAAGGCTGAGCATCAAAGAATTGATGCTTTTGAACTGTGGTGTTGGAGAAGACTCTTGAGAGTCCCTTGGATGGCAAGGAGATCCAACCAGTTCATTCTAAAGGAGATCAGTCCTGGGTGTTCTTTGGCAGCAATGTGCTAAAGCTGAAACTCCAGTACTTTGGCCACCTCATGCGAAGAGTTGACTCATTGGAAAAGACTCTGATGCTGGGAGGGATTGGGGCAGGAGGAGAAGGGGACAACAGAGGATGAGATGGCTGGATGGCATCACCGACTCAATGGATGTGAGTCTGAGTGAACTCCAGGAGTTGGTAATGGATAGGGAGGCCCGGTGTGCTGCAATTCATGGGGTTGCAAAGAGCCGGACACGACTGAGCAACTGAACTGAACTGAACTTAAAAGATTTTCATCACAATTGTCTATGGCAACATAGGAAATAGACTTGAAGAAGTCATGGATATATTTAACTGCATAAATTTTCGTCACTAGCCATAGAAATTGCCAACTGATTTTTTTCTAGCTGCCTAATGCAATGGCACCCCACTCCAGTACTCTTGCCTGAAAAATCTCATAGAGAAGCCTGTAGGCTGCAGTCTATGGGTCGCGAATGACTTCACTTTCACTTTTCACTTTCATGCACTGGAGTAGGAAATGGCAACCCACTCCAGTATTCTTGCCTGGAGAATCCCAGGGATGGCAGAGCCTGCTGGGCTGCCGTCTATGGGGTCACACAGAATTGGACGTGACTGAAGTGACTTAGCAGCAGCAGCAGCAGCAAGACAAAATATAAGAAAAGAATTAAAGAACCCATTGAGTAATTGAGCAGAATTTAAAGGAAATTAAAAAAAAAAAAAGAGTTTGAGTGTTGGAAATAGGAATGCTTCTCATTTCTGATCTGTACCAGAAAAAATAGTTTTTCAAAGTAAGAAATGGCTTTAGACAAACAGCAAATACGGTGGACTAGAAGAATAGAATGACTTAATGGCAAAAGTTTCCATGACTTGACTGTAAAATCTTATTGGTTTAGGCCTCAAAAGATTTTAGGGTATGATTAATATTCTTAAGAGCATGGTTTGTAAATTAAGCAACAGGGTTTCTAAGAATATTAAAGGTATTTTTCCACATTAGTCTCTTTTGGGCCCAATATAACCCATCTTGATAAGATTAGCATTGAACAGCTATTATTTGATTCATAGACACTTTCTTAATTTCTATAAAGTAACTAGCTTACAAAAACAGAAAAGAATACAAATAAGACAAACAAAAATCTTCTAAGCACCTAATTTACTACACCAAAAGAAGCTTAAGAAAATCATTTAGCTGTAAAAGTGGAGTATTCCTGCTGGAAAGAAAGGGATGATTCAGAGTGAAGAGCTGAAGTCATTCCCTAAATAATTTTTAGGTAGCAAGACTAAGAAATAATCGATGAACTGACAGCATGTGCCTAGATATGTTTCAGAAATGCTATGAGCCAATGACTTTTATGTATTCTTAATTCTTTCTTTTCTCAATGGAAGAATCTACTGTAGTTATCTTGTCTCACAATATGCTCTTCATGTAGAGTCAAGTTCAAATAACTTTTAAATCATAAGACTTTAAGAACAACTGCTATGTTTGCATGGAGGCTCCTATGGTTTTTTGGAGAAGCTCATTTATAAAAGAACAAAGACCATCAGCCTAGACCTCAGCTGACAGCCAACACTAACTCTCTAGGCATGTGCATGATATTTTATTTGGAAATGGATACTTCAGCCTCAAACTGCTCAACGGAAGTCATGTGAATTGGAGATGTGCCAGCTCAACAAGCTCTCCCTATCCAAATTTAAGATTCATTAATAAAGCAAGTATTGGCATCATGTTATCTGTACACACTTTTGACATAGAGCACAGAAAAAAATCTGTCTCCTGGATTATAAGCAGAAAGTACTAGAAAGAAAGCCTTAAAAATGGAAAGATCTCCACATAGGCAACACAAACATGTAGTTTAGAAAGTATGGGAAATAAGTCAGGGACTGGTATCAGTGCAGATTACATGACAGTTGCCTATGAATATGAGATACAATAGATATAAGATGATTCAGAAGTTTTATAACATTAATTTAGATAAAAGGCATTACTATGGCAAAGTTGAAACCACTACATTAAATTGGTCTCATATATCTCTGAATATCTGAATATATATAAACAAGATATTCAATCAGTATTGGATGCAACAAACTAGAGAAACCTCTGAATTGAGAATGGATAGTACTTACTAAAAGAAAGGGATGGAAAGAATGTTAGAGACGGGATGACATTTTAAGCAATATTGGGGTCAAAATGCATTTGGTTGTAGATGGAGGAGAAGACCCTTATTTTGAAGAATACCATTTCTTAGAAAGATGATAAGAAATTATCTAGGAGTAGAAATTATATAACAGTAACTAGTAAACAAGCTGGAGGCTTTTAAAATTCATGGAAACTGAAAGTGAATTGGGTTTGTATCCCAAAATAATATAAAATGTACCATACTGGTAACTTAAAGAATTGTTATCGTTCAGTCACTCAGTCATGTCCAAATCCTTGTGATCGCATGGACTGCAGCACACCAGACTTCCCTGTCCATCACTAACTCCCGGAGCTTGCTCAAACACATGTCCATCAAGTTGGTGATGCCATCCAACCATCTCATCCTCTGTCATCCCCTTCTCCTCCTCCTTCCATCTTTCCCTGAATTAGGGTCTTTTCTAATTAGCTGACTTTCCCCATCAGGTGGCCAAAGTATTGAAGCTTCAGTTTCAGTATCGGTCCATCCAATGAATACTCATGGTTGATTTCCTTTACAATTGACTGGTTTGATCTCCTTGCAGTCCAAGGACTCTCAAGAGTCTTCTCCAAAGCCACAATTCAAAAGCATAAATTCTTTCGCACTCAGCCTTCTTTATGATCTGACTCACATCCACACCTGACTACCGGAAAAGCCATAGCTTTGACTGTATGGACCTTTGTTGGCAAAGTAATGTCTCTGCTTTTTAATATGCTGTTTAGGCTGAACATCTGCAGTGATTTGGAGCCTGAGAAAATAATGTCTGCCACTGTTTTCCCACCTATTTGCCATGAAGTGATGGGACCAGATGCCATGATCTTCATTTTTTGAATGTTAAATTTTAAGCCAGTTTTTTTTTTTTTACTCTCCTCTTTCACCTTCATCAAGAGGTTCTTTATTTCCTCTTCACTTTTCTGCCATAAGGGTGGTATCATCTTCATATCTGAGGTTATTGATATTTCTCCAGGTAATTTTGATTCCAGCTTGTGCTTCATCCAGTCCATCATTTCTCATTATAAGTTAAATAAGCAGGGTTACAGTATACAGTTTTGATGTACTACTTTCCCAGTTAGGAACCCATCCATTATTCCATGTCCCATTCTAATTGTTGTTTCTTGACCTGAATACAGGTTTAAAAATAGACTTATTTTATACATGGTATAACTTCTGCCGTTATTTTCTGAATATGTCATTTGGAGGACTGAGAAAATAAAACAAAACAAACTACAAATATAGCTATATTCATTTAAAAATGTGAAAACTTTGAAGCAATTAGCTTCTTCTTGATAATTATGATAGCAGAATTTCAGGGAGGAATGCATGTCTCTTCAGAGACACGTTCTGCCAGGGAACAGGCATACCCTGTACATTTTCTAGCTAAGCTTCATTCTCTTGGGCACCTGGGTTTGATTTTGTAACATGATCTGAAGTATATTTGAAGGGGGTATTGAGAGACATACTTTATTAAGAAAAAATAAAATAAAATACAGTCAAATCCAGTTATGTAAAGTAAATGTAAATACAAATGGCATATGTTGGCAATAGTCACTTGAACTCATCGAGCACTTTTAGGAATAATAGGCTATTTAAATATCTTCTCACTGTAATCTCTGTTTATCTTTAAGAATAAGTGGAACTTACATTCCCACCAACAGTGTAGAAGGAGTCCCTTATCTCCACACCCTCTCTAGCACTTATTTTTTGTGAAGTTTTTTATGACAGCCATTCTGGCTGGTGTGGCATGATATTTCCTTGTAGGTTTGATCTTCATTTCTCTAATTATTAGCAATTTTGAATATCTTTTAGTGTGCCTATTGGCCATATGTATGTCTTCTTTGGAGAAATATTTATTTTAGGTCTTCTGCCAATTTTGATTAGGTTGTATGTTTTGATGTTGCTAAGCTTCATAAACTGTTTATTTTTGGAGACTAATCCCTTTTTGGTTGCATCATTTGCAAATATTATTTCCCAATCTGTGGGTTGCTTTTTCATTTTATTTTTTTTCTTAGCTATACAACAGGTTTTGAGTTTAAGTAGGTCTCATTTGTTTATTTTTTAAATTTTACTTCTATTGTTTTTTGCAGACAGATCAGAAAAGATATTGCTGCAATTCATGTCAAAGAGTGTTCTGCTTATGTTTCATTCTGGGACTTTCCTTGTGGCTCAGACACATAGAGAATCTGTCTGCAATGTGAAAGACCTGGGTTCAATCCCTGGGTCAGGAATATCCCTGGAGAAAAGAATGGCTACCCACTCCAGTATTCTTGCCTAAGAATGCCATGGACAGAGGAGCCTGGTGGGCTACAGTCCTTTGGGTGGCAAACAGTCAGACAGGACTAACACTTTCACTTTGGGCTTCCCTGGTGGCTCAGATGGTAAAAAATCTGGCTGCAATGCAAGAGACCTGGGTTCAATCCCTGAGTCAAGAAGATCCCCTGGAGTGGGAAATAACAACCCACTCCAGTATTCTTGCCTGGAAAATTCCATGGACAGAAAAGCCTGGTGGGCTACAGTTCATGGGGTCACAAAGAGTCAGAAACTACTGAGCAACTAACACTTCCCCTCATCTCCAAATTAGTCTGGGCACACTTTGTCAGCTAGCTTCAGCCAATTAGGTAGGAAAATTATTTCCTTTAGCTCATAAACCTGGCTCAGTGTTAAAGAACACTCCTGCCAATGTAGGAGACAGATGAGACATGGATTTTATCCCTAAGTTGGGAAGATACCCTGGAGAAGGAAATGGCAACCCACTCTAATATTCTTGTCTGGGAAATCTCATGAACAGAGGAGCTTGGTGGGCTACAGTCCATGGGGTTGCAAAGAGTTGTACATGACTAAGTAACAGAGCACACAGGAGATTTATAGTGTCCAGCCTCACATGTAGGTCTTTAATCCATTTTGAGCTTGTTTTTGTGTATGGTGTTAAAAAAAATCATCCAATTTCACTTTTTTACATGTAGCTGTCTGGTTTTCCCAGCACCATTTGTTGAAGCAACTGTCTTTCCAGTATTTTGTAATCTTGCCTCCTTTGTCACAGATTAATTGACCACTGATGCATGGGTTTGTTTCTGGATCTTTTATCCTGTTCCATTGAACTATACTTCTGTTTTTGTGCCAGTAAAATACTATTTTGATGACTGTAGCTTTGTAGTATAGTCTGAAGTCAGGTAACTTGATTCTCCTAGCTCTGTTTCTCCTTCTCAAGACTGCTTTGGCTATTTGGGGTCTTTTGTGCTCCCATAAAATTTTTGAGACTGTGGAGAACAGAATGGAGATTCCTTTAAATAAAAAAACAAACTAAAAATAGAGCTACCATATGACACTTCAATCACATTCCTGGGCATATATACGGAGAAAATGTACACATACCCCCTAGAGTACATCATGAGAAACATTGGGCTGGAGGAAGCACAAGCTGGAATCAAGATTGCCAGGAGAAATATCAATAACCTCAGATATGCAGATGACACCACCCTTATGGCAGAAAGTGAAGAACTAAACAGCCTGTTGATGAAAGTGAAAGAGGAATGTGAAAAAGTTGGCTTAAAGTTCAACATTCAGAAAACTAAGATCATGGCATCTGGCCCCATCACTTCATGGCAAACAGATAGCAAAACAGTGGAAACAGTGGCTGACTTTATTTTTGGGGGCTCCAAAATCACTGCAGATGGTGATTGCAGCCATGAAATTAAAAGACTCTTACTCCTTTAAAGGAATGTTATGACCAACCTAGACGGCATATTAAAAAGCAGAGACATTACTTTGCCAACAAAGGTGGGTCTAGTCAAGGCTATGGCTTTTCCAGTGGTCATGTATGGATGTGAGACTTGGACTATAAGAAAAGCTGAGCACTGAAGAATTGATGCTTTTGAACTATGGTGTTGGAGAAGACTCTTGAGGGTCCCTTGGACTGCAAAGGGATCCAACCAGTCCATCCTAAAGGAGATCAGTCATGGGTGTTCATTGGAAAGACTGATGTTGAAGCTGAAACTCCAATACTTTGGCCACCTGATGCAAAGAGATGACTCATTTGAAAAGATCCTGATGCCAAGCAATCCCACTGCTGGGCATACACACCGAGGAAACCAGAATTGAAAGAGACACATGTACCCCAATGTTCATTGCAGCACTGTTTATAATAGCCAGGACATGGAAACAACCTAGATGTCCATCAGCAGATGAATGGATAAGAAAGCTGTGGTACATATACACAATGGAGTATTACTCAGCCATTAAAAAGAATTCATTTGAATCAGTTCTAATGAGATGGATGAAACTGGAACCTATTATACAGAGTGAAGTAAGCCAGAAAGAAAAACACCAATACAGTATACT
>SJYT01023378.1:3223-48166 GCA_006410635.1 Cephalophus harveyi | reverse complement strand
AAAAAAAAAAAAGAAACATATATAACTGATGGGATAGTTTTTATGCAAATCAAACTTATTTCCTAAAATTTTTTTTTCTAATAACATTTATATTTATGTGAAATTTCATAGTAATACATGTGGAACTTTTCTCAAGTAATTTTAATACAGAAGCCTGAAATTTCAGTTTCCTGAATTTTATTGTCTTATACTTTTTCACACACTATGTGAATTCATGCTTTTGTTGTCACAGAATTGATATTTTAAAACTGTTCTCTCTTCCAGTAATTATTTTCTAGAGATTAAAAATATACTGACAAAGAGCATTTTGCAAATTTATCTATTTTTTTCTTTTAAGAAACATTTAAGGCATTTTAAGCCTTGAAAGGGAGGAATTTTTTTAAAAATAGCTTTACTCTATATATCCTGTGCAATTCACTTTCATAGTTCTTACCACTGATAAGCTTAAATTGCTTATAGAAAACACTTTTCAACTATCAACTATTTCAACTAACAACTATTTCAACTAAAAGTCACATTTAGATAGTATGCTATCTAAATGTGACTACATTTCAGTATTACAGCTACAGCAGAGCTTTTAGCTATAAGTTCAGTACTTTAGGGGCTTCCCTCATCACTCAGTTGGTAAAGAATCTGCCTGCAGTGTGGGAGACCTGGGTTTGATCCGTGGGTTGGGATGATCCCCTGGAGAAGCGGAAGGTTACCCACTCCAATATTCTGGCCTGGAGAATTCCTTGAACTGTAAGAGTCAGACTTGACTGTGGCTTTCACTTAATCACTCAGCACTTTAACTAAAAAAGAAGTGTAATCAACTCTAGTCTGCTTTAGACATAATGAAATCCAATTTCTTTACTCCCAATTCTGTATTTCTCATACTGGAGGTTCTTTCCTCACTTTTCCTTCCTTTTCCTCTCTTGTTCCTTTTGATTTTTTTCCCCATCTCTCCCTCTTGCCTTCTCCCTGTCTCTCTTTTGCTTCTGTTTCTCCTGTAACCTCAGAGGTCAGCATTTGGAGATATGATGAAGAAACATGATCAGGATCAGGGCATAGCAAAGGACTTTGACTTTGACTTTCTCTTCATAGTTCTGCCCCAAAGTACATATGTGTACATGTAGAATATGTGTACAAACTGCACAACTAAATGAGGTGAAGATGGGAAGTGTAATATATAGAATGCTTGAGAATTAATACATTCCAGCTCAAATAGCATCTAGTTATCTGTCAATGATCTTCTCTTTAATTCTATATCCACTTTCACTATCTTTTTTTTTTTTTTTTCGGTTAATACTTATGTTGTGATCTATGTAATTAGTTATGTAAGTAATCCATTTTCCTCAGCTTGGATATGGTTGAATAAAAGTGCCTTATTGTGGGTCGCTGTTTCAGTTACCTGGAAATAAGCTTGGATATGCAATAATCCTTTGCACTGCAGATGAATGGAAAACAATAATCTCATATATTTATTTTATTTTAAAATACAAAGGCCCCAGAAATTTAAGAAATAGAAAATGTCATCTTTCTCAGAAAGATCCTGATTAATATCACTTTACTATCAGTAATGGAAATAAGAAGGCTTCTTATTTTACAAAAAGGAAAACTAAAGCTCAGTGTTAACCAGTTATCCCAATCCATCCAGATTTTAAATGGATGAGTCAGGATTTAAACTTAGTTCATGGCATTTACCTATTGTCCATGTTTGAATGCTGATCAAAACCTAATTGTCATTATAAGCAGCAAGAATCAAACAGTAACCTTTCCTTGCTATTAATACCCAGGTTAGAGATCTTCTTTAAAAATAAAAAAAATGATGTTATAAGCAAAAAATAAATAAATAAATAAAAATAAACTTAGTTCAATCATTGCCCAAAGATTACATTTCTTCAGCTATTTTTTGCTACTTCAGTTGCTGAGTCTAAATTGTCACTTATGTTAGTCAATGTCACTTATGTTAGTCAAACTCACTTTTGAAAAATTAGGATTGGCCCTACAATAATGAGCAGCACTGACGCTGAAGCTCTAGATGCTTGAGAACTGGCTCATTTCAAGACATATTTCACTGTTGCTTTTTTTTTTTTTTTTTTGTATCAGACTTTCTTCTGTATTTATGCTCATTCTGGAAACTTGCCAAATTCCTACCAAGCTGACCATTTCTAGCATAGTTTACAGTCATATAAAAAATTCTCTAATTAGTATAGTATCTTCTGAGCAATTAGCTCCTAAGCTCCGTATGGGTTAAAATGATTATTATATTCAGTCTTTATCATTCTAGATCATACTGTTTTATTCTATATGCTATGGTCCAAAAGTAAATGTACATTGACATTCACTTGTATTATATTCTTATTCCCAACTCTCTTTTTACCATCTTCTTTCCTTGTAGACCTTCAGGCCATTGACATTAAAGATATAGCCAAATTCTCTGACTCCCTTTTGCCTTTAGGCCACTATTTCTCCTGTGTCCTAATTATGTTAAAATCCACCCTCCTGCATTTTCAAAGTAACTATCATTTCTTACAAATGAAGACATTAGCATCTTTAAAGACAGTCTCATTGCTAGTCTCTCTAGTTTACATTCCATCTCCAACAATGCCAGATGAGTAGATAGGACCAAAAAAATAAGAGAATACTCTTTCTGATTATGAAGAAATCAAATCTCACTAGAGCAAATAGAACAGAAAGGAAACTGAAATGGATTAATCAGGGAGTTATTATAGTCAAAACTGGTTTTTCTAGCAGTTACATATGGATTTAAGAGTTGGAGCATAAAGAAGGTTAAGTGCCAAAGAAGAACTGATGCTTTAGAATTGTGGTGCTGGAAAAGACTCTTGAGAGTCCCTAGGAGTGCAAGGAGATCAAACCAGTCAATCCTAAAGGAAACCAACCCTGAATATTCATTGGAAGGACTGTTACTGAAGCAGAAGCTCCAAAACTGTGGCCACCTGAAGCGAAGAGCTCATGGGAAAAGATTCTGATGCTGGGAAAGACTGAAGGCAAAAGGAGGCGGGGGCAGCAGAAGTTTAGATGGTTAGATAGCATTACCAACTCAGTTGTAATGAAACCGAGCAAACTGTGGAAGATAGTGGAGAACAGAGGAGCCTGGTGTGTTTCAGTCCGTGGGGTCACAGAGGGACAGATACGACTTAGTGACAGAACAATAACAGCAACAATCAGGGAGTTAGGTGATGGGAAGGCAAAGAAAATGAGAAGACAACCCATTTCAGAAAATGAATCATGAAAAATTGAAAAGGGCTGAGAAAAGAATGCTGCAGCAAACAGAAGTTTTAAAATAAAGAAAATAGTAGAGAGGCTGTTCCTATTTTAAGATAGGATCAAAAGAGCCTGTAAAGAGTATGAGTAAAAATGAAGTTGTAATATCACATTTACCCAAGGGTCAGGTTAGAATTTCCTATTTTATTCTATTAATCACAGTCCAAGTTCTCCACTTGGACTTGATTCCTCATTCTATTATTTTGGATTCACTAAGAAGCAACACTGTGCCTTAATTCTAAGCTTCTAATTGACTCCTGAAGTACCTAATTTCTGTTATTATTACCATTTATCTGATCCCTCTTTAATGAGCAGGTGAGAATCACGAATGGATAGTAAATCTATGATTTCTTCACATTTTGTTGCTGACTTCAATAATTTTTAACCCATGAACAAATTTTTATTGTTTCTTAAAAATATTTGACCAATATATGATTTCCTAAAGAATGAATCAATTAATGGTTATCGGGAAAGTTAATAGACAAAACACTCACCGCTGCTTTTTGTATAAGTCACAAAACGATGGTGTGACTCATCTTATACTGAGACTCATGTTCCTAACCTGGTCTCCTGTATGCTAATGTTGTTTTCTTTGTTCTAAATGTGAGGGCCCCAGTGACTGTTTATGAACAATCATGCCTTATTTGCCTGCTTTGGACTGAAGCCTTTTGCTATTTTCCTGTGGAACAGCTGTATAACTTGGGCCAGGATCAAATTGTTCCACTTGACATTACTATAAAGGCATTCTATTCTTTCTTTAAAAGAGAGATTACTGTACATGTCTGTCTTTTATTTTAATTTTAGTTTAAAGTGAGGACCAAGCTAATGCCAGCTACTTTTCTTTCAAGTCCCTAGAGTTTTTGCAACCTATTCTTTCTTTGGCTGAATTCCCAGACAGCTTTCAGGCAGCACTGTTCTCCATTTATAGAAGTACAGGTGGAAAAAAGGATGTTATATTATATTAAAATTATGACTTTAAGTGGTGTGGGGTTGCCCTCTACATGCTATAGCTAAATAATCATCATTCATTTTAATCAAATGTCTAAAACACTCTAATAAGTAGGTCAAATAAATGTATATTTGGTATTTATTCTATAAAAGAAAATGATTATAAGTATTGATAAATTTTTCCATATCTCCAGCATTATGTTTATGTTATATTTATTGTTTTACCTCTGATAACCACAATTTTTTAATGTTCTTGATATGACTGTAGTTTATGTAACTGCATTGCACATACCATTGCTATTCTGTACAAGAGGAAAGATTTTAATCCTTAAGAAGATAGATCACATAATGAGGTATCTTAGGGGAACACTTAGAGGAACACATCCGTTTTCAAAATGATCTAGAATTTAAGAAGGAATCTGTTAAGAACATACTGGTGCATTGTCCTGTTAGCATAACAGAGATTTAAAAATGTGTTGTACATTAATGCAAAACAGTTTTATATCATCTGTTTGTTTTTTTTTTTCTTCAGTCTAATATATACCTTTTCACAAATCACAGAAATCCAATCACAGCCCAAAGAAATGAGGAAAACAACCAGGAGTTAAAGAAAGCAATTAATGCAAAGTGAAATGTTCTACCCCAAACAGAACAAAATTGGAATTTGTCAACTGAAAAACAGTGCAGAAGGCTGCAAATAATAAAATAGTTTATTTGGGATCTTAGAAATTGCAATTCAGTAGACAGAGATTCTGGTTAAACCAAAAGAGTGTTCAGGTGAAGAGAAAGAATCAGGGGCTTCTAAAGCCAAAAAGCCATGAGGCTGTTAAAAGTTGCCTGGTGAGAATTGTAATTGATTCTGACACAAATCAGGAAATATTTGTATGTAAGGAAAGAAGTATTATTTTAGGATAGTCAAATAAGTAGATAGGCTGCTGCAAGTTATTTTAGGATATGGATCCAATAATTATCTTGAGTTTCTAGCTGATGATCTGTATACATTAACTAGGACAATAACAGATCAAAAGGTTAGATCCCATTCAGGCTGAGATATGTAAAAGTCACACTTCTTAATAGCCTCCTGGCTCCACTTTAGGGAGCTCTATCAACAATACAGGCTCTATTTTGAGTTTTCTTTCCCAAATTTTGAGAAGAAGAATATGATCTATAGTGATAACAATTTAATATAATTTGACCTAATGCCTAATAGATGTTAATTACACAATAATTGTCTCTCTCTTTCCATCTGTACTATAGAAAGCCTACTAAATAGTCATCTAGGTCTCTGTTTATGTTCAGATACATGCCTAAGTTATCATGCTCTTGGGCAGAAAAAGCTGTGTGAGTGGTAGAAAGAGAAATAGAAGTAACTTAGAATTATAAATCTGTAGATATCTGTGGCCTGACTGGTCATGAAAAAGTCACATAATCAAATCAATTTTTTTTAGCTAATAAACTTTACTTTTTAGGTTCACAGTGAAACTGAGTGGAAAGTGCAGATTTCCCATGTGACCTTCATCCCCACTCATGTACAACCTATGTTACTATTGACATCCCTCATGGCAGTGGTACAGTTATTACAGTGAATCTATATGAACCTATCATTTTTACCCCAAAGCCCATAGTTTGCCAATGTAAATATGCCAAGTATTTTTTATTCTCTAAAATTAGAAAATAAAACCTTATAAACAAATTGCACTTATATTTTCATATTTAAAATACTTTCAGCCTCCAAGTAATTTCATAATAAGTAATAGCCATGAGGATGATGTTATTATTTTGTTAAGAAGTACATTGTGTACCTCACCAACTTTTAAAATTAGAAGTCTTGATTACGTATTTAATATATATGCTGACACTGGGCTACTATGGCAACCCAGGGAACAGAGTTATTGTATCACACTTCTTCCATGGTTCTGAAATTCAAGGTAATAAGCAGAATAAATACATTCTTTGATAATGATCTGTGACTTTTCAAAGCATGTTTGAACAGCAAAGGAATCCAGACTAAAGTCATGGCAAAACTGGCAGGCAGCATGGCAGTTTTGTTGAGGTTTAATAATAATGATAATGATAATAATAATAAGCTATAGAAAAGAAAGACAGAGGCATGAATAGTTGTTAAGGAATAAAATGTGGCTAGAAATGAGAAAGTCTTGGGACATAGGAATAACCCCTCCATACTGTTATGGTAGAAAAAACACTTAGAAAAATTGGAAAGGACTAGAATGGGTAGTGAATGAGTTCTGGTTCCCCAAAGTGGAAAAGTCGATGCTATGAAGAAGTTCAGCTGGGATGAAAGCGATTAACCAGTTAGCTAGTTTGACAGAAAGCTAGAGAAGAGATCTGGAAGGTTTTAAGAAACCAAGACTAAGTGAATAACATGGTTCATGAGTGGTTGATAATCCAGGGTTTGCGATGTATAAAGCCTCGTTCTAGCATAAGTTTCCAGTTCCCTTATGCTAGTCTTATTTTAACCACAGAATTACCCTGTTGTAAAAGATTTACAAAGACCCTTAGACTGTTTTCATTTTATAGATAAGGACAGTGAGCCTTGTGGACGTTATATGACCTTTGCTAGTCATACAGTAAATAAACGATTGAATGGGGATTACAAGAACACTTTAAAAAATTTTAACATTACTGATGGTTACATTTTCTTATTTTCACAGTATTTTCACTTCTGTCATGTTGGCTTTTCAGGATAACCCAGGGAAGTTGACGAGAAAGATAAAGTTCTTATAAACTTTAGGAATGCCTATGTTTTACTTAATATAGAAGATTATCAGTTATGAATGAAACCTGCATTGGCATATCCAAATATTATATAAAGAATTTCTACATATATCTAAATAGTTCTGCCTAGATTTTATGATTATGTACGTAATAATTATTCCATTATTAAATATGTTTGTTTTTAAAAAGCTAATTATATTATGCTCTTAATTTTATATATTTGAGATGATTAGGCCTGCACATCGTAACTACAAAACAATATCAATGCAAACATGATACCAATGTATTGGACTACAATGCACAGCCTCAAGGGTTGATTATAATAAGCAGGAAGCTCAAAGAGAACACTCCCCCAAAGTGTGTCTTTCTTGCTAAAAGCAGTGCTTAATATGTCACCAAAATAATTCATGGAATAAATATAATGAGGGACTCATCTACAAACTCTCACAAAGTCAGCCTTTCAGTGATAAATGTTACAGAGAATTTAAACTGTTCCCCCTCCCCAACTTTGTGTCTTGATATCTAGAGAGATATAAACTTGTCTCAATTATTTAAAATTAAAGGCAGTATAATCAGTTTTTTTCTAAAGTGTTTTAAAGGAATAATACTGGGCAATTAGTTCTAAGTGCTCATAATTATACATCCATGTGCTGTCCTTTTCATATGAGTTACTTTTCTGAGGCCCATATGGTCTTTTGCTTCCATCTCATGGCTTCAAAATTTAATCACACATTGACACTCTGGAAACACACAAGTGGTTATCTTGGAAATGAGACTGAATATATTTGGTTTTGTTTTTGAAACAAGAAGCTGACTCCTGGTAATCTCCACTGCTGTTATTTAGGCTGGGCATCTGTGGTGTGCTGGGCACTCAATCATTTTCAATTAAATGAGCCTATGTCTCATGAAAGTCACACAAGAGCTTGCAGAATCATGATTATAGATCCATAGAGGAAATGTACTTTTGAACATTTCCAGGTAAGCAATTTTCTTGCAACAAAAACCCAATTATTTTGAGGGATTATGTAAATGTTCAGTGGAAAACTCCAACACTAAAGAATCCTCTCTATTTTTAAGACCCCATTGTGGAGTGATGTTGTCATTTACTTGATTAAAAAAATCTGTTTTTTTGATATATTAATTATAAGATTGCATCTAAGCATGTTACCCTTTATTTAAAGCTCTATAAACACTGCTTTTGTGTTTATATAAAACAGTCATCAAAATGGTAATTGTAGAAAAGGTATAGAAACAAAAAACACTCTTAATGTATAAAAGTTGAAATATTATACTTCATTCTTGATTAAAAAGCATGTTAACCCATTGCTCAACAAGTCCCATTCAATAAGAATTGCTTTTTCTTTTTGCACTTTTCCCCATAATATTATTTGTTTCATAAAGCTAGAGTTATTAATAATACCCTTCTAGTGATCACCAGTTAGCTTACTCTGAAGTGCATTACTTTGTGCTTGTGGTAAATCTCTTGACAATAATTTTTGCAAATAAATGTAGAGAACAAAATGTGAATTAACTCAGAATCACTGCATATATTTAGTATTATTTCAATTAATGGTGCAACTGAGAAAAATTTTATACTGTGAAAAGCCATTTATTTGAACGACCTAAAGAAATTTTCTTGCATTATATGTGTCTTAACACAGTATGGTATATAGTGACTCACTTTTCTAGATATAACTTTATCATTCAGGAACCTCTAAACTTCAAGGTTTGAAAAAAATTTAAACAGCAAGTTATCAAACTAGAAAGTGAACATGTACAAATGCCTCCAATTAGAATGAGGAGAATCTGTCAGTGATTGTTGATAGCCTTGAAAGCTGAACTCTTTCAAATACAAAGTACCAGAAATCTCTGGGAAATTTTTAAAGAAAGGAGAAAGGAGAGTGAGAGATAAAATAAAAACGGCAGGAGAAAAGGACAGACTCTTGTGGCTTGTGATCAGCTGATTTTTCTAAAATGGTGAGGTGTGATGGACTTCAGCATCACCACTGAAAATTACAGGTACACAGATGAACATAGTGAGGTGACCATAAAGAAACAAGATTAAAACTATAATAGTTTTGAGTTTAGGGACAAAAGGGCTTTCCCAGGTGCCTCTAGTGGTAAAAAATCCACCTGCCAATGCAGGAGATGCAAGAAATGAGGGTTGCAGGGACAGAAGAGCCTGGTGGACTATAGTCTGTGGGGTTGCAGAGACATGACTGAGCAACTGAGTATATTGCATACCGCACAAAGGCACAAAAAGACCTAGAGACTATAGGAACTCACAGTAGGTCACAAATTCGAAGTTTCAAATAGTGACATATTAATGAGTCATCAGATTAATTTTAACCGCCACCCCCCACTTGTAAATTCTGACAGGGGTACACTTGAAAATAACAGAACATTGTGAATTAAATATACTTCACATTTAAAAACTGGATTGCATTATATCCGACTCTTTGCAATCCCATGGATTGTAGACTGCCAGGCTTCTTTGTCCATGGAACTTTCCAGGTGAAAATACTGGAGTGGGTTGCCATTTCCTACTCCAGGGGATCTTCTCGACCCAGGGAATGAACTCATGTCTCGTGTTTCCTGCATTGGCAGGTGGATTATTTACCACTGGTGCCACAAGGGAAGCCTAAAAATCCTTTTTAAAAGCCAAAAATGCAATGGAAAAATAATATTGAGCTGGTCAAAAAGTTTGTTTGGGTTTTTCCATAAGCTATTACAGAAAAATATGAATGAAATAGAATAGGAAAAGAACACACTTTTATTTCTTGTACGTATGCTTTTGCATCATGCAAAGTTGTAAAATATATTTTTTCCTGTAGGATTTGAAAAATGTTGTTAACCCCAACTGTTGTGAAACTGGTTCTTGGGGACATTCAGGAAAAGAACAAGCTAAATCCTGATCACTTTAGCTCCTCTAAAGCTATCAGTACACAAAAATGTGTGTTCTAACTGAAGAGATCTTAGCTCCAAAATACCAGCTGAATGGGACTAAGTATGTTGTGATTAATAATGCAGAAAAATTTCATCCTTTGAGAAGGATTTCATTCAAATGATTAAAATATACTTGCAAATGTTTTCATCTTAAATTTCAATTATCTCCAGCATTTACTTACATGGAGGATTTAATTCCCCAGTTACCAGATAAATGATGTGCACTTTTACTTTTCCAAGACCATTGGTTTTAATATTAGCAAAGAAATAAGGCATGGATCAGAAGCAGTTCTGTAATGGTGACACAGTGTTTAACATAAGTATTAGATCTTATAAGGTTAATTAACACAATTTTATAGTAGTGAAAGTAATGGATTGTAAAGTAACTCTTATATGAAAAATAGGACCCTCTTATTGCAACATGCCCTTTAATCTGAACGATTTTCATACATCTGACTGAATAGAATGCTTATAGATACATTTCATATGATATCAAATTGATTTTATAATGTACACAGGTTGAGAAAGTGACAGATTCTGAGAAACTCAGACTCATAAGTTCTTGATTTAAACAACATGAAAATGTTCCAAAGTCTGCCTTAGTCAAAGGAAGTTTCTAGGAATTATTAATTTTCAAAGACATTAAATATTTTCTTAAGAAAATATTTTAAAAATATTATAGTGATTTTAAGCTTAATATACATACACAGAGGGGCTTATTATTGTTTGGATGAAGGAATGAATGTTTACTTAAGATTTCTTGATCTTTTAACCAGGAATTAATATTCTGTGTTTACCAAAGTGGGGGAAAAAATGTTAAGTGTAGATAAGGGATTGGTAATTGTTTTGCTTTAGCACAAAGTCCTTGAGAGATTAGCTTAAGCATTTGTCACAATTTTGAATATTTTTCCTTCAGTGCTAAAATCTGTCACTTCTTCAGGATCATAGCAATCTTATCTTTTCTGGGGATAATCTTTTTTTGTTGTGCTACAAATTGTCTGGAATTATACAGTTTATACTGTGAATTCTCTGTTTCTCAAAAGTGTTACAATAATTATCAGTGAAAGCTACCTTATCAGTAAAAAGTGGTCCAGGATTTCAGAGGCACTCTAAAAAAATGCCATTATTTTCAAGTTGTCTAAAGAGCACTTACCTCTTGCATATAGGTTATTTTCTATTTCTACTGCAAGCCTCTAAACTTGTAGGCAAGAAGTACCTTAAAAAATCAGAATTAAGTAACATATGCTCAGATTAATCAGGATGGAAGAAATCCATTTTATATTTTCCCTTGAGATTTTAAGTATAATGATGAAGTTAACATTGATGATATTGTCCCATCTACATTGAATCTTTAATGTATTGATACTACTCCTACTTGACACTCTACTAGTACAATCATTGATTTCCAGAATTTACATGAGTAGATATATTCAGAATCAGACTTTCAACTTGCAATTTAATGAAACAAGCAGGCTGGATTTTCTGCTTCAAACCAATTTCATTTGTCACTGTATTAAACACCTTTGACCCTATCAGGCAGAAGTACCGCTGATGGTATTTGAGAGGGGACTTCATTGTTGATCCTTTCAACAGGAATCACTGGGATTCTCAAACTGCAGCAGAAGGGAAAAAATTGCTTTTCATAGAAAAGAATTTTTCAACTATGGGAAATGTCATGTTTATTCTGAGCAAGAATTAAGGGTTATAGCAAGGATATAGCAAGAGATTGAAGAACACACCCAGAGATGTCTAAAATCAAGAGAATAGACCAATGAAGAAGAAAGCTACAGAACCCTTTTACTCTTTCTCCCTCTCTCTCTCTCTCACACACACACACACATACACAAGGACATATTTATTAAATGAGATGCAAATAACTTCAACAAGCTAGAAGTACAATGGAAATTTACATATTTTAAGGAGAAGAAGTTAAAGAATTTTCTTTAACTGTGTAATTTCAAGTTTTTTTTTTTTCATTTTTTTCCCCTCTTCGCTTACTGTACTAATCCAGCCCTAAATATTTGAAATGTTAGGACACAGCCAACTTAACGGTTGATGATACCAGCTGTATCAAAATACAGATTTTGAAAAAATAAATATTTAAAATATTATGTTAAAGAGTTAGAAAAGGCAGAAATGTGTAGATATAATCATGTTTTAATCATCTATGATAATTCTTGAGGGATATTTCCACATATCAGAAAATCAAAACTATTTTTTTAGTCATGAAATTCTCAAAGACCCAGTAATGAAATCTATTTTGCTTTAAAATTGCCTTTCATTGCTCTTCCTGTGCATTCTTCCATGATAATTTCAAGAACAGTATTTTTAAAACAAGCCATTCACCTTCTCATTCTTTTTTTTTTTTTTAAATAGTTTAGATGTTCTGACAGAGAAGATAGAAAAATTAGGCTCATTAAGGCTGATAATTAACCAGTTAACTACCATGGATGGGCAAGGAAAAAAGTATTAATAGCATGGTAATACTAATGAAAGACAGAGGTAAAATTAGCAAGGGAGCAGAAAATAAAGGTAAACGGTGGGCTCAGTAGTTAGGATTGGAGGCTTTGATGATGAGCTGAATAGTGATCTGAAAAGATGGGAGGTTGAGATTGAAAAAAACTGAAATAAATAAGGAAGGGAAGGAATGATAATGACAAAGTTTAGTGCGGGGTTATGGCTGAGTAGTGCTAACAAAGATTATTGGAAATGAGAAGTTTGGGAAACTGAGAGGTCAAGATATTGAATGTGATTTAAATGTAAGTATGTAGGTCAATGAATATTTAAAGAAATTCTTTTTCATTCCTACGATATTAGTTTCTTTGACTTCTCTCAGACATACTGGATTTCATTCTCTCTTTTTTCATTTCCTAAATAAAAGTATTCTAATGTAGGTAAATCTGCTCTTTTGTGTTCTTTCCTCAGCTTGGACCCTTGCTTGGCTCCAATCTCTCTATAAAAATCTCCAGTCCTGCCCTATGCTCAAATCTCCAATTTCTCATTCCCTTATTGCTGGATAGATATGCATTTCTTAACTTTCTCCTAGCACTGAATTTAGCTTTTCTCCTATGGCGCTAGTGATAAAGAATCCTCTTGCCAAAGCAGGAGACACAAGAGACCAAGGTTCATTCCTTGGGTCAGGAAGATACCCTAGAAAAGGAAATAGCAGCCCACCCTAATAATCATGGGTAGAAAATTCCATGGACAAAGGAGCCTGGCAGGATGCAGTCCATGTGTTCACAAAGAGTCAGCCAGGACTTATGACTAAACAACAAAATAACAAATGAAATCATCAGCTTTTCCTTTCTGCTCTAAGTGTTTGTTTCCAATCTGGTTTGTTTTGCTAGTTTGTCATTTATTTGATTAGTTGGGTGGTCTTGCATTGCTATTTTTTTTTCCTATTTAGGACTAGAATTGTTCTTATGATACAGACTAGACTCCATGAAGAGAGTTTCTCCTCTCTTTTCATTCAGTTCTTTAGTTGCTCAGTTGTGTCTGACTCTTTGAGACCCCACGGACTGCAGAACACCAGGCTGCCCTGTCCACCACCAACTACCAGAGCTTGTTCGAACTCATGTCCATGAAGTCGGTGATAGCATCCAACCATCTCATTCTCTGTCATCCCTTCTCCTGCCTTCTATCTTTCCCAGAATCAGGTTTTTTCCAATTAGCCAGTTCTTTGCATCATGTGTCCACAGTATTGGAACTTCAGCTTCAGCATCAGTCCTTCCAATGAATATTCAGCACTGATTTCCTTGAGGATTGACTGGTTAGATCTCCTTGCAGTCCAAGGGACTCTCAAGAGTCTTCTCCAACACCTCAGTTTAAAAGCATCAATTCTTTGGCACTCAGCTTTCTTTATGGTCCAACTCTCACATCCATAAATGACTACTGGAAAAACCATAGCTTTGATTAGATGGACCTTTGTTGGCAAAGTAAAGTCTATGGTTTTTAATATGCTGTCTAGGTTGGTCATAGCTTTTTTTCTAAGGAGCAGGCATCTTTTAATTTCATGGCTGCAATCACCATCTGCAGTGATTTTGGATCCCCCCAAAATAAAGTCTGTCACTGTTTTCATTGTTTTCCCATCTATTTGTCATGAAATGATGGGACTGGATGCCATGATCTTAGTTTTTTGAATGTTGAGTTTTAAGTCAGCTCTTTCACTCTCCTCGTTCACTTTCATCAGGACGCTCTTCAGTTCCTCTTTGCTTTCTGCCATAAGGGTGGTGTCATCTGCATATCTAAGGTTATTGATATTTCTCCTGGGAATCTTGATTCCAGCTTGTGCTAGATCCAGCCCAGCGTTTCACATGATGCTTTAATTTGTACTCCTTGGCCAAACTTGCATGTTTCTCCAGGCGTCTCTTGACTTCCTACTTTTGCTTTCCAGTCCCCTATAATGAAAAGGACATCTTTTTTGGGTGTTAGTTCTAGAAGGTCTTGTAAGTCTTCATAGAACTGTTCAACTTCAGCTTCTTCAGCATTAGTGGTTGGGGTATAGATTTGGATTTCTCTTATATTGCATGGTTTGCCTTGGAAATGAACAGAGCTCATTCTGTCATTTATGAGATTGCACCCAAGTACTGCATTTTGGACTCTTCTGTTGACTTTGAGGGCTACTCCATTTCTTCTAAGGGATTCTTACCCACAGTAGTAGGTATAATGGTCATCTGAATTAAATTCACCCTTTCCAGTTCATTTTAGTTCACTGATTCCTCAAATGTCTTTTCATTTACATCATATATTTTCTGGTTCCAAAAAGTTATGTTTATTTTCCCAAGGGTTCTCCTATTTTATCCTATTTTTGTGTGTTTTCCTTTATTATTATTCCAAAATTATGTAAAACTTTGTTTTCTATCTTCAGAACTCTGTATACTGTCTCTGCATTGAATTTTTCTTTTTCTGATATTTCACACTGGTATATTTAAAGAAATTAGTAATTTTATCAGAAATATTATTTGATAACATAGATATCTCCTATCAGAAATATTTACTTCTTAAAAGCCTTAACAAAGTATTTTTATTTTTCATGAATATCTGGATTTTTCCACATGATACCCAAAGCCAGGTTTGAGTGCCAGGCTAACTAATGTACCACTCTAAATGTATTGTGCTTTTAACCTCCACATTTCTATTTTAAGCCTTTCTATTTCTTTGCTTTTTTTTTCACTCTCCTCTTCATGATCAGAATTTTCTTTACCACATTTCATTTTGTCTCTCATATTAGTGGCACCATCAGTCTTCTGGTCTAATACTAAAATAATACTTTTTAATGTTTAGCTTTATATCCTATTAACTTTGTCTTGGACTAAGCTTCTTAGCATATTTGATCCGATTCCTTAATATCAACTTACATCTTGGCTTTTGATTTTATTACTTCCAACTCAGCCATTACATCAAGCACTTTTAAAATTTTGCCCTTTCTTAATTTGTTATCTTAGCCTACAACAGTATCACCTATTAACTCTATACTCTTTCCTGGAATTCACCATATTTAAATTCATCTCTTCAACAATATGGCCCCTGGAAGGCAAATATCCTAACTAGGATTCTGACTGCTTTTGAGTTGGCATCTTCCATTTTTAACACTTAAAAATCCTACTATAATTTAAGATATGAATCAAGAGCTATAACTTTCATAAAGCCTGTTGCAATATAGTGCTGTTAATACAGATATGATGAATCTTTATTATGTTTTATAACTCATTTATGCCACTTACTATGCCCTGCCAAATATTATGCTTGATTATATATATCTTCGGAGAAGGAGATGGCACCCCACTCCAGTACTCTTGCCTGGAAAATCCCATGGGCAGCGGAGCCTGGTAGGCTGTAGTCCATGGGGTCGCTAAGAGTCAGACACTCGGCTGAGCAACTTCACTTTCACTTTTCACTTTCATACATTGGAGAAGGAAATGGCAACCCACTCCAGTGTTCTTGCCTGGAGAATCCCAGGGACGGGGGAGCCTGGTGGGCTGCCGTCTATGGGGTCGCACAGAGTTGGACATGACTGAAGCAATTTAGCAGCAGCAGCATATATATCTTATATAAACTACTAAAATATAAATCATAGAGAACAGATATTATTTTATTTTCCTTATATCCCTCATAATTCCTGGTTCAAAGCTTGCACTGATTTGTTTATGGATCCTTATTAGATATTAATTGTGCTAAGTTATGAAGTAACTAGTCAAGAATATGTAGGCATATTTTAATCAACAACAACAAAAATATTCATTGATTTCTTATGTGTGTTAAGATGTAAGTGTAAGAATAGGATATTTTCTTGTAATTAAACCCTTCAAGACTCATTGAAGATTACTGTAAGCATGTCTGAAGTTTTGTTTTGCCTTAAGCAAAACCATATCTATGAAAACAGACACATAAGTGTTTAATCGATTATGTTTTTAAATGAACTTCAATTGTGACAAGTAAAACATTCAAAGTTAAGTTGGCTAATAGTAAAAGTTATTTGATGTTTTAAGAATTGCTCCCATGAAAAGTATAAAATCAATATCAGAAAAAAAAAAGAAAACAAATTTCATTATGGTTAAGTTGCACAACAATCAAATCTGAGGAAAAATCACAGCCTGATGTATTCTCCAAAGGCCTAGATCTATATTTTTACAAAAATTAAGAATATGCCTTTGAATAAATATAAAAAGTTACTTACAAACTATGTCAGAAACACCTTGTTTGATCCTCAGTAACAAAATAACTGTTTATGTATCTTTAAATTTGAAATGATCAACATAATGAATAACTCCTTAAGTAACCCTTTTCAGTCTCTTAGTTTATGTACCATGTCCTTTGCCTAAAACTAGGCTCATTATAAAATTATAGCTTGAATTAGTTTCACAGCTTCAAGAAAGGCTACTCTTTGAACTTCCTTTGTGTTTATATTTTAAATTTTAAAAAAGGAGGAAGCAACCCCAGCTTCTGTTTTCATATTTTCTTTTTGTTTTTCTCTTCACTTGGTTGACACAGTTTGACTGTGGTTTATGAATGTAATCTCCATGTACCCAACAGAGATTATCTGGCCTAGATTTGTCTCAGAATAGTCCTTATAGGAATCCAATAAAATTAAAATTCTAAACTTGAACCCGATTTCAAACCCACTTGTTGATTAATTTGCATTTAACTTCTCTCCTGCCAGTTCTCTAAAAATTTGATAGCATTATTGCTACAGTTTTGATAACAGACTCTGTGGTATAATTTCTTGACTAAAAAGTTTATTTAAAGCAGAAAAAAAGAATCAAGATGTTTATATAACTCTCACTACCTTCTTTTTCATTAGGGTAAAGATATGATAAGAATTAGAGGGTAATTAGGCTTAAAAAAAAATCCAGATTATGGAAGCTTCAATCACATTTACTGCCTCCTGTGGAATTTCTAAACTGAAATAAAAGCATCGGTCACCTTCATGTGCCATAAAAGTGCATAAGGTCCCAAGTTATTAACTATGCATTCATGTTTTGTCTTATATTAAAGGAAGTACAAGATATATGTATTTATAGTATGTAACTTCTTTCCTTTTCTTGGAACCAGAACAAGACATTTACTTGAATGCTATTACAGTGACTTTTTATTTTATTTGTTTTTGCTTTCATCTAGAAAAAGTAAGTTAATTTTCATAGGATTAATTTTAAAATTAGAACCCAACATGCACTTAGGAAAAGTCACTGCAGAATTCAAGGGGGATATAGCCATTTGGGATAAAAGAGGATACCAGAGCATATATCCATTCCAAAATCGGAAGATATTTTACTACTGTCCATTTAAAAAATTTTTTTTTTTTGTTTTTTATTTTACTGGGTCTTCATTGCTGCGTGGGGTTTCTCTAGTTGTTCTGATTGCAGAGAATCACCTTTTAGTTGCAATGTGTGGGACTCCTCCTATTGCAGAACGTGAGGTTTAGGGTGCACAGACTTCAGAAGTCGTGACACATGGGCTCAGTAGTTGTGGCTCCTGGGCTCTAGAAAACAAGCATAATAGTCGTGGTGCAGGGTGCTTAGCTGCTCTGCTCCATGGCATATGGAATCTTCCTGGGACAGAAATTGAACCCATGTCTCCTGCACTGGCCCGCAGACTCTTTACCATTGAGTTACCAAGGAAGACTCCACCCTCTGTCCAAATATGTAAGCATATTAAAATTCTTTCCTTAGAAGATCTGTATTATGGGATGGATATTTCTATAACTGAACTGCTTATTCTTTATTCTTCTTGATCATTAAAGGGAAAAATGGGAATTTTGAAGGCAAAACTCATCAGTAGTCTCAGCAATAGATATTCTCATCAATATCTAGGCAGTGAATGAGTTCATGTACTGTTGGGAGAGTTAGAGTGATTGTTACTGTGGCATAACTTTACAGAATAAATATCTGAATGACTACCTCAAGAGTTTGGGTGGATATTAGTAATCGTGTTTATATCAAGGTCAAATTTTAAATAAACCAGTAGTCTGAGAAAGTTGTGGCAATTCCTTCCAACACTAATTTATGAATAAGGAATTGTTAAAGATATGAGATTCTCCTATTCAGTTCAGTCCCTCAGTCGTGTCCGACTCTTTGCGACCCCATGAATCGCAGCATGCTAGACCTCCCTGTCCATCACCAACTCCTGGAGTTCACCTAAACTCATGTGCATTGAGTCTGTGATGCCATCCAGCCATCTCATCCTCTGTCATCCCCTTCTCCTCCTGCCCCCAATCCCTCCCAGCATCAGAGTCTTTTTCAATGAGTCAACTCTTCACATCAGGTGGCCAAAGTACTGGAGTTTCAGCCTCCGCATCAGTCTTTCCAATGAACACCCAAGACTGGTCTCTTTTAGGATGGACTGGTTGGATCTTCTTGCAGTCCAAGGGACTCTCAAGAGTCTTCTCCAACACTACAGTTCAAAATCATCAATTCTCCAGTGCTCAGTTTTCTTCACAGTCCAACTCTCACATCCATACATGACCACAGGAAAAACCATAGCCTTGACTAGATGGACCTTTGTTGGCACAGTAATATCTCTGCTTTTCAATATGCTATCTAGGTTGGTCATAACTTTCCTTCCAAGGAGAAAGCGTCTTTTAATTTCATAGCTGCAATCACCATCTGCAGTGATTTTGGAGCCCATAAAAATAAAGTCTGACATTGTTTCCACTGTTTCCCTATCTATTTGTCATGAAGTGATGGGACCTGATGCCATGCTCTTAGTTTTCTGAATGTTAAGCTTTAAGCCAACTTTTTCACTCTCGTCTTTCACTTTCATCAAGAGGCTTTTTAGTTCCTCTTCACTTTCTGCCATAAGGGTGGTGTCATCTGCATATCTGAGATAATTGATATTTCTCCCAGCAATCTTAAATATCTAGAAAACAAAATAGTGAATTAATAAAAGATTTTTTTAAAAGTCTGTTGAGGTAAAAGCAAGTTAATAAGACTTTAGAATACAGTACAGTAAATATACAATCATATTTGGTTCCTTTTTTTAAAAATTAATTTTCTTGCTGTTTTTCTTCTTGCCCTAGGAAGAAACTGCTATACAGCTATCTTTAGGGGTAGAAGAAAAACAAACATCTTTTCAGCCTTATAGATTTGGTAGACAGAACATAGTTCTAATTTTATCTCATATGAAAAATTTCAACTTTTAACTGAAAGTTAATTGCTTTGAAAGGGGCAACTCTCCAGATTGAGGATGTTAATATTCTTGCTGTGGGGTTATACGTGTGGAGTTACTCAGTGTTATCTGATGCCTGACGCTCTGTCACCGTCCTGTGACTCTTGGTGTCTGGCTCTTATTCTTTCTCAGCCTTATCCCAGAGTAACTGCAGACTGGAACCACTTTTTAAATCATCTCCTTTGGTCGCCTGAACAGCAGGGAAGATTTTTATTCCTTTGCAGCAAGAAACTCAATCATTTCTAGGTTCCAATTAGAGAAAGCCTAGGGGTCCTTTTTATTAAGATGAAACACAAATTGTTTCAAGACTTGCTAAATCATTTAATATTTTTATGGTGATATTAAGTAGCTTGAGCATTTTAAGTACTAATTCAAATATGTGTAGGCTATTTTTAATTGATGCATAAACTCTAACCTCCATTTTGTTAAAATTTCATTTTATGGCGTTAACTTTTTTTGCCACCTTGAAGATTTATAATACAGTATATGATAGAGAATCCTGCAATGTTCGGTGTCAGCAGTAACTTATACTGCTAGAATCTCCTGGAACTATTTGTCCAGGTGTTTGTTCATTATTTCCTAAAAGGGAGAATTATCTTTTTTAGAAGAAAAATTTTAAATAGTAACAATGAATAATTTTTCTAGATCTTTATTTTATACACAAATTTAAAATATATATCTAAATTTAATTACATATTTACAGGCCGGTATGTTTCAGATGTGACTTCAAGCTTACAAACTTTAACAGAGAAAAAATTATGACAGTTTGGATTTGAGGAGTATAATTTATTTATGGAAATGCATAGGTATGTGTGTACAATTATCAGTGTGTTTAAAAATCCCAACATATACATTAAGAAAACATTGCCTCTTAATATAAAATAGTTCTGTTGAGCAGTATTTTAAAGATTAATTTTCTAAAATTCAAATTATCCTTAATGTAACCATTATTTTAATGTTGGTCTTATGTGGCTTTGTAGAAAGGACACAGTTTTAATTATTTGTTATATGCAGTAAGTCATAATTTTATTGTGCCAGCTTTTTTCTTCAAAGAATGTTAAGGATGAGAATGGTTCAAGATTATCCCATCCATCAGTTTTAAAATAAGAATTAGTAAATTAAAATAGCAACAATAAAATGTGGGATATATGAAGAAAATTGAGAAGTATTAAGGTTTGACTTTTATTAAAGATGCTATCAGAATAAGTTGTCCATATAACTGGATGATGACATACATTAGTGTATTTTTCTAATGTTTTTGGAGAACAAGTTTTTACTAAAAGAGTAAGTGATTTTTCATCACATTGCTGATCTGCTTATTTTGATATAATTTACAATATTTATTATTAATTGTTTTACAACTTTTGTCTTTTTTGTGAAAGTTTGCAGAATAAAAAAATATTCTTCATCTTAGAAAAGCTGCCAGGGTCACAGGCACCACTATCAAGACCTATGTTCTATCAATAAATATATTCGCAACAACAAAACAGAAGTTCAGTTTTTCATCAAAATAAACAAATAATTAAAGCTTTTTTGAAAATAATTTCCAATGGTAAGATAAAGTCATGTTTAAAGTTGAACATTTTAACATAGAAGAACTGGGAAAATATTCATTATGTTAGAATGCAAGGGGTAGTGGACAAAGCATTGATTGTGCAGTCAGACCAGAGTTTGAGTGCATCTCTAATGTTCTATATTAGTATCTGCATTACATTTTTTAAAAACTTTGTTCTTATGAGGATTATAGAAACTGTGTAATTAGGATAACTACCATTATCAAACACAGTGATAGATACTAATAATTATTTCTATGATTAGTAATTATGTAAGAATGAAATCTTTGAACACAGAGATTCATGATTCATTTATCCTTTCTTCCCAAAAGCGGGTTTTGAGAATTCTTTGCAAGTATTTGATTAAAGGAGAACTGTCCATTTCTATGAGCTCAGATTTTTTTAGATTCCACACATAAATGAAGTCATATAGCATAATGCCCTTAAGTTTCATCCATATTGTTACAAGGGTCGGAATTTCTTTCTTTATGAATGACTGAAAATATTCCATTACATTTGTAATTTATTTCCTTTATTTCTGTAACTATTCAAGTATCTTTTATTTTGCACTTAGGGGCCTCCCTGTCCCCTGTAATTTCTTTATTCATTCATTTGTCAGTGGATAGTTAGGTTGGGTCTATGACTTGGCTATTGTGAATAGTGCTAAAATATGAGTGCAGATACCTCTTTAAAATAGTGATTTCTTTTACTTTGGATATATACCAACAAATAGAATCAGTGGATCATATGGTAGTTCTATCTTTAATTTTTTGATGAATCTCCTGTGTTGTTGCTTAGTCACTAAGTGTTGTCCATCTTCTTTGGCAATCCCATAAACTGTAGCCCACCAGGATCCTCTGTACCTGGCATTTCCCAGGCAAGAATACTGGAGTGGTTTGCCACTTCCTTCTCCAGGAGATCTTTCTGACCAGGGACTGAACTCACATCTCTTGCATTGGCAGGCAGATTCTTTACCAATGAACCACCAGGAAAGCCCCTGAGGAACCACCTTACTATTTTTTATAGTGGCTGCACCAATTTATATTCCCACTAATGATGTAGGAGGGTTTCCTTTTCCCATATCCTCCTCAACAGTTATTATTTCTTGTCTTTATGAAGATAGCCATTCTAGTAGATGTAAGTGTTATCTCATTCAGGTTTTGATTTGCATTTCCCTGGTTATTAATGATGTTGTACATTTCTTCACGTACCTGTTGTCCATTCATAGGTTTTATTTGGAAAAGTATCTCCCAATTCTCTATTTTTAATCAGGTCATTTTTTGTTATTGACTTGTGTAAGTTATTTCTTTATTTTGAATATTTACTCTTTATCTTATTTACCTACACATAATAGCTGCAAATAACTTCCCTCTTTCCATAGTTTGCTTTTCATTTTTTAAGTGGTTTCTTTTGCTATGCTGAAGGTTTTTAAAGTGTTCCTATATGTTTATTTTTTTATTTTTGTTGCCCTTGCTTTTGGTGTTAAATCCAAGAAAAATCATCACCAAGATCAACATCAAGGAGCTTCTTTCTTGTTTTAGGTTTCCAGTTTTACATTCAAGGGTTTAACACATTTTGAGTTGACTTTTATGACGTAAAACAGAGGTCCAGTTTTAATCCTTTGCATGTGGCTAGTTTTTCCAGCCCCATTTACTGAAGAGACTGCCCTTTTGGCATAGTATATTCCTGCTTCGTTTGTAAAAAATTAAATGACCATATATGCATGAGTTTATTTTTGAGTTTTCTATTCCATTGATCTATGGGTCTTTATTTTTGCCAATATCATACTGTTCTAATTACTATATCTTTGAAATATCATTTGAAATCAGGAAGTGTGAAACCTCTAGCCTTTTTTCCCCTTTCTCAAGATTACTTGCCTATTTGGGGCTTTTTGTTGTTCCGTTCATATTTTAGGATTGTTTGTCATTTTTATATGAAAAGTTGTCATTAGAATTTTGATAAAGATTATATTAAATTTGCAGATTGCTTAGGGTACTGTGGACTTTTAATATTAATTCTTTTAATCTATGAACACAGATTATTTTTCTATTTATTTGTCCTCTTCAGTTTCTTTCATTAATATCTTATAGTTTTCAGTGTACAGATCTTTCACTTCTTTGGTCAGGTTTTCTTTGTAAGTATTTTATTCTTTTTGAGGTAATTGTAAAATAGGTTGTTTTCTTAATTTCTGTTTCCAATGTTTCATTGATAGTGTTTATAAATTTAATTGATTTTTGTACATTAATTTTGCATCTTGTGACTTTAAATTAATGTATTAGTTTTAGAAGTTCAGTGGAATTATTAGAGTTTCCTGTGTTTAGTTGCTAAGCCATGTATAAATCTTTGTGACCCCATGTACTATAGCCCACCAGACTCCTCTGTGCATGGGATTCTCCAGGCAAGAATATTGGAGTGGGTTGCATTTCCTCCTCTAATATATGTTCTCATGTCATCTTCAAATGAAGACAGTTTTACTTCTTCATTTTCAACTTGATTGTCTTTTATTTATTTTCCTGCTTAAGTGCTATGGCTAGGAATCCCAGTACAATGTTGAATAAAAGTGGCTGGAGGCAGGGCTAGGGGTAGGGGAAATGGGTGAAGATGGCTTAAAAGGTACAAAATTCCAATTATAAGATAAGTTCTGAGGATATAATGTATAGTATGCTGACCATAATTAATAATATATATTCATAAAAGGTATTAAGAGAGTAGATCTTAAAAGTTCTCATCAAAAGAAAAAAAATTATAACTATGTGAGGTGATGGGTATTAAGTAAATTTATTGTGGCAATAACTTTTCAACATTTATATATATATCAAATCATTATTCTGTGCACTTTAAACTAGTTTAATGTTATGTGTCAATTATATCTCAATAAAACTAAGGGAAATAAAAAGAGAACTTTCAGGAAAAAAAAGCCTCTAGGGAGATGAGAAAACAGGAAAGGTAAGAGGGAGAAGTTTCAGGTGGTTTCAGGCAAAGTTGTGCCATTATGGTGGCCCCAAATGCAAAGGTATAATTCCAGGTACTTCTGTGGAAGGCTGCTCCAATAGCCCAAAGACAGTCTTCCAGAAGCCAGTAGGTATGAACCTTTTAGCCACAGAATCTGGTCCCAGGACCTTTGTCTATTGGTGACTGCTCTAATGACTCTACTAATTAGTTCCTTAATACATGTCTCCTTTGTTAAGGAGAAAAGAATTAAATTATAGTTGTCATATCTCCAAATCTTCTGAGTGAGTGTATTATGGTTCTTTTGGTGTCTAATAGAAGTTAGCAGGGCTTCCCTGGTGGCTCAGATGGTAAAGAATCTGCCTGCAATGTGGGACACCTGGGTTCTATCCCTGGATTGGGAAGATCCTCTGGAGAAGAGCATGGCAACCCACTCCAGTGTTCTTGCCTGGAAAATCCCCATGCACAGTGGAGCCTGGTGTGCCACAGTCCATGGGGTCACAAAGAGTCAACATGACTGAGTAACTAAATACAGCACAGAACAGAAATTAGCAAGCACGTTGCTATCCACAAAATGGGTGTTAAATATAAACTTTGATTTATTTGAATCACACAATATGTAACATTTTGTGTATATATATATATATATATATATTCTTTTTTTTTTTTTTTGTCTATATGTATGTTTAAATCCAATAGGCCAGAACCTGTTTTGTGGACAAAGGATGGTGGAGAATTACCAGATCCTGACCGAATGGTTGTGAGTGGTAGGGAGCTAAACATTCTTTTCCTCAACAAAACGGATAATGGTACATACCGATGTGAAGCTACAAATACTATTGGCCAAAGCAGTGCAGAGTACGTTCTCATTGTACATGGTGAGTACCTTTTTGACCTTATCATACATGTAAGAATGAATGACCTGAAAAACTGCTAAAATTTATCAAAATCTTTAGAATAATAAACAAATTTAAACAGGTTTTCATTTTCTTTCAGAAGAACTTCTCATAAGTGTAAATATCTCCAAGATTCACAATTAATATGTTTCAAATCAAAATAATAACATAAAATTAAAGCATATATTAGGAAATAAAAACTGTTTTGTAAATGATTTTTAATTGTAAATATACTGTGTATTATTTTGTAAGATTTTTCTCATATATTTCACCAAGAAAACATTTTCTAAGACTAATATGTTCTACATAATATTACAGTATTTGAATGAGTATTGTGTAAAATCTATACAAAGCTGTAATAAATCTAGTGGATCTTAGAAGTTACAGAGTACAGTTATTTGAAATGTTACTCATGAATATAAGTATAAAATAACTGTAAGAAACATGGATTAATTCTATAACTTTCCAAAAAGAGGAATTTGGGGGATAAGTTCCAATTCTTTGTAAAGTGATTTAATTTTAGGGGAAAAATAACCCTATTTGTTTTTCCAAAGATACTTATGTTATTATGATACAGGCCTCAATAATATATTAAATCAATTTACAAAACTTTCTTATTTTCAAATTGCTTTAGTGTCTACCATTTCTCAGTTCTTAGCAACAATTTGCCCTTGAAGGTAAACAACGGCTTGTGCTGAATAGACTTTCCACATATAAACATCTTGAAAACAGTAGAGCTGAGAGAGTAATTTATGGTATCTCATGAATTGTGCAAATTTCAGTTTTGGGGAAAGTTCAGCCTGATCAAGTTAGACTGATAAATTGGAATTAAATGTGGTAACCCCCTGTAGACAAACCCTGCTAGGCTCACTGCCAGAGAGAATATAACAACCTTGAGTGTGTCAAGAAGATAAGTTAGATCCTTAGAGCAGGATCCAGGAGTCACTTACAGTTCATGCTGACCTGGAGGTTTAGATACTACAGTCATGGAAGTGAAGTCTGATTCACCCTCAACTTTAAGTGCTTGTCTCACTTAACAATTTTTGGGAAACTTGGGGCATGTTGCATAGTATGTCACATTGTGTCTAAAACAATATGACATAAAAATATAGACAATTAGAAGGGAAGTGACAGAAGAAATAATATGCTTTGATTAAAAAAATGGCATTCATTTTTTTAAAGTAATTCAGTGGGGAAAAATTCAGGTTTTCTCATTGTTTGCAAGCTAGCCAACAGTATGATTTCCTAAAAAGCCAAGCTACCTTTAGGTAGTTGGCAGTTGACATATTTCTAATAAATATTTCTCTGAGCACTTTGTAAGAAGTCATTTTTGGCTTTGCTTTTTGAACTACAGTTCATAAAAAGCACCCCATAGATTAGTGCTATTCATGCTGCTAGATAAATGCTGTGAAGTTCAACACTGGTTTACCTAGGATTATTGACACAAGTAATGAGAGGCTCGATGAAACAGTGAAACCACATTACACTGTGTTTTAAAAGGGCTCCAATTGGGTTCATTACAAAATAAAGTTTTGTGTTTTTTCTCTCCTTTGCACACAGGGTATAATGCCTCATTAGTCACTGGTTGTATAAATATAAAAAGCTACTCTCTTCTATTAATGGTTTGGCTGTTTCAAAACCCGACTAAATGATAAAATTTGAGTGGCATTTCGATCTATAATGAATGCTGTATGCATTTCGGAATGGAGTGATAAGTGATCGTTTGTGAGAACTTTACCCTTTTATCTTTTACACCAAGTTTGATTTTGCATTAGCTGTGATAATTTAATATAGCTCTAGCACAGAAGGGCCTTTCATGAGCTGAGACCATCTTTGACTCTACCACAGTTACCTAAGTTCTATTGATTCTTAACTTGATGAAGGTCGGAGCACTTTGCTGTGAAATCATCTGCTATCTAGATGCCATCCTAATAGATTTTATTCTTTGGGTGTCAGTGCAAGAGCATTATTTAAATGTTTTCACATTTAATCGTTAGCAGCACTGACATTTTGTGTCATCAACACTGGAGGGTCCCCACCGCCCTCACTCCTTATAATGACCCCTTTGGAAATTAAAGCATTAGAACTACAGACAGTAATTTGAAACTACCAGTCTGAATCTCATTCTCAGTGAAAGGCCTAACAAAATTCAGTATATAAATACCTGTAAGATAAAACATTGCACTTTTGAAACATTTGTACTGTAGAGATCCCGTTAGGAAAAAAAAAAAAAATAGCATTTTTCATTAACAAGCTCAGCAGTGGAAACATTAACCTGTTAAATTGCTAGCCATTGTTATACTATTAATTCCTGTGACCACAATAGCTTTGTGTTTTCTGCTGCTATGTAAAAAATATTGAAGTTAGTCTCATATTATTTTGTTATCATGCTATTTATTTCTTTTGAATGGTTAATTACTCACATATTAATGGTCCCATATTAATGGCATGTTGTTCTATTGCTGTTCTTGCTACTTGAAGAATGCAGATCAACAGAAATATTCCTTCATTAACCAAATAAATATTTAACATTTATCCACTGAATGCAAATGTACTATAGAAGCAAAAGCAAATAGCACTCAAGGACTTTAAACATGGAAAATAAGCATTCAAGTAAATATAGTACAAAAATCAAAGAGATCTAGGAGGATGAATATACAATAGTGTAAATGTCAGGGTTTGTGACAACATGGCCCAAGTGTCTGGAATTAATAATAATAAAAAAAAAGTAACATAGTACTCCTGGATTATTCATAAACAAATGGCAAACAACATAAATAGAAGTGTCTACCAGTGCCAGTTACATAGATATAGTAAATCAGAGTTTTACTATTATAATATTGCTAGTGGAATCAGAAATCAAATTGCCAACATCCACTGGATCCCAAAAAGCAAGAAAATTACAGAAAAACATCTACTTCTGCTTTGTTGATTATGCCAAAGCCTTTGAGTGTGTAGATCACAACAAACTGTGTGTGGAAAATTCTTCAAGAGATGGGAATACCAGACCACCTTACCTGCCTCCTGAGAAATCTGTATGCAGGTCAAGAAGCAACAGTTAGAACCGAACATGGAACAACATACTGGTTCCAAATTGGGAAAGGAATACGTCAAGGCTATATATTGTCACCCTGTTTATTTAACTTATATGCAGAGTACATCATGAGAAATACCAGACTGATTGAAGCCCAGACTGGAATCAAGATTGCCAGGAGAAATATCAGTAACCTCAGATACTCAGATGATACCACCCTTATGGCAGAAAGTGAAAGGAACTGAAGAACCTCTTGATGAAAGTGAAAGAGGAAAGTTAAAGAGGAGTGTGGCTTAAAACTCAACATTCAGAAAACTAAGATCATGCTATCTAGTCCCATCACTTCATGGCAAATAGATGGGGAAACCGTGGAAACAATGACCAACTTTATTTTGGGGGGGCTCCAAAATCCCTGCAGATGGTTACTGCAGCCATGAAATTAAAAGACACTTGTTCCTTGGAAGAAAAGCTATGATCAACCTAAATAGCTTATTAAAAAGCAGAGACATTACTTTGCTGATAAATGTCCATCTAGTCAAAGCTATGGTTTTTCCGTAGTCATGTATGTATATGAGAGTTGGACTATAAAGAAAACTGAGCACTGAAGAATTGATGCTTTTGAACTGTGGTGTTGGAGAAGACTCTTGAGAGTCCCTTGGACTGCAAGGAGATCCAACCAGTCCATCCTAAAGGAAATCAGTCCTGAATATTCATTGGAAGGACTGATGCTGAAACTGAAACTCCAATCCTTTGGCCACCTGATGTGAACAACTGACTCACTGGAAAAGACCCTGATGTTGGGAAAGATTGAAGGCAGGAGGAGAAGGGGATGACAGAGGATGAGATGATTGGATGGCATCACCAACTCAATGGATATAAGTTTGAGTTAGCTCCAGAAGTTGCTGATGGACAGGGGAGCCTGGCATGCTGCAGTCCATGGGGTTGCAAAGAATTGGACACAACTGAGCAACTGAACTGACTGACTGACTGGGTAGTCTTATGATACAAAGGCAATCTCAATCCAATCCTCTGGTATAAAATTTACCCAAGAGTTGTATACAGTTTACCATCCATTATCTTCCCTGAGTGGTACCCAGAGCATAAATTAAATTATCTCTATTAAAGAATGAGGAAATTCTATATTCTTATTAACTAAGCAATAGAGAAGATCATAAAAACATCAACACTACAGCAAATTAGTAATAGAGAGAAAGCAGAGTGGAAGTTATAATTACTCTTTTTCCTCTGATGCAACATCAAATTCAGAAAGTATAGATAAAATATTCTTTCCCCAAAGAGAGATTACCCAGACCTGCATCTTTTTGTATAAATACAGAGATCAAAGAAGATACCTATTCATCACATAAAGAAGGGCTGTCAAGAATTGCAATTGATCTGATATCAGTCTTATTTTATGCTTGGAAGCAATTTAAATTCTTATATTTATTTGTCATCCACTGATTTAAAAATATTCTTTTGGAAGTGTCAGAAATATGCAATACCTGGAACAGTTTGAAAGAATATCTCTGAAGAGTGAAAAGCACAAATTGCCGCATCCTTCCAAGTCCTAAACTTCTTCCTCCTTAATTATTCCAGTGCCTTTGACCTCCCTTCACATTCATGCTAGAGAAATGCATAACCAACATCTTAGAACACAAATGAAAGATAGAGATGTTGGAACTCTTTTACAATCATCTCTAGTCTCAAAACCCTTCCCAGAATTTGGGAAGAAATACAGTAATATAAGTAGAAAAAAAAAAAAAAAAAAAAAAACCCAAACATGAGTAACTTGTTTCTTCTTCTGCCAGTAGCTGCATTAACTATGGCAGGTCCACACTGTAGAGGGGAGTAACAGGGATTCCAGTTTGAGTTTCAGTGGAGAACCTACTCTACCTGGGACCCAACTCAATGCTGTCTTACACAGTCATGGCAGAGTTGAGATGCACTATTCCAGAAAGTTTTTCATGATATTCCCTATCTGTCTTTGAATTTACTTTTCACATTACCATAGTCACTCTTATATGAAATTTAAAACTATTTTGCCACTGTTTTTGTTCCATTCCTTCATTGTTTATTGACTTATGTAAATAAACTTTTATAACAATTCATTACTTCTTCATTATCTTAACTCTTGCTATTCTTATTTTGAGTAAAATTGCTCACCTTGCACTTTCCCACATTTTTAGTTTTCCCTATATATATGTATTTTGCTTTTTCTAGCAAATTTCATCTTTATGACAAGTAAAACTCTCCATAACTAGTATTATTATCATAGTAGAAAGTGAAATAGTGTAAAAAGCTTTTTTATGTAATCTCAACCAGTTTACTGACAGTTGCTGGCTTTGTATCCCTAAAACATCACTCGACAGTTACAATTTGTTTCACATATTTGTTCATGTATATATTGAAATAAATACTGGTGGAAAATGTGATATTGATTTTTGTTTGTTTCCCGGATAATTTACCTCAGAATAACATATATATAGAATAAGATTCATCACATTTTATCATTAGCTAGTAAGAACAATTAAAACAAAATGTTTCAAGTTTTTAATTTTTATAGTAAGAGAGAATATTACTGCTAGAAATATCTGTGTGCTTTGGTTTAGTGAAAGGCATCAAGTTATTAAATATGCCTTTACAACTTAAAAAAGTCAATGGTATTTTCATTTCACTCTGCTTTTATTGTTAATAATAAATGTCAGAAATGCAGAGAGACAGAGAGTTGTACACCAAGATTTTGCAGATTTTTGCGTCAAGACAAACTTTGAAGCTATGTTGTTTATTTAGATTCTGTTTCTTTCAGAGACTATTCAGTTCAGTTCAGTCGCTCAGTCGTGTCCGACTCTTTGCGACCCCATGAATCGCAGCACGCCAGGCCTCCCTGTTCATCACCATCTCTCGGAGTTCACTCAGACTCACATCCATCGAGTCAGTGATGCCATCCAGCCATCTCATCCTCGGTCGTCCCCTTCTCCTCCTGCCCCCAATCCCTCCCAGCATCAGAGTCTTTTCCAATGAGTCAACTCTTCGCATGATCCTTTTCCTATTTGGAACCAGTCTGTTGTTCCATGTCCAGTCCTAACTGTTGCTTCCTGACCTGCATACAGATTTCTCAAGAGGCAGGTTAGGTGGTCTGGTATTCCCATCTCTTTCAGAAATGCAAGTTCACTTCCATTTTAGGTGCTAATTCTTCCTTTTAGTCAATTTGCTTATCATGGGAGAGAGACAAATTGAGTCATGAAATGTAGCCTTTCTTTCACTTTAACAAACATTTCCAAGCCATCTGTTATCTCCTTCAAATATTTAAAAAATGTGCAAATATATATTCAATTGCTTAAGCGTTATTAGTATATGATCCTAAAGTTAGCAAAATAAATAATACATATATAGATGCATGCAGTACTAATTATGAAACAGATTAGGACTACTATAAAGTAATATCTTAAATTTGTTTTTAAATTTGTCTTACTCTGAGAAGGCAATGGCACTCCACTCCAGTACTCCTGCCTGGAAAATCCCATGGACGGAGGAGCCTGGTGGGCTGCAGTCCATGCGGTCGCTGAGGGTCGGACACGACTGAGCGACTTCACTTTCACTTTTCAATTCCATGCATTGGAGAGGGAAATGGCAACCCACTCTAGTGTTTTTGCCTGGAGAATCCCAGGGACAGGGGAGCCTGGTGGTCTGCCGACTATGGGGTCACACAGAGTCGGACATGACTGAAGTGACTTAGCTTAGCTTAGAACTGAGCAAGTGTACATACTTTCCTAGTCTTATGCTTCACATATTCCTGCTGCGATTATCAATGTTTTGAGAGTTAATAAGAACTCTCATCAATTAAAATTAAAATGCACCTCAGTTCTTCATAGTAAATATGTAGCTAGACTAAAAATTCGGCAGTCACACATACATTTACTGTTATAATTATCCAGCAACAAAACATTTAGAAACATTGAGAATCTGCACGATTTTTTTTGTTTAACTTAACTGTGCTGTTAGGAAAGGTGATTCAGATCTGAATGAAAGTAAGAGAGTGAATCTTTGAGCTCAGATGAGTGGGTGGGGAGCAGGAAAGAGAAGACTGGATTATGGACAGATGTACAGCCTAGCAAACATTCAAAAGGGATTCAGCTAAAATCTGTTTCCTCATATAGAAACAGACCTGCCAGTTGGTAAATTAATTCTGGGTGCTCATAATGAGCATTTTCCTTTGGAGAAGTTTTCTTTAGAAGTATAGATGGAAAAATATACAGTGTAGGAAGCAAAGGGTAGAAAAAGACATCCATATGGAACAACAAACAGAGCACTAATGGAAGAGCCCCATGGTTGCTGCTCTCATCTTCAGTTGAGAGTTTCCAGACAGTAAACTAGTCGGATGACTCTTAAAACAGTACCTTCTTTAATCGCTGAGATAAAGCACAGCATCTCTGGACATGAATAAGCAGGGAGAGCTGTGATGCCTGTGGGAAAAGCATACCTCTGACTGGATGAATATGCTGTTGAACTCTACAGAGAGAAGTAGAATGGATCAAATAGCGGAATCAAGGGCACTGCTTTCATTATAAAGCTTTTGAAAGGTGGATTTGTGCAAGCATACTCAACATGGAGCTGAGGCTAAATTCCATCTCTTTAAGATGAACATAAAGTGAACAGAGTTTCACTTGTCAATACAAAAATTCATTCAGAGATACCACTCTGCAGTATCAATAAATGTGTCTATGGTACCTAGATGGGTCACTGACTAAACTGTCCATGAGGAAAACCCTCATTCCTGTCTGAAGGGATGAAAGACTTCACCACCCAACAAATGCAACATTTAAAATATTTTCTCTTGCACTCTTTATATATGATTTTTTCCATCGATTGCAGTAAGGTAAGCCGAACAGAAGTATTATACCTGTGGCATTTAGGCTTTCTAGATTTTTTTATGTGCAAAAAAGCCCAGATTATAGCTTTATAAAATGTATAGAACTCTTCTTCCTGAGTATCTATGCATTCATTCATTAGCAAATTCGAGCAGTATTCAATGGCCCATGGGGGACATTTTTGGCATTCCTTTCAGAAACAATGGCATTGTAAACTAGAGGAAGGTATTACATAAAACCTTTGTAGCTTCTTACAAAAATGTAGTTTTTACAAACATTGTAACAACAGATCATGTACTTATTCCAAAATCTAAGAATTATTCTCTAATTTCCTCTGCCTCTCTTTCCAATTCAACAGCATATCCTGCTGACACTATTTCCTGACCATCTTCTGAGTATGTCTCCTTCTTTCCACCATCCTCTTTTGCCTAGACTATTGTAAAATTGCTAATGGGTTCCTTGCTTCCCCTGCACCAATCTAGTTCCCACATGGATGAAATATATAAATATTTTATATTCATAGTCTTCAATCTTACGCTATTTAAATTTTGCCAAAAGCATTTCATACACTTAGTATAAAATCCAAACTTCATTATAGCTTATCAGTCCCTGATCTACTTGTTATTGTTCAGTTGCTAAGTCGTATCTGACTATTTGTGACCCTATGGACTGCAGCACACCATGCTACCCTGTCCTTCACAGTCTCCTGGAGCTTGTTCAAGTTCATGTCCATGGAGTTGATGCTGCTATGTAACCATCTCATCCTCTGCTGTCACCTCCTTTCGCCTTCAATCCTTCCCAGCATCAGGATCTTTTCCAATGAGTCAGCTCTTTTCATTAGGTGGCCAAAGTATTGGGGTTTCAGCTTCAACATCAGTCCTTTCGATGAATGTTCAGGGTTTATTTCCTTTAGAATTGACTGGTTTGATCTCCTTGCAGTCCAAGGGACTCTCAAGAATCTTCCCCAGCACCACAATTCAAAAGCATCAGTTCTTCAGTGCTCAGCCTTCTTTATGGTCCAACTCTCACATCTGTACATGACTGCTGGAAAAACCATATCTTTGACTAGATGGACCTTTGCTGGCAAAGTGATGTCTCTGCTTTTTATTAACTCTCAAGGTTTTTCATAGCTTTTCTTCCAAGAAGCAAGAGTCTTTCAATTTCATTGCTGCAGTCACCATCTGCAGTGATTATGAATCCCAAGAAAATAAACTCTGTCACTGCTTCCAATTTTTCCCCTTCTATTTCCCATGAAATGATGGGACTAGTTGCCATCATCTTGGATTTTTGAATTTTGAGTTTCAGGCCAGTTTTTGTACTCTCTTCTTTCATCCATATCAAGAATCTCCTTATTTCCTCTTTATTTTCTGCCATAAGAGTGGTATCATCTGAATATCTGAAGTTGTTGATATTTCTTCTGGCAATGTTGATTTCAGCTTGTGATTACATGCATCGAAAAGATTCTATTATTAATATACTTGCACAAAAAGTATTTAGTAAATAGCTCTTTTTAGTTTTGTTAAATCATAAGATAACTGTATAATAATAATATTTTTGAAACATTCCCTAAGTCTCCTTTAATTTTCATTTAAATAAGCTTCTATATTGCAATATTAAATATTATATTTCAATGCATTTTATTCAGTTCAGTTCAGTTCAGTCACTCAGTCGTGTCCAACTCTTAGTGACCCCATGAACCGCAGCATGTCAGGCCTCCGCCGTGTCCATCATCAACTCCCAGAGTTTACCCAAACTCATGTCGTTGAATTGGTGATACCATCCAACCATCTTACCCTCTGTCGTCCCCTTCTCCTCCTGCCCTCAATCTTTCCCAGCATCAGGGTCTTTTCAAATGAGTCAGCTCTTCTCATCAGGTGGCCAAAATATTGGAGTTTCAGCTTCAGCATCAGTTCTTCCAAAGAACACCCAGGACTGATCTCATTTAGGATGGACTGATTGGATCTCCTTGCAGTCCAAGGGACTCTCAAGAGTCTTCTCCAACACCACAGTTCAAAAGCATCAATTCTTTGGTGCTCAGCTTTCTTTATAGTCCAATTCTCACATCCATACATGACTACTGGAAAAACCATAGCCTTAACTAGATGGGCCTTTGTTGACAAAGTAATGTCTCTGCTTTTCAATATGCTGTCTAGGTTGGTCATAACTTTCCTTCCAAGGAGTAAACGTCTTTTAATTTGATGGCTGCAATCACCATCCGTAGTGATTTTGAAGCCCCCAAAAATAAAGTCAGCCACTGTTTCTCCATCTATTTGCCTGAAATGATGGGACTGGATGTCATGATCTTCGTTTTCTGAATGTTGAGCTTTAAGCCAACTTTTTCACTCTCTTCTTTCACTTTCATCAAGAGGCTCTTTAGTTCTTCTTCACTTTCTGCCATAAGGGTGGTGTCATCTGCACATCTGAGGTTATTGATATTTCTCCTGACAATCTTGTTTCCAGCTTGTGCTTTTTCCAGCCCAGCGTTTCTCATGATGTATTCTGCATATAAGTTAAATAAGCAGGGGTACAGTATACAGCCCTAATGTAATCCTTTTCCTGTTTGGAACTGGTCTGTTTTCCATGTCCAGTTCTAACTGTTGCTTCCTGACCTGCATATAGGTTTCTCAAGAGGCAGGTCAGGTGGTCTGGTATTCCCATCTCTTTCAGAATTTTTCACAGTTTATTGTGATCCATACCATCAAATGCTTTAGCATAGTCAATAAAGCAGAAATAGATGTTTTTAGGAACTCTCTTGCTTTTTTGATGATCCAGGTGATTTTGGCAAAATTTGATCTCTGGTTTCTCTGCCTTTTCTAAAACCAGCTTAAATATCTGGAAGTTCATGGTTCACATACTGCTGAAGCCTAGCTTGGGGAATTTTGAGCATTACTTTATTAGCGTGTGCTGCTGCTGCTGCTGCTGCTGTCGCTTCAGTCGTGTCCAGTCTGTGCGACCCCATAGACAGCAGTCCACCAGGTTAGGCCATCCCTGGGATTAGCTTGTGAGATGAGTGCAATTTGCATAGTTTGAGCATTCTTTGGCATTGCCTTTCTTTGGGATTGGAATGAAAACTGACCTTTTCCAGTCCTGTGGCCACTGCTGAATTTTCCAACTTATTCATTTTATTGCCTGTAAGCATTAATCAGACAACAAACAGGTATGTGAAAATTAGAATTCATCAAAATTAATGCTGTGTAATAAACTCCAATTTAATGACAGCTTTTTTCAACTTATACAATTTGGTAACATAGTAGAATAGCACAACTTAGTTACACCTTAAGGATATTTGGGTCAATATCCAGAATCCATAGTTATTCTTTCATGGAATCTGTGATTAAATAGGAAGAGGAATCAGGATAAAATTAGAAATATTTCTACATGATAAGAAATATATATAGTAACATGTGTGTGTGTGTGTGTGTGTGTGTGTGTGTGTGTGTGTGTGTGTGTGTTAGTTGCTCAGTTTTGTCTGAGTCTTCGTGACCCCATGGACTGTAGTCTGCCAGTCTCCTCTGTCCATGGGATTCTACAGGCAAGAATACTGGTGTGGGTTGTCATTCCTTTCTCCAAGGGATCTTCCTGACCCAGGGATCAAACCTGGGTCTCCTACATTGCAGGCAGATTTTTTGTCATCTGAGCCAACAGAAGTGCAACTCTCTTTCTGTATATATATATATATACACATAAATATATATACTATATAATATATATAAGTATGAGTTACAGAAATACTTTGCATAATAGCAAATGAACATTTCTAAACAGGACCAAGCAGAGAAAGTTTGAGAGATTTTAGTCATAAGCATGACATATTTAAATACGAGAGTCTTGATGTGAAGAGTGACTTTTGTCTTCTGAAAGTTCACTTATTTTAGCATTTCGTAGTATTCCATTCATGTTATCATTACTTTTTCAAAGCGCACGTAAGATTATCTTGAAGTTGGGAGAGATATGATTTACAATATGAAGCTAACTTATATGTAGAGTACATCATGAGAAATGCTGGGCTGGAAGAAGCACAAGCTGGAATCAAGATTTCTGGGAGAAATATCAATAACCTCAGATATGCATCTGATACCACCCTTATGGCAGAAAGTGAAGAAGAACTAAAGAATCTTTGATGAAAGTGACAGAGGAGAATGAAAAAGTTGGCTTAAAGTTCAACATTCAGAAAACTAAGATCATGGTATACGGTCCCATCACTGCATGGCAAATAGATGGGGAAACAGCGTCAGACTTTATTTTTGCGGGCTCCAAAATCACTGTAGATGGTGATTGCAGCCATGAAATTAGAAGATGCTTACTCCTTGGAAGAAAAGTTATGACTAACCTAGACAGCATATTAAAAAGCACAGACATTACTTGTCAACAAAGGTCCATCTAGTCAAGGCTATGGTTTTTCCAGTGATCATGTATGGATGTGAGAATTGGACTATAAAGAAAGCTGAGTGCAGAAGGATTGATGTTTTTGAACTGTGGTGTTGGAGAAGACTCTTGAGAGTCCCTTGGACTGCAAGGAGATCCAACTTGTCCATCCTAAAGATCAGTCCTGGGTGTTCATTGGAAGGACTGATGTTGAAGCTGAAACTCCAATACTTTGGCCACCTGAGGTGAAGAGCTGACTCACTGGAGAAGACCATGATGCTGGGAAAGATTGAGGGCAGGAGGAGAAGACAACGGAAGATGAGATGGTTGAATGGCATCACCGACTCCATGGACCTGGGTTTGGGTGGACTCTGGGAGTTGGTGATGGACAGGGAGGCCTGGTATGTTGTGGTTCATGGGGTTGCAAAGAGATGCACACGACTCAGCGACTGAACTGAACTGAACTTCTTTGCATTTTTAAATCTGTACCATCTTTAGAGACTGAATGAATCTCCTAAAGTTATACAAAAGTCTTTCACATCTACAAATTTCCTGAGTGAATATGTTTGCTTTTAGGAAATCAACTGTTGCTCATCACTAATAAAGAAACTTGATCCAAAATGACTTATATAAAAGACCAGATCTGAATTCTGTTTTTTGGATGAAGAAGCACAGGTGCAAAGGGATTAAACTTTGGCAAAATGTCTCTATTATTTTATCACAGAACCTAAATGAAAAATGAAAACATCTTGATTTTTCAAGCACTACTTTTTTACTACATCATACCACTCCTTGTTGTATATTTACATTTGATTTAAGTTTTTTCTTCTAGTGGGAAGTGTTACTAGTCTCCTAAAGGAAACTGACATTCTTACAGAACTTAAAAAGTATTTGATCAAATCATCTGATTTACTTTTTGGTAAAGTAATTTTCCTGGAGAAGGAAATGGCAACCCACTCCAGTATTCTTGCCTGGAAAATCCCATGGACAAAGAAGCCTGGTGGGCCACAAAGAGTTGGACACAACTGAGAGACTGAGAACAAAGTACTTTTAAGAAAGAACTCCCAATATGGAAATAGGTGGGGCTAAATAATATAGAATCATACATTTCAAAGGAATTTTTCCTCCATTTTAAATTTTACTTTCCTTTGTCAGCTTGAAATGTAAAAGAATATTTTTAAAGAAAAAAAAAGCGTACTTTTTTTTAAATAACAGACTGATATTATTCATCAACTTTTCTTGTAATTACATAAGACTTTAGGTTGCCACCTATAGTTGAAAATTGCAGTAGTTTTCATTTTTCAGCCTTTTTTTTTAATTGTATAAGGATTTAATTCAGTATGTGAAGCCAGTTGAAGCTATCAGAGGAGTGAAAAGGGAGGCATTCAAATCTAATTTTTGAAAGGGTTCCTTTTTATGAAGCAGATGAGGTTACCGTATGGCTCTGGAGGAGGAGGCAAGCTCTGGCTTGTTGAGGCCTTGTCAACCTGATGTTAGTCATTTAAGTAAGAGCCTTGGTGCTGTTATCCATTCTTATGCTCTAGTCCAAATAGGCTGTTACAAGTAGCTGAACATAATGGGAACAGATAAATGTCCTCTGCACAGGCAAAAAAAGCAAATACAGTAAACTTTTCCTCCTACAGTTGCTTCCAATGGCACTGTAATTATTGGTAAAGTTTAAGATGCCTTATTATTTTTAAAATTAGGGAATGTGAATAATTTCTGTTAGAAAGATAGTTTTTATACTAATATGTCGAGTTCTAGCCAGCAATATTCCACTAATGATCTTCTGTATCTCCAATAATAAACCTTGGTTTGGATTCACTCTTGTTTATCCCAGGACCATCTAGGTGAGTTAGTGACAGAAAGTGGAAAGGAAGTAGACACATGGAATCCAGACTAAATGGTAGCAGTTTTTCTCCCTATTGAATACTAGTCCTTGGAGAGGAAACAAGCAGCTTGGGCTTCTGGGACTCTTTAGACTTAATTTTGCTCCGAAAATCCAATCTGAATGGGCCAGATTGCCATTTTTAAAAAGCGAAACTGCCACAAAACAGGTTGACAAGTTATAAATTATTGTACACTGCATTTGTAGAGAACAGAATATACCTTTAACCTGAAAAGCTCGTTATTGGAAAAAAGGTGCTGTAATACTCAGGAGTTTATTGTATACAGTGCTTGTTGGAAGTGATTTCATTTTGACAAGGTTATACAGGATCTGTTGTGCTCTAATAAGCTCCAATAACAAAATATAGTTGAATTTTTTGAATTCCTTCATTAGGATGTGAAAAAGGACCCTTTTTCTGTTATTTTGAATTGAGTATGATGATTTAGAGCTCTGACACTTTTAAAAAACATTGAAAAACTGCATTTGGAATGTAATATTCTTCAGTATGCTGCATTTTAATTTTTTAGACTGGAAGATTCTTAGCAAAAATTCCTAAAAATTACTTCATGAATGGTAAAAGGAGGAGGGATAATTTTTTGCAGAGATCCACCATGTATAAGGCTCAGTTACTGATCCATGTCTTTAAAATTGATGCCATTTCCTATGTACTGAGAACATTGCTGTTACCACCAAAAGATGCATTATTTATAAATTATCAGTCAAATTCAAAGCCTAGAGCTAAGTACCCTAAGGAAGCACTGAAATATACCATGGATTTGATACCTATTTCCTCTGTTATCTTATCATCTTTTATACTCATAAATAAAAAACAAAAAAACTAGTGATGCATTAATTGCCAAGTAAATATGATAGCTTCCCAGATTTCAACCACTAATTTCATAAAGAGCTATGGTATGTATTCTGTTTACTGTGAACATTATTATTAATAAGAGAATAGTTGAGTGTATTAATGACTATGTTAATTAAAGAAATTTTTAAAATTTTACCTTAATATTACTCATGTATTTTGATAGATGTTCTCCACTATCAAAAGGAAAGATATAGAGAGCTATATAGCTAGTGAGAGGCACATAACTCTGGGTGGGGTCACAATAGTGTGGTCATGACTATAAACAATATGTTATGGCAATACTCCAGGGTTCTCTGTCCATGGGATTTTCCAGGCAAGAATACTGGAGTGGGTTGCCATGCCCTCCTCTAAGGGATCTTCCCAAACCAGGGACTAAACCCAGGTCTCCCTCATTGCAAACAGATTCTTTACCATTTAAGCCACCAGAGAAGCCCATAATTTTATGGTAGAGGGGTATAGGTAACAAAATGCAGGAACACTAGATAAACTCAGAAAGTGCGAAAAGTGTTCAGAAAAAGGAAATCAGTTGGGGTTTAGTTGATCAAGGAAGTCTTTACAGAGCAGGTAGGAATAAGGCTGAAAGTTGAGAGTAGCATTTCACTAGGCACATCAAAAAAGGGAAGGCTACTTTAAGATGAAAGTGAAGTCGCTCTGACTCTTTGCAACCCCATAGACTGTAGCCTACCAGGCTCCTCTGTCTATGGGATTTTACAGGTATTGCCATTTCCTTCTCCAGGGAATCTTCCCAACCCAGGACTTGAACCCGGGTCTCCCACATTGTAGACAGATGCTTTACTGTCTGAGCCACCAGAGAAGTCTTAACTTTAAGATGAGACTGGGTAATACCAATGGGTTGGATCAGAGTAAATTTGTACCAAGGCAAAGTTATATTTTTAAAAGTAAGAGCATGCTGATTTCTAAAGATTGAGCTTACAGTTTATTAGAAACATAGGCACATAAATATATCTGTCATGGTATTATGTAAAACAAGCATGTGTAGAGGTGCATGTAAAGTGCTTGAAAGCACATTAAGGGAAGATATTAAACATGAAAGAGAAAAGTAATGTGAAACAGGATGTAACTTGAGAACATGCAACAAAGAGAACGGAAAGAACTGAGTCTAAAATTTGGGGAAATGACTTGTGTCAGGGCAGATGTCTTGTATTCCAGGCTTTGGCTTTTCTGTTTAAGCTAACTGGCATTATAAGAAATAAAGAAAAGAAGCCAAGCATACATGCGCTGAAGAACTCTAGCCCTAGTTGTTCCAGAAAACTTTAACACTGAGGCAACTCAAGTGGGTATAGTTTGGAGTTCACATGAGAATCATAGAGGTTAAGCAGGAGACATGATGGACTGATGAAGTGTCAGCAAAGTTTAGCCATGGTTCCTGGGAACACAGATTTTAGTTTCCTGATTCAATAGCTTTGTTGTATGAGTAGAAATTGTGCTTCTGAAAGTGAAAAGGTTCTTATAGAAGTAACTCACAGTATTTACACTGCATTTATTCGCATTCAATATTCACTCACATGAATAACTTTTGCAGCCAACTCAGACTTTGCCTTCATAATATACAATTGTGCAATTGACTAGATTTGAGGTTTTGTCTGACATTATTGAAATATTCCTGAATTTTACTTATATGTTAGGGTAACACTTTATATATGTTACAAGTAAGATGAAAATTGTAATTTATTTTAATTTACTTCTTATGTGTAGGTAAAACTATAGGCAAATATTTTCATGCCTTGGACCTTTATTTTTCTCAGCTCCCCATCAATACAAATTCTCAAATTTTTTCTTTAAAGGAAATTCCTGATTTTATTATGGCTATTATAGTTTTCTAAAACATTTTATTAATAAATAATAAATAATGAATCATGGACCTCTATAAATTCATTTAAATATCTTATTTAAACCACAAAATTATTTTATTCATATTTAGCATATTATTTATAATATTAATATGACTGCAGATTATGTGGGTTTATTAACAGAATTAATAAATTGATGTTGAACCAGGATTAAGTTACTTTTATTATATATGGGCACATTTGTAATTCTTCTGCATATGAATCAGTGTATTTTTATTCTACACAGTGTATTTTTTTCAACAAGGAGAAAAAAAAAATGAATGTGCTGTAGAAAAGGAGAAAGTGATCTTCATTTTTTATCCTGTGCTATATTTGGTTGAGTATGCTTTATATTAATAGCAAAATGGTTTTAAAATATACAAGATTCTAGACACCTCAAAAATAAGGTAAATGACTATTACTTGTGTTTCCAATTTTGTTTTTCCTTATGGAAATATAGTTTCATGCTCATTGAAGTGAAGTGAAGTTGCTCAGTCATGCCCGACTCTTTGCAACCCCATGGACTGTAGCTTACAAGGCTCCCCTGTCCATGGAATTTTCCAGGCAAGAGTACTGGAGTGGGTTGCCATTTCCTTCTCTAGGGGATCTTCCCGACTCAGGGTTCAAACCCAGGTCTCCCGCATTGCAGGCAGACACTTTACCGTCTGAGCCACCAGGGAAGCCCCTTCATTCTCATTATCAATGTTTTTATCAACGTTTAAATAAAAGGCCAAAATCTTTAAAATAATTGCTGAATGATGCCAAATGTTGGTGGTGACTTGTAGGGGTAAAAACTAGAGAGGTAGGTGTTTGAACTTAGTAAGACAGCTCAGAATTTTACTAATTTCTGCTTTGACAAGAGTTATAGTCAGGCAGATAAAATAAATCATCTTGAGATGGAAATGTTAGAGAAATTTGTCTCTGCAGTATACTTATATATTTAAGAAAATTCTCTCTGTAATATAGCATATGTACGTGTAATTTTCAAAGCAAAGAAACTATCTCAAAATCTTCTCATCCATTAAGTGGGGATAGTAATAGATAACTCACAATTTTGCTTTGATCATTTACCGCTGATCACAGTGAGTTACTCAGTGGTCCCTCCTAGCCTTTCACCCTTTCTTGGAAAGTCTCAAATCAGGTGAAAATGGAGTGAGTTCCTAAGGAGATGCGGCGTGCATGAAACTCAGGTCAGGCTCACACAGCTTTCAGAGTGGCAAAATATGTAAGCAGATTCATTTTGTTTTGTTGTTTGTTGTTGTTGTTGCTTAGTCACTAAGTCTTGTGAGACTCTTTGCAGCCCCAAAGACTGTAACCCACCAGGCTCCTCTGTCTGTGGAATTTTCCAGGGGAGAATTGTGGAGATTGCCATTTTCTTCTCCAGGGGATCTTCTTGACCCAGGATTCAAACCTGCATCTCCTGCATTGGCAGGTGGATTCTTTACCCCTGAGTCACCAGGGAAGTCCTCATTTTGTTAGCAAGGATATTTACTGAAAGAAATTTTAGGTTGTAGTAGTTTTAGGTTGTCTTGAAAATGTATGCTTCAAAAAATAAAAAGTTTCTGTAAATAGTAAGGAGAGAGAACTTTTTGTGATCAGTAGTAATGAAATATTTTAGTTTTATACTAACTAGTCAAAAAGTGGACTTTTCTAGATCCCCTAAAATAAATTATATGCTTATAATGCTATGAACAAATTCATTTAGTAAATTTTTGCTGACCTTCTAAACTGTGCTAGGTACCAAAAATAAAGCAGGCAAAATTCTTCCATTCAAACCTTCATTGCCTAGTGGTGAAACTGACATGAGTAAAATCATAGCAATAGAAAGTTTAGGTACAAGAAATATCACACTATTCTCTTGATCTTTCTGAGAATTCTAACTAATTCCAGCTAATCTTACATGGTTGAGTTGTAGTTGATTCGGATTAATCTCCTGGCATTGAATATTAAGATTAAATATTTGCTCTTTCACAATAAAGTTGAAATAATTGAATGGACTGTGTGGTGAGAAGAAAGAACAGAATGAAGAAGCCCTCAATGTTTTCTTTTTTTAAAGAACAAAAATGTTTCCAAACATGTAAACTGAAATAATGTTCAGTTCAGTTGCTCAGTCATGTCCGACTCTTTGTGACCCCGTGAATCCCAGCATACCAGGCCTCCCTGTCCATCACCAACTCCCAGAGTTAGTCAGTGATGCCATCCAGCCATATCATCTTCAGTCATCCCCTTCTCCTCCTGCCCCCAATCCCTCCCAGCATCAGAGTCTTTTCCAATGAGACAACTCTTCGCATGAGGTGGCCAAAGTATTGGAGTTTCAGCTTTAGCATCAGTCCTTCAAATGAACACTCAGGACTGATCTCCTTCAGAATGGCTGGTTGGATGTCCTTGCAGTCCAAGGGATTCTCAAGTCTTCTCCAACACCACGGTTCAAAAGCATCAATTTTTCAGCACTCAGCTTTCTTCACAGTCCAACTCTCACATCCATACATGAGCACAGGAAAAACTATAGCCTTGACTAGACGGACCTTTGTTGGCAAAGTAATGTCTCTGTTTTTCAATATGCTAGTAGGTTGGTCACAACTTTCCTTCCAAGGATAAGCATCTTTTAATTTTATGGCTGCAATCACCATCTGCAGTGATTTTGGATCCCCAAAAAGTAAAGTCTGACACTGTTTCCACTGTTTCCCCATCTATTTGCCATGAAGTGAGGGACCAGCTGCCATGATCTTCGTTTTCTGAATGTTGAGCTTTAAGCCAACTTTTTCACTCTCCACTTTCACTTTCATCAAGAGGCTTTTTAGTTCCTCTTCACTTTCTGCCATAAGGGTGGTGTCATCTGCATATCTGAGGTTATTGATATTTCTCCAGGCAATCTTGATTTCAGCTTGTGCTTCTTCCAGCCCAGCGTGACAATATACAGTCTTGATGTACTCCTGTTCCTATTTGGAACCAGTCTGTTGTTCCATGTCCAGTTCTAAATGTTGCATCCTGACCTGCATACAGGTTTCTCAAGAAGCAGGTCAGGTGGTCTGGTATTCCCATCTCTTTCAGAATTTTCCACAGTTTATTGTGATCCACACAGTCAAAGGCTTTGGCATAGTCAATAAAG